>CM067369.1:179845239-180392731 GCA_034401795.1 Chaetoderma sp. LZ-2023a | reverse complement strand
CGACACGACGATGTTGGATCATAGGCGAAGCCATAGGGGGGGGGGGGCACGGGGGGGGCACGTGCCCCCCCCCCCCCGCCCCCACGCAGCTGCCTCACTTAAAATGTGCAATGCATAAATTTTCCATATCACATGTATGACGTGGCGGGAACTTGCTGACATCCATAACTTTCACTTTTATAACGTTTATCACAGTTGTCAATATCTATATCATATAGAATTTATATATCAGAAACTTGTTATTTTGCCCCCAACTTCCCAAATTTCCGCTTAATATGAATGGACATCGGGATTCGGGAATCATTATCTGAAATCTGTGACCACAGATGTATTAACATATATTAATTTCCATGATTCATTCCGCCCTTCCAAATGCGTTAGTTACATCAATATTGCATCAGCCTCGTGCTGCGCAGCTCTGTTCAGACAGTCAGACTGTTGCATGCACTGACTGACCTGTGCACTTTTATCAACAATCCAAACAGCAGGTTCAAGACTGTGAATATGAGACCAAAGGATGAATGAAATGTAGCAAGGTAGGAACAGATATGGACATCATATGGTTACCATGTTTTTCACTGTCTGACAATTTGTGTTTGATACTGCCCTATAAAATTTCAAACAGCCATAATCTCATTTCTTAATTTTGCATAGTTATGAACCAAAGTGGCATTAATAAGTGACCGTGACGCGATGTGGCTACAAGAGTCCCATCCAAAAACATTTAAAAAAGTTGATGCTCAGAGAAGCCCTCTGAGGCAAAATTTTCATTAGTTATTTCATATATGGACTAAAGAAATGGTGAAAACTGTGTCTCAGAAGCCCTCTCTGAGCATCTATGTTTAAAAATTTCCGGAGTGGGGTGGGGAAGAGTCCCCCAAACCACACTGCAGTGGCGTATTTAGGGGGGCATCGGGACATGCCACCCCCCCCCCCCCCCTGGGCCATAAAAAAAATATATATATATATATTATAGTTTTGTGAAAATAACAAAAGTACTAAAATTTTACCCCAGCGGCAGGTCTAAATTTCCCTGAGAAAATGCAGGAGAGGCCGCCTGAGAGCACCTAGATTTCACAATTTTATGGGGGAGAACCCCCAGACCCCCCGCCAGTGCCCCCCCCCCCCCACCGATTAATTCCTGGCTTCGCCTATGTGTTGGATTGTTACAACTTTTCAGGACAGTACCACTTTTCAGGCATGACGCCTTGAACTAAACTCATTTACAGACAGCGGAATAAAATTGTTTTCAAAATATTCAACAGAATGTTTGTTAAATACTAATTCCATCAAATACATACAATTCGTACACCTTATAGATTATTCTATGTTCATGACAGAGTATTTCTGTCAATTATGACGTCACGTCAACCTACATGTGAAGTAATGGACCTTTCCAGTTTTAGCTATGCCCCGCCTACCTCAATCTAAGCTCCACCCACACCACGTCCGTATTGGAATCGATCGATCTCTGAACTCCTTGACTATCAATTTCCAGAAAACTATACAGGTAAGCTATTGAATATTTTAGAACTAATTTGACTGGGCGCTGTTGCTGCCATTAGTTTCAAAATATTCAACAGCATGTTTATTAAATAGTAGAGATATACAATTCGTATGACGTATCTGACTATTAAGAGTTAAACACCGGCCAAAATAGAATCATTTATGACGCAATGGTTATGACGCGCCGCTTAGCTGATTATGACATCATATGACGTCAGATGATAATGATAGATGGATACTCTGGAAATGTGAACAGATCTCGACGTCAGCAGCACCCAGTAAAATTAGTTTCAAAATATTCAACATACTATATATTAAATAGTAATGATATACAATTCGTACACTTGATGGACTATTCAATGTTCCCGACGGAGCTAGATACGCCATTCATTACGCATTTTGATTGCACTTGCATACATGTGACGTAATTAATTATGATGTCATACACTTGAGTGACAGATCGGATCTATCCATTAATGATAGAGGATAGCATTCCATATCCAACATTTACAATATCCGTCCAAAAGCTAATCATGTTATGTTTCATTGCATGGTGATATCTAGCGGGTATTTTCATAACTCTGCGTAAAACATTAAGTTAGCTTTAACAATTTTATCAGGTAACTAATAATTATGTTTTTTCAAATCCCAGATTTTAGAAGCATAACTGGTGCTATCATGGTATCGAAATGTGTGCATTGTAACTTTATTTATGATGACGGTATTATTAGTTACACCAGTGTTTAGTCGTGGGTACACGTTGTTACCACACGCGCAAACGTATTTCCCGAGCGCAACGAGGGAAATACATTTTATATTTCCCCGAGCGTAGTGAGGGAAATATAACTATGTGCGTGTGTGGTAACAGCCTGTACTCACGGCTAAACACTGGTGTAACGAATTTATTACCCCGTCAGATGTCTGAGGGAGAGATTTCATCATAACGTGACATTTATATAAGGAATTCTTGAATTAGGGTTCTCGACAACGAAGCCAAACCCAATTAGATCTGTCCATAACTGACGCAGCATGGACCATTGTAATGTAGACAGTAAAGACTGAAAGCGCTATATCATCCAGGTCATGTAACGTTTCAGTGTCACATGTGTTGGTGTCATTAGCAGCTGTAGGCCGTGGGTTTGCTGAAGCAGGGGTGTCCTCGTTGTTTGTAAACATACTGTCACCGCAACTGTCAGTTGATCTAGCTTTTCTACACGGATATATGCATAATCCATTTCATATCAATATGTTGCTTACTGTGATTAACACGCTCATCACACTTAAAGATTGTTTGACTTATTGTTGGCAGATCAATATTCTCGGGTTGTAATGAAATATCCAACAGTTTGATGGCAATTAATTCGCCGTTTTGATAGCTTTAAAAAATTCCTCGCTCTGTCGGGTACAGTACTAAATTCGTTATACAGGCGGGATGCACAGCCTTGCTGCCCCAACGGCACCCAGTCAAATTAGGTTCAAAATACGCAACAGCTTTCCTGTTTAGTTGTTTTGAAATTGAGACACTTGATTGTCAAAAACGTCGAATCGGGCGCATATCTGCCATTTTAGAGACAGTCATATTATTATAATGAGCTTTATTGGCTAGCTGCGCAGTACAGCTAAAACACGTTTTTCGCGCGGGGGTGGGGGGTGGGGGTGGGGATACCGTGCGGTATTGCCCTCGCGTGAGGGAAATACCAGATCATCCATCACTGATCTTAATCAATTAAATAACAGCATTTGGTCATGTGACATTACTGAGGGGTAATAAGTTGTCTTCTGCTTGTAGACATCATGTAGCCGCAATCAATTCTACTTCTTTTTGGCCACTGTTTCGTAGCACCCGCAGTTTCTTCTTGATTCTCTGTGTACCCGGTTCTGCCTATATATCAGATCGGTCAGTCACACACTTATAAGGTGTGTGCAATGATGTCCTCTGCGGGAATCGTGGCTGTTGGCTATGAGTAAGTCTACAGGAAACTTCATGGCTTTCACTGGCAGTGAGACTGCGTTGCGCATAGTGTATTACGAGTCGTCTCTGATTGTGTTGTCCGGCAAGGGATGGCGGGTGACAGCACGAAGGTAGACATCAAGCGTATCTAAAATTGACCTTTCCAGTTTTAGTTATGCCCGGCCCATCCCTAGCCCCAGCCCACTCTTAATCCACCATGACTATCGATTTCCAGAAAACTTTACAGGTAAGCTGTTGAAAATTTTGAAGCTAATTTGACTGGGTGCTGTTGCTGCCTATGGCAGCAACAGCGCCCAGTCAAATTAGTTTCAAAATATTCAATATACTGTTTATTAAATAGTAGAGACACCATTCGTACAACGAGTCGGACTATTAAGCTTTAAGGCAGACTAAATCGAGTCATTCATGCTGTAATTTATTATGACGTCATCCTACTCGTCACGTAGTTGATTATGACGTCATATGATGGATCGGTAAACTGGAAAACGTCTATTGCCCACGGAGCTGGCCAGGGGTTATAGTTGAACAGCATCAGTGATGTGCAGGTTGTGCCATACATATACTGTACTTTTGGCCATAGGGACCCATGATTCGAATCACCAGTGTAAAAGAGAACTGGAAGGCTGTTTCCAGTGATCTAACGCTCAGCAACGTCGGAGACTCTGCAAGGCGCATACAGGCCTGTGCTCACACCACCTACATAAGTAGGTAACGATATTAAAAGTCAGCTGATTGCTTAGACAATAACGTGACAAGGTTGTTGCTGCCTTGGTCAGCAACAACTTACAGTCAATTCCTCTTCAAATCCGCAGCAAGTTTCGACTGAAAGCCATGGTGATTATTTTTTAATTATTTAGACTGAATGTTTTTGGCTTGTTGCAGCAATAACATTTATTCAAATTTATATTACGTGGCACTCGCATTGCTTAGTAATTATTCTCACAATAATTTGACTGAATGAGGTTGCCGTCATTGGATGGTCAATGATGACCGCTGATGGTCAAAATAAGCAACAACTTTCTCATATTTTCCCTGGAGACTGATACATTTTCACTGAACACAATTTAAATAGGCGCTGTCGAGTTACTGCCGTGAATACTTCCAACGTGCATACAACTCAAAAGATGGCGAACAAACGAAATCCCGGTCTGTACAGACAATAGACTCAACTAATATGGCGTTCAATTCACCTTTCCAGAGTATCCATCCATCATCAGACCTCGTATGACGTCATAATCAGCTCAGCGCGTATATGATGATGTCATAATCATTACGTCACAAAGGGCATATAGACCCTCACCAAATCTCAAATGGTCCAACACGTTGTATGAATTGTATGTCTTTGTAATTCTTTGCTATTTAATAAACATGCTGTTGAATATTTTGAAATTAATTTGACTGGGCGCTGTTGCTGCCTTAGGCAGCAACATCACCCAGTCAAATTAGTTTCAAAATATTCAACAGCTTACCTGTGTAGTTTTTTGGAAACTGATGGTCAGGGTGTTCAGAGATCGATCGATCCCAACATGAGCGAGGTGTGGGTGGAGCTTAGCTAGAGATGGGCGAGGCATAGCTAAAACCGGAAAGGTCCATTGTTATAATGAATATGGAGTCAGGACATTGCATGCTGGGAAAAGTGCTCACAATTCAACAAACAGCTCATATGTCGTGCAAATGTTTTTCTAGTTAAATGCTCTTAGTCTGTACAGAGATTAGACACAATAAATATGGTGTTCAATAGATAAAACGAATATGGTGCCAAGACATTAACCGTCCGACTGCTTCAAGGCACCAGACAATAATTTCAATGGAGTTTAAACTTGAATATGGTGACTATTTCGAAAACAATTTGACTGAAAATTATTGGTGGCACCAATAACTTTCAATCAAATTGTTTTCAAAATAATCAGCATATCACCATTGAAGATGAAGCCCGCAGAAATTCAGCAACAAGAAAGTTAAGTGGCAATCTGTTTTAGTAGCACACGCTCACATTGCTGTCTGTCTTTCAATCCAATTATGTTCAAAATATTACACAGAACATTTCTTACCAACGCGTTTCTGTTATTGTATTTGGAAACATTACTTATTGATTATTTATTAGCTGTATTATAATCTTCTCACAAGAGAAAATTTGATAAATTGAAATGCCTGTGAGTTAAAGTTCATTTATAATTCAAATCTAATCCGCAACGAAGAGTTCGCCATCTTTTCTGAGTATATATTGTCAAAGTTCTCATTGTCTGCCACTGTAAAATAGTTCTTCCAGTCACCAACCATGCCTGTATAATAATAATAAAAATAATAATAATAATAATAATAATAATAATAATAATAATAATAATAATAATAATAATAAATTGTATACATCTAGGGGCGTAATAAATTGTATAGGTCTACCTCAATGTAGTGATCAAATAAATCTATAAAACATAGTTAATAGAGAGGAATAAATATGTCTTGCAAAGGTGTTAACCATTTCACCGTTATACACCCCAGATCCCATTTTCAAGGCAACCGTACAGGAAAACTGTTGAATATTTTGAAATTAATTTGACTGGAAGCCATTGCTGCCTTAGGCAGCAGCGGCTTCCAGTCAGATTAATTTCAAAATATTCAACAGAATAAGTTTTATATCGTAAAGAATATACTTTTTTCAGGGATCTGTCAGTGAAAGGGTTAACTGTCACCTAACACAGATATAACCGGAGATGTGGTTGCAATGTAAGCATGAAGCTCGACCGTAAGAGTTTGCAACGAACTATGAAATTTGACTTCAAACATAAAATACATAGGCCTATATTATAGTCTATTATATTATACTCAATACACATAGCAATGACCATAACCTTTGACCTTTTGACGGCCAAATAATTCTCTCATACCCTCTCATTAGAAAATGTCCAAGGTTGGGCGCAACATGATTAACACAACATGAGATATGAACTGCTAAGTTAGCTAGGTTAACTAAAAATTGTTATGAAGCCATAACACAATAATGTATGAGACAATCGGGGAATCCATTTTAGCTATGCCCCGCCCATCTCTAGCTAAGCTCCACCCACGCTTTGCCCGTGTTGGGATCGATCCCTGAACTCCATGATTACATCAATTTCCACAAGAATATACAGGCAAGCTGTTGAATATTTTGAAACTAATTTGACTAGGTGCTGGCAGCAACAGCGCCCATTCAGATTAGTTTCAAAATATTCAACAGCATGTTTGTTAAATGTTAAAGACATACAATTCGTAAAAAAACCGCTTAGTCCGTCATCAACTAAGCATTCGTGGCGAACTTAGCTATGTCATTCATGAAGTAATTGATTATAATGTCATCATACACGTCACCTAGGTGATTATGACGTTATATGATTGATGGATAAACTAGAATCCTCCATAATGACGTGATAAAAATCATAAATGTCATAGGCCTATATAACGAATATGTTACCTTTTGATTAATGGAGGGATGGCATCTGCCACACAAATATCTGACGTCATAATCAATTACGTCACATGTTAGCTAACACAATCATAATGACATATAGCAACATCACTAAAATCGAGGAAAAGTCTGTCACAAGTGTACTAATTGTATGTCTGATGAATTTACAATTTAATAAACATACTCCTTGGATATTTTGAAACTAATTTGACTGAGAGATGTTGCTGCCATAGGCAGCAACATCTCACAGATTAATTAGTTTCAATGTCACCAACAGCTTACCTCTAAACTTACCTTGAAAGTTAGATTCTGAGAATTCAGATTTCATAGTGTCAAATTGATTCCGACACACGCATAAGGTGGGCGGAGCTTCATTAGAAATGGCTAGAAATTGACCCCTCTATTAGGTTTCTAAATACTAGGCATGTTCTAGTTACCAGGACCAACATATCGAGAGATAACATATAGTTGCTAAAAGTATGAAATGAATTTTACCTTTTCGAAACATTTCAAATTTTCCAGATTTAAACATCTTCCCAATCTGTGATTTCTCGTTTGCCCATGTGTCTTTAGATTTTTTTAAGTTACTAAATGTTGCTTTGTCTGTGATTCCGGATAAAAGATCCACCGAGCATGGAAGTTCCAAAAAATCTGCGATCTCACGGATGGCTTTGGGCAAATCCTGAAAGGTTAAAAATAAGGTCATATTATTCATTAATAAAATGCATACGGCACTTAATGGAACTTTGATCATTCAGGGTGTCCATTAACATCAGCAAAATGGCAGATATATTTGAGCTTTGTTTGTTTAATTTCTATTCAAATCTAGAAAATATTTAGAAATTTTAGACCTACTGTAGCATAAATTTGAGAGTAGGTTAAAATAACAAAACGGAAATAAAAATCCCATAACTTAATTTTGCTGGAGCTAACAGAGTTCTCAAATGCTCAATATCTAAGTATACGAAAATCACAAATTATACACAGACAGACGGACGGACTGATGGACGGGCAGACGGAATGGATGGACGGACGGACAGACAGACATACAGATGGGTGATAGGGTGGGTGGGTGTCTGAATGGGCGGACTGATGGATGGATAAACCGGCGGGTGGGCGGATGGAGGGACGGGCAGGTTGATGGAAGCACGGACGGATGACTAGGCGGACAGACGGACGTCTAGATGGATGAACGGACGCCAAGATAGATAGATAGATAGATAGATAGATAGATAGATAGATAGATAGATAGATAGATAGATGGATAGATAGATATATAGATAGATAGATAGATAGATGGATGGATGGAGGAAAGCTAGATAGATAGATAGATAGATAGATAGCTAGATACCTCTTTCATATCTTCGTAGTATAATGTAAGAATAGGTAGATCTTTATTCTCCTGAATGAACTTCTCTGCTTCTAAATTGTAGTCAAACCAGCTCCCGAATGTCACTGAAATACACCATCAAGGAAACGTAACCACGCCTGGTTAAGTAACCACATACATTATGGTGCTAAAAGATATTGCTTCTTTAACTCTTTGAATTCAAAAGACCAAATAAGATAAATCGTTTACAATGGAATAAAATTTGGCTGAAAGATGTTGCTGCCTATAAGGGATTCCTGTCGAATTTGTTTCAACATATATTCAATAGCTTACCATGTACCTTGAAATTGAGATACTGGAAATCTAGCGTTCAAAGGCGTAAAATAGATAGTTGAATGCTTGCCTTTCTTAACCCTTACCACTCTGATGTCAAAATTTAAAATTTTCAAATTAAATTAATCGAGGAACAACTGATGTTCATTTTTCAACAAATATGGTGGAAGATTTTTGAAAAATGTACATCAGTTTCTTTGCTATTGACACAGTAAAAGATAGAACATTGACATCGGTGTGGTAAGGGTCAAAGACCCAACATATTCTGGTTGTTCCAAAATGCATATCACATAACAAGTCGCTCGTTTAAAGGAAAACACACAACCTCTTTTTAGGCCTCATTCCGGTGGATATCATGATAAGGCATGTTGCACAAAACCATACACGGTAATTTTAGCTTTTATCAGGCCATCTGACTGCTGCATTGACTATCTTTTCAACCAATCAGAGAACCCCTTGGCTGTCAGCATCAGGTTATTAAGCTCCAATCATTGACGCCTAACATACAGTTTGGCAGTGCGTTATAAAAGCAACGATATATAGCTAACTTGGCGAATAGTTTGAAATTAATTTTACTGAAAGCTGTTGCTTAATGTTCAACATGATAATTATTATACGACTCATCGAAAATCTTGGCATTTTGCATTTCCAAATGCAAATCTAGCTTTGTATCAAGATCATAATGACTTTGATCTCAAACGCCTGAATGCAAATCGAGCTTTGTATCAAGATCACAATGACCTTGACCTCAAACGTCTGAATGTCTGTACTGCCCCTCCTTGTTGAGGTAACTATATGATGATGTTTAGTTCCAATAATTTGGCCAATTCTGAAGTAAAGGCCAGGCGAGCTAAGCAGAACCAAACTGTTAAAGTCTGCATTTTATACAAATGTTACAATGACCTTGGCTTCTGACCTCAATATCATTGTACAAAAAATTTAACTGAAAAACTAGAATCTTATATTAAGGTCAGAGTGAATTTGACCTTTGACCTCATGACCTCTATAGGATTGTGGTGCCCTTATGTTGAACAAAACCAAAAACTTAACCTAAATAATATAGTATTATACCAAGGTCGTGATGGCCTTAAACTTTTGACCTCAATACCATTGTGCTCCATCCGGTTGATATATGTAATCATGTGTCCAAGTTTGGTCCCAATAGGGTGAAGCCATGCGCATATACGACGCTATGTTGAGCTGAAGCAAAAACTTAACCGAAAAAAATTGGTTTTATACCAAGGTCACAGTGACCTTGAGCTTTGAACTCAATATCATTATGAGTCATCCCATTCATATATAGGGAAGGATGCGCCAAGTTTAGTCCCAATAGGGTGAAGCCATATCAAGATAGTGACGACATGTTGAGCTAAATGCAAAACTTAAGTGTAAAAAGTAGTTTTACACTAAGGTCATACCGACCTTGAACTTTGACCGCACGTCCTCAGTATCATTGTCCTCCGTTTCCTTGATATAAGGAAGCACCAGTCCAAGCTTAGTCCCAATAGGGGGAGCAATACCGAGATATAAGACTATATGTTGAGCTAAACGCAAAACCTAGCCGTAAAAAGTACAGTTTTATACCAAGATCACAGTGCCCTTGAACTTTGATCTAAAAACCTCAATATAATTGTGCTTAATCCACTTGATATAAGGAAGCATGTGTTGAAGTTAAATTGTGATAGGGTGAAGCCATGCCGAGATATAAGAGGCAATATCAAAATTTGCAGGTATTCCTGTCCCCGAGCACAAACGTCAAAAATATATATATATTGCTATATTTTCTTTCACGTAATACTAGTATGCTATGCCATGCACATAAATAGAGGGAAAAAAGGTGGTAGCTCCATCGGGTTTGCATCTAAGAACTTCCCAAATGCTTGCACTGTTGCATATTTTCAATGTCCCCAGTACAGTCTGCTACAATATAGTAGTGAGAAATTAATATGTCTGGTGGTTTTGACAGCTAATTTCTGTCCTATATCTATGGTATATAAGCCTAACTCTAGCACAGAGTCTTTAGGAAATACAATACCGTGGTGGAATTTAGAAAATCTCATTTTATGCCACCGTCCCACATATTTAGGTCCATCCTGTTACACATACACAAATATGTAAAATACTAATTACTCCCTCTGTTGTTATTTATGCAAATTTTGTCTATACAACCGCGTAATATCAGGTTTGGTAATAAAACCATTTTTATTAAGTTTAACAAGAACAAGGAGGCTGCAGCAAAGGATTGGTAAGTTAACTTGATCTAGTATACTTTTTGCATGTCTTTGCTGTTACGGGTGTATTTTATTAAACTCAAAAGTTACATTTAGCAATAATAGAATTCTTGGAAGATGAAGTTGATACAATACCACATGCACGTGTTAATTTTTTTTTTAGGGAGCACTCATTAATTTATTTCAACATAATTCTTGATTGGTCCTTCCTGTAACAATCCCTCCTGTTGCACAATATTATGTTACAGGAGTGACTGTTTTTGTAACAGGATATACTAAATATGACCAACATCGCAATATTATTCAAAGTATGCAATATTTTGCAACAAATCCTAACAAGATATTAGATAAGTATGTATAAACATAACATGTGATGTCGTCGATGTCATATTACACTATGATCATAATGTAATGTTCAATGGACATTATCACTGTCACAGGAGAGACACGATTTGTAACAGGAGGGACAGATTCTCCCTGATCATACAAAGATTCAAGGAAATCATATTGATTTGATGCATGGATACACACGCATGCACACATTCATACGCACACACCCACACACACATTAGACTAAGATTGTATGGGTAATAATCAATGGGCACATATCACCGTTACAGGAGAGAGACAAGTCATCGTTCTCATGATTCTTGTCGTTGCTAATATTTTTAATAACATTAAAATACTTTGGCAGGTAAATGGCGATGTCAAATGCGGAAAGACAGCGGAAATACCGAGAAAAACGTGATGCTGACGCTGCACGTCGACGAGCGTACTTAGAAAAGGAACAGCAAAAATATAAGGCCGATAAAGAGCTTGGAAGGAAGAAACTGGTGAAAGACATGACGGATAGAGAGTGTCTGAAAGTGAGAAAACAATGGCGAAAACAGAAACAGAAAATTCGCAAACGGCAAAAGGATGTGAAACAGCTACTTCTTCAAACACCGCCCTGTTCACCAGATGCAATGAATCAAGAACCCGAGCATGTTGAGAGAGTGGGACCGTCTCGACAGAAAGCTCAAAGTTTGAAACGGAAAGCCCGAGAGGATGCTAAATGTTACCGCGATAACAAAACGCTAATGCAACAACTTGCTTTCCAGAAATGGAAAGTGGAATTGTATAAGAAAAGGTGGACTTGAGAAAAGCACAAACAGAAAGTATCTTGCCTGCAATGACACGCCAAGGACCAAAGCTCGGCGTCTTTTAAGAAATTTTTCAAAGAAAGTGGTTAATAGAACACTTATTTTCCATAATGCACTTGTTGATCAGATAAGAGAGTCGTACAAAAACAAGCGAGCTAACGGACAGAGTATTTCCAAACTTCTGGCTGGGTCTATTCTGCGTAAATATAAACTCAAATCGCATGCATACAAACTATGCGGCGTGAAAATCAGGGACAAAACGGGTGTGAAAACATGTCTGTCGGCTAGAGTATACCAGCAAGTGAGAGAGTTCTATTTAAGAGATGACATTTCCAGGATTACCACTGGAATTAAAAACACAATCACTCTAAAACAACTGAAAAAACATTTGAAATATACAAATGAAACATCTTCAAAACTTAGCTACACCACGTTCTGTAGGCTTCGTCCATTTTGGGTGGTTTATCCTAATGCGAGCGACAGGAACACATGTCTGTGTAAAATATGTGAAAACATCAATTACCTGATCATATCATTAAAGACGGCAGGGGCAATAGCCACAAATCACGTGGATGATGTCGTTAAAACCGTTGTTTGTGACACAACTTCTAAAGATTGCATGTACGGAATTTGTAAGAAATGTAAAGATAAAGCGGTGATAATTAAGGAAATTGACCCAGCTTTGATATTAACCTGGCAACAGTGGAAGACTAAGAAAGAAACCTGAGTTATGGGCAACATTGGATCAAAGAGAATTAAAGACAGGGGACATTTCACAGTTGGTCAGTGAATTGCAAACACAGATTTCGAATTATAAGCGGCACATGTTCACGTGAACAAACCAGTTTACATATTATAAGGAGAGGAAAGAGTCATTGGAAGAAAACGAGTGTTTAATTCATGTGGACCTTTCGGAAAATTATGTCTGCAAAATGGCCTCAGAGGTCCACGCCATGCACTTTGGGGCTTCCAAGAAATAATTATCCTTGCATACTGGAATATATTATATTGGCAAAACCATACAACAAACCTTTTGCACTGTATCCGATAATATATACCATGGTCCCGCAGCTATCTGGGCACATTTGAAACCAATTTTGACTGATATAAGAAAACATAAGCCAGCTGTCTGTAGAATCGAATTTTTCAGTGATGGGCCTACAAGCCAATATCGACAAAAGTCTAATTTCTTCTTACTCGCTACCGAGATTCATAAAATGGGGTTTAATTCTGCCATCTGGAACTTTTTCGAAGCAGGTCACGGGAAGGGTGTCCCAGATGCTGTGGGTGGGGCAGTGAAAAGGAATGCAGACCAGAAAGTAAAATATGGCAATAACATTCTTTCTGCAAATGCATTTAGTCAAATGATGAAAAATAGCCAAACTGATACAAAAGTGATTAGCGAGAATGAAATTATCTTGGTTCAACAAAATTTGGGAAAACAAAAATTACACCCAGTTCCTGGAACCATGAGAATACACCAGGTAATTACATGCTCCAAGGGCAAAATGTCTTATAGAGATGTAAGTTGTTATTGTATCCAACCAAATGAGTGTACAGAACATGCATTAAAGCATACCCAATTCACAGAGGTAACACATGCAGAAACATCTGAACATAATACTGATCATGGTGAAGATGACAATGGCTCTAGAAATGAAATAGTTGATTCTTGTGGTGATGGTAAAGAGAGATTGTAAACACCCATATTGAAATTAGTTCATATCAACCTATTCCTGCCTCACAGTACACTGCTAACTATAATAATATCCCAGAAGCACACAGGTGTATTGGAAAGCATGTTATTGTAACATATGAGCATAAGTTTTACCCTGGGTATGTTGATGCGGATGAAGATGATGTGTATGTTGAATGCATGCATATGATAGGCAAAGGGAGCAAAAACTGTTTCTACTGACCAAAGAAAAAGAAAGATAAATGGTATGGCAAAGAGAATATTGTCGCAATCATTCCCCCTCCTATGAAGATACAAGGCCCTGGAGCGCAGTTTGAAATTGATCACAGTATTTGGGAATCTGTTAATAGTGCAAGTCTTAATGTCATGAGTGAGCAAGAAACGTCGATTGTTAGTGACGAGATTCAGAATGATTGTATTGCTGTTGGTGATATGATAGAAAATGGTGGCATGGTTGTTAACGCTATAGTGAAGACGGACCACTTGGTTATGAATGACCTGATAGAGCATCATGGTATGGGTGCAGATGCAAATGCAATGAGTGAGCAAGACATGAGTGTTGATGATGCGATGGAGTGTATACTCGAAATGCTCGCTGGTGATGTGATTGAGAAAGATGACGTAGTTATTAGTGATGTGATTGAGAAAGATGACGTAGTTGCTAGTAATATGATTGAGAAAGATGATGTAGTTGTTAGTGATATGATTGCGCAAGATGACGTAGTTGTTAGGGATGTCATTGAGAAAGATGTCGTGATTGCAAATGAAATGTTAGAGCAAGGGTGTCGGGTTGAGGAAAGTAATGACCTGGCTGAGCATGGTGGCGTGATTGTTAATGATGTAATAGAGAGTGATAGCATTCAGGCTGATGTGGTGATTGAGCAAAGTGACGATGGTGTGGCCACTGATGGTATGATGGAGAAAGATGGGATGCATGCTAGCGGTATTAGAGAGGAGTGTTCCTTGGTTACAGATAATGTCATAGATCAAGATGTTATTACTGGACATGCAATTAAAATGATTGAACAAGATAGTTTGAAAGCTAACGATGTGAGCATCATGACCATTGAAGAAGAAGTAGATCAGGTTGGAGTGAATGGTTGTGATGCACGGGGGCAATATGATGTGTTTGTGAATGATTTGATGAAGCAGGATAACATGAGAGACATGGCTGCAAGTGGTAGCAAGTGCCCTGATGATGTGAAAACTACTCAAGGTGTGGATCAGAATGGAATACCTGTCATTGATGACGTCGGTCAGTGTGTGAAAGCAATTTTGAAAGACGGTGCAGAATTTGCAAAATGTGTTGGGAAGTATGTTGTTGTAAAGTATGAAGGAAAGCTTTATCCTGGCTTTGTTGAGGAAGCGGATGAAACCAATTTGTATGTTGAGTGCATGCGCACAGTAGGCACAGGTAACAAAAACTGTTTCTATTGGTCTAAAAATAGCAGGGACATGTGCTGGTATGACAAAGACAGTGTGGTAGCAATTATCCCTCCTCCTTGCAAAATGCCTGGTTCAGATTCACAATTTCAGGTACAAGTTAAGGTTTGGGAGCTGTAACAAAACGTAATTAATAATTCAGGTTCTGATTTGCTCAATCCTCTATATTGAACATGCAAGTTAATTGTTTGGAAGAAGATAATGTGTGAGATGCATTAATTTACACACCATTGTCTCATCTACTGCAAGACCGGTTTCTACCTTTTGGGTTTTATCAGGCGCAGGCAGAATTCAACACAGGACCTAGGATTATTATTATTATCAGACTCATTATATCTATGCTACACGTATCACATGGGCTAGCTATAAAATGCATTCAGGCTAGGAGTAATTTGTCGCAATATATTCGCATAATTGTCACTGCCTTGCCATTAGTCCATCATGGGTAGCTGTGCCTAAATGAAACAAGTCTGTCTTGTAAGCCATTGGTTATAGGTTCAGCGACTGCCTGCACATTATGAGACCAAAAAGGTTGAAATATGTCATGCAGTGAATCTGTCTATGTTGTGTAAAATTAATTCATTACAATACCGGATCACCAAAGATAATTGATATATGATATGTTAGATGAATTTCGTGTTTTCTGTTTCTTTCCTGTTATGCGTGACTGTCTTTCCTGTTACGCATGTAGGAAATGATATAGTAATAATTTTGTTTACAAATGTTTTTTACAATATAATCTGTGTGAAATGACAACTTCAGTGTTCTACATTCCTAAATGCAGTAATCCTACAGCAGTGCTACAAATCCCAAGAGCAAATTCAGTAAACTATGGGCGAAAGTCTGTCCTGTTGCAAAAACATGTCCTTCCTGTAACACAATTGTCCTTCCTGTTATAAAGCTTCCTCCCCCAAAATACACAAATATAATATTCCTCTGGGCTAATCTCGAATGGAGATCGCAATGCAATAACAAATCATTATTTTAACAAACAAGTGTTTACCCTATGACAGCAAGTCACTTAGAAATCAGAAAACCCAATCCAAGTCAAATGCACTTTACATAAATGTGTTGCATAATACTTGAATTAACTAAAATTATGTTCACTCATACAAATTTTGTCTACATAAATCACAAAATTGTAGTTGTTTGGACTTTTAGGCATTAAGAACGAAATGATTCTAATTATATTTTCATATTAAGCTTCAAAATACATTTGTTTTACAGGTTGGACAAAATCCACATGCTCACAATAGTAAGGCACCAGTAATTATTTAAAAGGGATTATGTTAAGCTGCCATTTTATGTTTTCTGGCATCTACTTTGATCATTCAATTGAGATACTTAATAAAATTTGTTCTTTAAGTAAATAAATTTCTTTGTTTTACTGATCCAAAATACCTGCAGATTTTGATATTGACTCATAAGATGATATGTTGAGCTAAAGTCAAAACTTAGCCATAAAAAGTAGAGTTTTATACAAAGGTCACAGTGACGTTGAACTTTGACCTCAATATCACTGCGCTGCATTCCCCCTCGGTATAGGAAAGCATGTATCAAAGTTTAGTCCCAATAGGGTGAAGTCATGCCAGGGCAAAATACGATATGTTGCGTTAAAAGCAAAAAAAAAACTTAACAGTAAAAAGTAGAATTTTATACCACAGCCACTGTGACCTTCAACGTTGACCTCAATATTAGTGTGCTCCATCACCTTGATATTAGGAAGCATGTGTCCATGATTAGTGTCAATAGGGTGAAGCCATGCCGAGATATTAGACGATATATTGAGCTAAACGCAAAACTTAACCATACACGTAAAAAACTATTTTATACCGCGTAATGGAACCAATCGATGTATTGGTGAAGCGCGATGCAGATGAAGGAATGCATTGGAAAACAAATGATACAGAATCAACAAAACATAATCTATCAGTACGAAACAGCATTTGATACGCGATTCGTACCCATTTAAGACTAACAGTTTCAGTTTCGGGTTGCTCGCTTGATGTAGGTGTTATTGTGGCTAAAACAGCTGAATCTTAATGGTTTCGGTAGGATATTAACCCTTTAACACTTAAATTTGTTCAAGAAAATTTAAATTTTCTCAGAAAACGTTCATTTGCAGACCAAGAGAAGACTATTCTTTGAAAATTTACAACTGGAATGACTGGCTCGGTTATCGAGCCAGTCATTCCAGTAGTAAATTTTCAAAAATTAGTGTTTCATGCTCTACAAATGGACAGTTATCAAGACAACTGCGGAAGTCGTTTTTGACTGGTATGAGTGCTAAAGCGTTCGTGGGTATATTGGACTTTACTTATAGTTGCGCGTTGGTAATTGCACAGACACAACTTAGAAGGCGAGACGTATTGGACAGAGATCGGATGGGCAACCATGAATTTTCAAGAACAATTGTAAAAACATTTAGACAATGTCTACAGATATCGTTCTTAATATAACTGAATGAAGTAGTAGAGTTATAGCTGGACGCCTATGCAAGTAATCCGGCCAAGACCCGGCATCATTAACCTGCAATATGAGAAGTTGAATAAAAGAATAACTGGCGCTGTACGTTTCCAAAAACACTCTCCTCTTAGTCTGCAAATGGACATTTCTCAAGACCAATACAGAAGTCGTTTTGCAGATTAGAGTGTTAATTTTTTAACACTCATGTCAGACAAAAACGGCTTCTGCAGTGGTCTTGAGAAATGTACATTTGCAAACCAAGAGAAGGCTATTTTTGAAATTTTACCACTGGGATGACTGCCTCGATCACCGAGCCAGTCATTCCAGTGGCACATTTTCAGAAACAGTCTTTTATTGGTCTACAAATGGACATTTTCTATGATAAAATCGAAATTTTCTTGAATAAATTTGAGGGTTAACGGGTTAAGTCGACTGAACTTGAGACAAGATAACAATTTCCACCTTTGTGATGCTAAGCATTTAATGTGATAAACTGACCATACCTCTTCCTTCCAAGCACAGTGAAAGGTATGCATGAAAACTGCCCTCATAATTATAACTGTTCATTTGTTTTGTATGGTGGTAGTATGAAACAATAACGTCTTTAGGATTGCGAAAGGCAAAGATCAGCCGGGGCCTCTTCTCTTTTAACTGAAACCGATAGGAAATAATGCATTAACCCTTTTAACATTCATATCAACCAAAAACGGCTTCTGCAGTTGTCTTCAGAAATGTCCATTTGCAGACCAAGAGAAGACTATTTTTGAAGATTTACCACTGGAACGACCGGCTCGAAAAACGAGCCAGTCATTCCAGTAGTAAATTTTCAAAAATATTCTCTTGTTCTGCAAATGAACATTTTCTGAGAAAATTTTACTTTTCGTGAAAAAATTTGAGGGTTACAGGATTGATGACATAGGCCTACATATATAATTATAATAAATATTATTATTTCTACGTTTACAGTCAAACATCATAGAAGCCAGTACCAACGATTGAGCGGTACATTTGTTCCCGATAGAGGCGCTATCGTTTATAGAATGCCATCAAGGGACCTACTGCTGACTGAAAATACCAACAAGTCGTTCACTGGGTTCAACCTCACGAGTAGTCAAATTAGTTTCAAAATTAGTATTCAACAGAATGTTTATTAAATAGCACACATCTCAAAGACACAATTCGTACACATGCCGGACGTTTAAATGTTCGCGATGGAGCTAGGTACGCTATTACAATGTGGCGTCAACCTAGTGACGTAATTGTGTATGACAGCATATACATGAGTGACATATCGGATCCCTCCATAAACCTGGTGAATATGTATTCCACTCCAGCGGAGCAAAGGTTCAATCTCATCATATAGTTGTTTATTTTTTTAAAGCTAATTATAACTATTCAAGGGCAATAACTCTGTTAAATATTGACGAAAACCAAGGTAAAACGAAGTTGTCTTCTGCTTTACGAGTATTAACCCTGTAACACTCATATCAGCAAAAACGGCTTCTGCAGAGGTCTTGAGAAATGTTCGTTTGCAGACCAAGAGAAGGCTATTTTTGAAAATTTTCCACTGGAATGACTGGTTCGATAACCGCAAATGGACATTCTCTATGAGAAAATTGAAATTGTCTTGAACAGATTCGCGGGTTAAAGGGTTAAGTTATATTCTGAATTTGGTTGAAACATCCACGGAACAAATTCAAGAGAAAATGGCTATCTATACACAGAGCGCTGTACAACCAGGCTTGATATTTAATCAAAACTAATATAGCAGCAACACGTAGGCCTACCAGTCGATGTAGTTTTAAAATACAGTACGGCTTAGAAATAACTAGACATGTTTCCAAAACAAAATAAAACTTACTGTCGAACATTTTGAACATAAGTAGTTTGGAAGACATTGCTGCCTAACTACAACAAATGGACCATTCCAGAGTAATGACGTCATATGACATCATAATCACCTAAGCGGAGTGTAGGATGACGTCATAATCATTACTTCATAAATGATTCCATGGCCCGTCTTTAACTCTTAATAGTCCGACACGTTGTACGAATTGTATGGCTTTGCAATTTAATAAACATGCTGCTGAATATTTTGAAACTAATTTGACTGGGCGCTGTTGCTGCCATAGGCAGCAAAGCCACCCAGTTAAATTAGTTTCAAAGAATTCAACAGCTTACCTGTATAGTTTTCTGGAAATTGACAGTCGGGGAGTTCAGAGATCGATCGATCCCAACGCGATCGAGGTGTGGGTGGAGCTTAGCTAGAGATGGGCGGGGCATAGCTAGAGATGGGCGGGGAATAGCTAAACATGGAAAGGTCCATTAGCTGCATGATTATCGTGACACCCGAGCTTCTAGAATGGAGGAATCCAGTTTTAGCTATTCTCCGCCCATCTCTAGCGAAGCTCCGCCCACACCTCGATCGTGTTGGGGTCGACCGATCACTGAACTGCCTGACTATCAATTTCCAGAAAACTATGCAGGTAAGCTTTTGAATACTTTGAAATTAATTTGACTGGGTGCTGGTGCTGAGTATGGTAGCAACAGCGCCCAGTCAAGTTAGTTTCAAAGTAATTCAACAACATGTTTAGTAAATAGTAAACACATATATACCGTACAACAATGGAGTAATCCAGTTTTAGCTATGACCCACCAATCTCTAGCTGAGCTCAATCCACCGGAACTCTCTGAATCTCAATTTCCAGAAAGCTATACAGATAAGCTATTGAATATTTTGAAACTAATTAAGTTTAAAATATTCAACAGCATGTATATTAAATAGTAAATATATACAATTCGTACAAGAACGCTTAGTCTGTCATCTTTCAACCTTTCGTGATGAACTTAGCTACATCATTGATGACGTAATTTATTATGAGGTCGTCACGTCATCTTACGCATCACGTAGTTGATTATGACGTCATATGATTGATGGATAAACAGGAACCCCCCATTTCATGGTTCAAACTGTTGAAGTCTCCTCACCTGGCTTGGAATACTATCGAAATGAAGGTGTGTATTCATAACCCGAGGCGGATCTAGCTGCGCGAGAGCCTCCGGTGTAACGAAAGGCATTTCGAGAAATGTCTCTCCTTTCGTTCCCTCAACGGCCTCGGATGTGCCACTGACCAGCATACCAATGATTTCGTGAATCCAATGCGTGCCTTTGATTAAAATAATAACACATTTTATTTGAAGGCATGCGGAATGATTGAGCATATATTTAATGTTGAATTTTTTGATAACGTGACCTCGCATGTTCTCCAAGAAATGAAATGATTATCGAATGAATTAGTCTGACTGATGCTGCTATCAAATCAAAAATATTCAGAATATTCAAACAATGGAACTTTCCAGTTTTAGCTTCGCCGTGTTGGAATCGATCGATCTCTGAACTCCTGACTATCAATTTCCAGAAAACTATACAGGTTAGCTGTTACATATTTGAGACTAATTTGACTGGGCGCTGTTGCTGCCTATGGCAGCAACAGCGACCAGTCAAATTATTTTCAAAATATTCAACAGCATGCTTATTAAATTGCAAAGCTATACAATTCGTACAACTGGTCCCACTATTAAGCGTTTAAGACGGACCAAATCGAGTCATTCATGCTGTAATTAATTCCTACACGTCACGTAGTTGATTATGAAGTCATATGATGGATGGATAAGCTAGAACGGTCCATTGATCAATCAATCAAAAGTATATCTTTACGGCATATCTGACGTATATACCGAATGCGTTGAAGGGTAAGTTCATTGAAATGATTTACTAGCATTTGACGTTTAGGACTATATTTCCAAGCAGACCATTTATGACAAATGGGTTCACTGGATAGTCTACATGGTGACATAAACAACCAGGAATGTGATTGCAATGCAACCACGAAGTTCGACTTTACGATTTTGCAATGAATTCTGAAGCTTGACTTCAAACTTAAGATAGACAAAGAAGGCGTATCAATACTATTATCAACAAGAGGCCCAAGGGCCTGTAATGCTCATCTGGACTATTAACATTTGAACCACCTGCACTTAAATGCCGGTAGACATGATGGCTAATTTTCGAAAAATCAAAGATGGCCACCAAACGAATTGACAAATCAAAATTAGCATTGGATATGTTGAATCCTACCATAAAAGGATCGTTTCACCCAAATTTCGTTTAAATCGGGTCACTAATTAAGGAGTAGTGTTTTCAATGGTATGGAAAAAATTTTTAAATCAAAATGGCCACCCAAAATATCGACCAACCCAAATTCTGAATAGTAGTTCTAGAGTCTACCACTATAGAATCCTTCCAGCCAAATTTAGATAAAATCCACCAATTGGTTATGGCCGAGATGAATTTTGACAATTTCCGGAGCATTTTTCATAAAATTTGAATTTCACAAAAAAACAAACAAAAAAAACAACAAAAAAACCCATTCAAATTCTGAACAGAGGTTCTGGAGCCTATCGCGATAATGTCTGTCCAGCCAGCTAGGGTTGAAATCTGTCAAGCGGTCAATGATAAGTAGCGTTTTGACAATTTCCGGTAAATTTGTCATAAAATTTAAGATTTTCAGCCCAAAAAATTGACCAATCAAAATTGTGTATAATGTTCTGAAGCCTAGCCCAATAGGATCCTTCAAGCCAAAGTAAGCTTGATATCCGCCAAGCGGTTAATGAGGAGTAGCGTTTTGACAATTTCGGTAAATTTTTCATAAAATTTAGTATTTTAAACCACCACCACCCCCCCCCCCCACCCCACCCCCACCCCACCACAAAAAAACCAATACCAATCCAAATTCTGTATGGAAGTTCTGAAGCCTATATATAGAGTCCTTCCAGCCAAAGTAAGTTGAAATTTGTCAAGCAGTAATGAGCAGTAGCGTTTTGACAACTTCCGGTAAACTTTTCATAAAATCTAATATTTCCACCCAAAAAAATAAACCAAACTAAATTCTGTATACAAATTCTGAAGCCTTTTACATCGTAAAATAGAGCTAAAAAGCTATAACAAAAAGTGACATGCAGGCATCATTCGTGTTTTCGCGTCCTATGCTAACGGGAGCGAGATTCTGGGCAGAGCGCGAAGCCACAGCTCTATGTTTAGATTGATGCTGGGATGGAAGCGCGTGTTTGTGATGTGGCGCTATAATATCCAAAGGCATCTCGAGACAAACCCGATGCCTGCCACCGCAAACACCTATGCACCATCACTGGACACCGATGGCCAGACAGCATAATTTCCAATGATGCACTATACAAGATGTGTAATACGTCGCCGCTGTCTGTAAAAGTCGCCCAGCAAAGATGGTCCATGTTTGGCCATGTGCTAAGGATGCCAGAAGAGACACCAACCCAGAGAGCCTTGGAATTCGTCCTACTCGGAGCCAGCAAATACAAAGCCAGGAGAGGACGTCACTGCATAAATCTGTTAAGCGTGCCGTGAGTTGACCTCGAGAAAGCAGGGCTCGGTACACTCAAGTAAAAAATGGACCTGAGGAAGCTAAGGAATTCGGTTATACGCATGCAACCATAATAATAACCATACCTGATTTAGGATAGGTAAGCAGAAGAATATCATCTGATCGCATTTCCAATTCTTTCACACGCTCTATCGATTTCGTTGTTGCCCAGGGTGGGTAGTACATATTTTTATGTTTAAATGCCGCTATATCACACCCATCACAATCCGTTATTTTATCCATTTTCACCTTGAAGTCTGGACAAAATCTGTTTACGAACACAGAAATTCAATACTCAATAGTAATTGCAATGTATATATAAAACATTGTAGTACACGGGGCCCATTGAGGCACAGGGCCTGTACATATTTATGTGTTTATACCCAATATATGACGGCAGAGGGTTTTCCAATGACCTATCTTTGTTTCCTCCCGATGCCACACCCCTCCCCCACCCCACCCCACCTCCTCCCCCACCCCGCTTCAACCCGAATAATGGGGGATTTCCAAATGATATAATTTCGGTGTTTATTCACTAAATATGTCAGGAGGAAAAAAGAGAGGTGTTCCTATCCACCAACCACCCCCCCCCCCACACACACACACACACACACACACAACACACACACACACACACACACACACACACACACACACACACACACACACACACACACACACACACACACAAACCAACCAACCATCCAGATCCATCCATCCATCCACAACCATGCGTCCACGTCTGTTAGTCCGTCCGTCTAGGCGCCCATCTGTCTAGTCATCCACCCGCCAGTCTAGGCATCCATCCATCAGTCCGTCCGTCTAGGCATCCGTCTAGGCGTCAATCCGTCTTTCCATCCATCTAAGTGTCCTTCCATCCATTGACCGACGAACCATCCCTCCCTCCCCCCCCCCACCCCATCTATCCATTCATCCATCCAACTGTCCGTTTAATCTTCCATCCATCTGCTCGCCTGTCTAGCCGCCCACCGAGGGAGCGAGTGGGGGAGTGGGGTGGGGGCGGGAGGAGGGATGGAATAAGGGGTCGGTGGGTAGAGATCATGACGTGAGTGGGTCGTGAGATTTGTGAGAAATGCAGAGGTGAGTGATGGAAGGTAAAGTTGGTTATTCGGTGGATTTGACGGCGGGTGTGATAGTCTGCTTCTTTAAACCGCTTACAGGTGCACTCATGTACACTCAGATCAGTGACTGTAAGTTACCGGTAGTTTCTAAAAATGTAATGGGTGATTATTTGAGTTGCGTCGTAGGTCAACATAAGCAAGGCGTAAAGATCACCCGAACGCAGTGGTGACGCTGGCTTGTCACTCTGCGCGAAAGAGGAAGGCCGTATTGACTTTGACCTCGCGCTGCTAGCGGAACAGAACAGGAGCCCGTTTTCGGGAAGGAATTGGTTCGTGGTTGACTGACGCAATCCGTTTCTCATGCATTTTGGCGTTCTGGAAGTTGAAGATTTACTGACTTGGTTCGTCAAACCAGGAACTGAGCTTTGATCTCCGTTCATTGTTGTCAATTGTTACTGGTTCAAATTTCAAGATGGCGGCGCACAGCTAAATTTTACAACTTATTTCAATGATGAGATCTCTTCTAAGTTTTTAGTGTATGCGACCATCTGCGATTTACACAGACTGAAATTAAGGTCTAAATCGAATTACGATCAAATTAATTGCTAAAGTTAACGCAATTTAGAATGCTTGTGGATTCAGAACATTGCCACGAAATTGCAATCGGCAAGCCTCGTCAAATTGCATAAATGCGGTTTTGGCGTTTCTGGTTCGTGGTCAGTGGTTCCTGGGTTCGTGGTTTCACAGATTACCTTCAGGCGTACCACAAGGATCAGTGCTTGGACCACTGTTACTCACTATATATATATATAGTGGCAACCCTCTTTATCTTCCGCGATGATCATTCTTTCATTTTCACGCTATCATTAATTTTCCGGAACATCTCTACCATAGAACACACATGGAACTTGCACTCTGTACGCGATTTTACGGATTATATCACTCCCATTGAACTTCCATATGACATCCTGGAACATCCGCCGCTCTTTCACGAACATTGTGAACTACAAAATAGTATCCAGTTAACACCCCCCCCCCCCCCACTCCCACTCCCCACAACCCCGCCCCCATGTTGATTATTTCCGACCCAACATTTGCCATGTAGCGCTAAGAATAACATATAACAATCAAACCAAAAACCTCGGTGTTTCGACATAAGCGAGTTATGTTATTCCTGTTATGTATTCTCCGAAGCCTACATGTAATACTTGCAGAAGCTTCCTCCTTTGATGATTTGGTACATCCAGTAGCAGAAGCTTCCTCCTTTCATGATTTGGTACATTCGGTAGCCGAAGCTTCCTCCTTTCATGACTTGGTACACCCGGTAGCCAACTCCATGGAATCTCCGTAGAGCACCTACAGACGTCCTGCTCTTGTGAACGAATGGTGTATCTTGGGATACGTTTGTACCATCTCATGCATGCACGTTGGAACCCAACGTAGATTATAGCCATATGACTTGATAGCAAAATATTGTCCAGTAACTTTAATCAAGCTTCTGGAAAGGTCACTGAAATCCAATGTACTCATGGTACAATGATGGAGTTCGCCATATCCTACCTCTAGGAGTACATTTCATCCAGATGTTTTCCAGAGATCCGTGCATCATACTCTTCCTCGGCATGTAGGAAGGTAACATCTGATATTATGAGATATCGTAGACTGTGATCTACATCTTAATTAAAACCTGCAATTGTTATTCGTAATCACTCATAAATACCATTCATAAAACACACGTTTTCTGAGGATGTTGAACACAGTTTCTAGTTAGTTAGTTTTTCGAGTTAGACATAATCAGAGTTGCCTCTGTATGCGGATGTCAGCCCACACTCCTTGCTGACTTCCCAACAAAATTGGCACTTACGGAGGAAACCAGTGTGGAGGCGTCATCTTTCTCCCCCTTAAAATAGCCTACAATAACTACGTGGAATGTACGTAGTCTGCCTACAACATCAAAGAGGCAAACCTTAGGCGCAGTCTGTGACCACCATAACATCGATATTACATGCATTCAAGAGACTAAAGTAGCTACTCATTCAGAGCAGCAACTTCAGACAGGCCATAAGCTAGTACTTATGGATCAAAAACAGGCCACATACCTGGTTTTGGGCTTCGTAATTGGACCTAGGCTCTTGGACCATGTCACTAGTTTTGGACATGTCAGTGATCATGTTGCATTCTATGACGTAGCTATAGCAATGAGAAAATGCACGACCAAGTGTCGCATAGTCAACACATATGGCCCAACAACTGAAAAAAACAAATAGAATCCATCAATATTAGATTCCTTCTATGCATAACTGAGCCATTACAATCCCAGCCAGATGGCAACTGTTCATCTGTCGAGATTTCAACTCCAAGCTGCGTAAACTCGGCAATGCATTAAAAAATTCAGGACTTTGCTTGTGCATGGGGTCATACAGCAATGGAGATGCACGGGTGGCATTCCTTATTTCCAATTGCCTATTTGCCACAAATACGGCTTTCAAACATCCATGCCATCAATGGACAACATGGACAGGACACATTGATGATCGCAAAATCCCAAAAGGTTCTAAGACTACAATAACAGTCTTCAACCAAATAGACTTCATACTAAGCAAAACAGAAGAAAATCCCCTACTTCTGGATGCTAGTTCCTATGGAGGTGCAGACCTCAATTCTGACCATAAGCCAGTCGTTAGGCTCCTCCAGATGAACCATGCATCTCTACCTAATATATAACCGCCATACCAGGCATGAGGGTAGAGTCACCTACAATCTACCGAAGCCCATCAGTCAAATGTCATACAAAGAGGACCTCGGGAGTAGATAGCTAACATTGACGTCCAAACGAAGCCCTAAACAAACACTGAAACGTATGGAATCATCATCTAACAGCTCCATATGAGTTCTAAAAAAACACCGGACCTAGGTATACTGTTGACCTTGTAGTAGTAAAACTATCAGCAGAGCGGAAAGCTTTATGGGTGCACATCTATCAAGGTGGCCAAAGTGAAGACCACACCAAACTACGCAGGGAACACAATAACATCCTGCGCCACATCAGCGAATGCTTAAAAGAGCTTGTCATTCAACAAGCAGACTCCCTGGCAGATGAAATCACTGCCTCGGATGACTGTCACAAAATGTTTCGGGCCGCCCAAGCCCTGACAACACACTACTACTCGCTCTACACAACTCTGAACGACACTTTATCGGGTCCTGATGGAATGAGCAATGAACTACTCAAATACACAAGTGGCATTATCTCAAAGCCGATCACGCACCTAAACAATTCGGCATTTATGCACCACCTTCCCATCGATGCTATAGGTCAAGGCCAAGGCACCCTTATCGTGCTACCCAAGCGCCAAGAAGCCACCTGCCACCCAGCCAACCTACGGCCCATTATGCTCCTCAACAGCATACAGAAAATCCTATCCAATGTTATTCTATGCCGCATCCGAGACAAGATTGATGACTTAACCGGATCATGTCAAAATGGCTTTAAATGTGGACACAGCTGCATAGACAGTGTATGGGCTCAATGCATGCTACTGTCAGCAGCCATGTCCAAACACTGGGATTTCCACAAAATGAGCATTGTCATTTCATGAGCGTTCGACACAATTAAACGCTCAAAGATCCTAAATGTACTACGTCAACCCAGTTGCAACGAAGATGAGCTACGACTAGTGAGACTACTACTTGCAGACACCAAGCTGAGTACGAGTCAAGTCTGTAGAGCTTGAGACATGAATCGACTCCCCACAGGGAGATGGTCTATCCCCTGTGCTTTTCACCTGTTACCTTGCTGCTGCATTGAAATTTGTGCGGGAAAATTTCACAAGAACACATTCCCCAGTGTCTATACTGGGTATACCGCTAGAGAAGGAAGATGCTGACGATGTGGACTTCATAGACGAGGAAAAGAAACCCCTTGACGAACTTCTCCCAATAACTACACGCAAACTAAAAATTGAGAATCTCTTTGTGAATGAATCCAAAACAGAGTTCACCCACATATACCTATCTACAAAGCATGTAACTATGTAGCTATGCGGAGTTGTAGAATGGCGGTTCGATCCCCCGCCCGCGAGATGGTGATCAACAAATTAGACTAATGGGTGCATGACTGTCGGCTAAGTTAGCACATGGAAATTGAAGCCGCACGTTGCCAGTGCGTCAATAAAAAAAAAATAAAAAAATACATATACTGCCAGAGCCGTGCTGGAGTCAGAGTACAATAGGCGTAAAAGCCTAGGATTGAATTGTGGCAGGCGCATCCACAGATAGTCCGATATGAATCGTCAGTGTGTCAGTATATCAGACATGTGAAAGCTGGTCGGCCAATCCTTGACTTTTTAGTCTTGGTGCGGTGGTCCAGTGGAAAGACACCTGGTTGCTGATGCTATGCGGAGTTGCAGAATGGCGGTTCGATCCCCCGACCAGGAGATGGTGATCAACGAATTAAACTAATGGGTGCATGACTGTCGGCTAAGTTAGCACATGGAAATTGAAGCCGCACGTTGCCAGTGCGTCAATAAAAAAAATAAAAAATACATATACTGCCAGAGCCGTGCTGGAGTCAAAGTACAATAGGCGTAAAAGCCTAGGATTGAATTGTGGCAGGTGCATCCACAGATAGTCCCATATGAATCGTCAGTGTGTCAGTATATCAGATATGTGAAAGCTGGTCGGCCAATCCTTGACTTTTTAGTCTTGGTGCGGTGGTCCAGTGGAAAGATGCCTGGTTGCTGATGCTATGCAGAGTTGCAGAATGGCGGTTCGATCCCCCGACCGGGAGATGGTGATCAACAAATTAAACTAATGGGTGCATGACTGTCGGCTAAGTTAGCACATGGAAATTGAAGCCGCACGTTGCCAGTGCGTCAATAAAAAAATAAAATAAAAATACATACATACATACATTCATACATACATACATACATACATACTGGGTGGTTCGTTGGGTGGGTGGTTGATTGGTTGGGTGATTGGTTAGGTATGTCCATCCTTCTTCCCTTCTATCCTTATAACATTCAATCATGCAATTTGTGTGTTCATTTATCGGTTTTATGGAGAAAATTACTCACAGAAACATTCTGTCCTTCCTCCCTTCGTTCATCCCCTTATTCCTTCATTCCTTCCAGCCTTCCTTCCTGCTTTCCATCCACCTCAGTTCGTTCGTTCGTTCGTCCGTCCGTCCGTTCGTTCATTCATTCCTTTCATCCCTCCTCTCCTCCCTCTTTCCTTTCATCCCTCCTCTCCTCCCTTCTTCCTTTCCTCCTTTCTTTCCACCCTCCTTTCCTCCTTTCTTTCTACTAACCACATTTCTCTTATTTCAGCTTTGTAAATTAAGCCCTCTTGGATTAGAAAAATATATATAGACAGACAGACTAGCTGACAAACCTACCACCTGTAGAGTGTGCGCCTGGTAGCATTTTTGTATTGATTGGCTGTCTGGCTGCATTAGAGTTTGATTGATTGATTATCTGATTGATTATCCGATTGATTGATTGTCTGATCTAATTGGTTGCTTGATCTGATTGATTGCTTGATTGGTTGCTTGAGCCATACTGGAGTTGACTGGTTGCTTGATTTGATTGTTTGTTTGATTTGATTGCTTGCAGGACTTGTTATTTGACCTGATTGGTTGCGTGATTTGATCTGCTAGGTTGCGTGATTTGTTGCTTGAATTGATTGGTTGCTTGAATTGATTGGTTGCTTGATCTGATTAGTTGCTCGATCTGATTGATTGCTTGATTGGGGGCTTGAGTTGTTGCTTGAATTGACTAGTTGCTAGATCTGACTAGTTGCTTGATTTGATTGCTTGCTTGATTTGATTGTTTGCGTAACTTGATTGGTTACGTGATTTGTTGCTTGAATTGATTGGTTGCTTGATCGAATTAGTTGCTTGATCTGATTGATTGGGGGTTGGAGTTGTTGCTTGATTTGACTAGTTGCTTGATTTGATTGGTTGTTTCATTTGATTGGTTGTTTCATTTGATTGATTGGTTGATTTGATTGCTTGCGTAACCTGTTGCTTGTTTGGTTACGTGATTTGTTGCTTGAATTGATTGGTTGCGTGATTGGTTGTTTAATCTGATTGGTTGCTTGTATTGATTGGTTGCGTGATTGATTGGTTGGTTGCTTGAATTGATTATCTGAACTGATTGGTTGTGTGATTGATTGCTTGGATGGATAAGGTGGTTGACTGGTTGTTTGCCCATTTGCCCACTTGATTGATTGCCTGATTAATTAAGATTGATTAAGATTAACTGAGATTAATTGAGATTAATTGTGATTAATTGAGATTAATTAAGATTGATTGAAACTAATTGAGATTAATTAAGATTAATTGAAATTAATTGAGATTAATTGAAATTAATTGAAATTAATTGAGATTAATTGAAATTAATTGAGATTAATAGGGATTTAGATTGCTTGATTGACTGGGATTGATTGTGATTCCATGGCTAGACCGCGCAGGGGTAGGCGAAGGGCCGGTGATGAATCACACTACCCATCATCTGCTCACGCACGCCTGGTTAAGGTAAACTACATGATAATCCAATGTTTTCACCACCTGGGTGTGCTGAACAAGCACCTGGACAGCGACACTGTGCCAAATGGCCTCGGTCGAAAGGTCAAGAGTTTGACAGACTTCTGCAAACCGGCCATGCCAGATGCTGAGGTCCACTTCGACATTCGTAATGTCAACTTCGAATGGGCGAAAACAATGATTAAAACATGGGTTCGCCACTATAACTGTCAACTAGGAGTCCTCCGTTCTGAGCTACTCCCAGCCCAAACTCTTCCATATTTAGACCTCGGTCGGGCCAAGTCCACTGCAATCCATTGGGCCAAAAAGAATTATCACAGAAAATTAGATCACAATGCCATCTCAGCATTTTATGATTTTATTAGACCACTTGATCCGAATTATAAGCCTGTTACTAAACCACAAAATGTCACCCCTGTTAGCAAACCAGTACAAAATGCAAATTTAGTACAATCCGCTCATCCCAAAAAGCGGCTACATTCACCTGCAGAGGCCTCACCACCACTAAAACGTCCAGATAAACGACCATCGCCCATTAGCTCTCTTCCTGGCACATCCAGTGACCACAGTATTTACATTCCAGTGGACCCCTCTATGATCCCTCTACCAGATTCACCTCCACCAGCGCCACCATTCTCTCCTGAGGATTTTCCTCCTCTTCCGCAGAGGGTGTCAAATGCCAAAGGTGCTAGTAAACAGCCTGGTCCAAGGACCCAAGCTGCACAAAAGGTCCCTCAACCACGATTCACACCATCTCCATGCGCCATACCAAAGAAGCCCACACCCATGGAACAGAATAAGTTCTGGAAATTCAGGAATGAGGCCACCAACAGGCCAAATTGGACTTCCTACACTCGACAAAAAGGTCTTGATCGTCGGAGATTCAAACTTGAGTCGGATTAATGTGGATCCCCATCCAGATACTCAGGTTGCCTGTTTCCCTGGAGCATCGATTAATGATCTCAGAACGATCATTAATAAATGCACAAGGAAATTCCAACCTGAGAAAGTAGTCCTCACCATAGGAATAAATGATAGGAATAATCTGATCTCAGCCTCCGAGTATCGACTTAGGTTATTATTCAGTATGGTACGAAAGAAATTTCCCAAGTCTATGATCTACTTCACTGAACTAAATTTCTCTGCAACCTCGACCCCTCAGCAAAAGCAGGCACTCGATGCAATTAATCGGACTGCCGCGTCAAGCAAGGCCAAGTCCCCTGAGTCCAAGGTTATTGTCATACCCAGTCTTCCTTCGACAGAATTCGAAGTGGGCCATGACAATATTCATTGGACTGAGAGGACAGCGAATGACATGTATAATAACTGGATTGTGGCCCTTAATTTAAATTAAACTCGGGTCAAGGTACCAACCACCCAGAAACGGGACTGGTTAGTAATATTGTGAACCTAACCGGCTCTGCATTAGGTGAAGCAGAACAGTCACTGCTTAACTTTGGCTTGACATCTGTCCCAACACCAAAACCTAAAACAGGTTTGGATGCAGATTTAGATAATGGCTTTACTGAAACTGCTGAATTTGGTCACCGTGTGAAACTGGCAGATTTTTTTCGAAACTCCAATAGTAATATTCCACCATTCATTGAAAAAACCGGCTGGGGTCCAAACTTAAAATGTGTTGACCCAGCAATCGGTGAAAGTATAAAACTTTACTCTGAACGTATTGAAAATACTACATTTCCAAATGATCAGCAAAATTTATCCTATGAGCAACGCCAGGCCCTACAAGGGTTATAAATTTATGAAATTGTCATCAAACCTGCAGATAAAGGGTCGGCTACTGTAATAATGGATAAAAATAACTATATCAAAGAAGTACATAGACAGCTTAGTAATCCGAAACATTACCAAAAGCTAAAGGAATCACTTTGGCAAAATAACTGTAGCAAATTTAACGAAATTCCCCAAAAAATGGTTAATAACAAGAAGATAACTGAAAGGCAATTTAAATATCTCTTTGCTAAAGATGATTCGAAACCACGTACATTTTATCTTCTTCCTAAAATCTATAAGTCTGTTAACTCGTGGACCGACCCAATGACTCCACCAGGGCGACCCATTAATTCAAATTGTGGTTCGGAATCATATAGGATTAGTGAATTTATCGACTCCCATCTTCAGCTAATTGCAAACAGACATTTTAGCTATCTAAAAATACTGAAGACTTTCTAGCCCAGGTCTCTAAGATCTCGGTCCCTCCAAATTCATTCTTAATTACGATGGACGTCGATGCTATGTACACAAACATTGACATCGAAAAGGGTCGTAATTCAATTCGTAGAGCATTTGCCGACTACCCAGACACAAACAGGCCCGACAGAGCAGTAATAGCTCTATTGGAGCTTAGTCTGAAAGGCAATGACTTTGAATTTACTGGTGAAATTTTCCAACAAATTTGTGGCTGCGCAATGGGTAAGCGTTTCAGCCCAGGTTTTGCTAACCTTTACATGGCAGAGTGGGAAAAGGAAGCACTAAAAAGTGTCCAAATCAGCCACTCATTTACCGCAGGTACCTGGATGACATTTTCATGATCTGGCAACATACTAAAGAAGCATTTAATGAATTTTTAGCCATTCTGAACAATCATGATCCGAATATCAAGCTAAAAGCTGAAATTGATGAGATGTCCGTAGATTTCCTGGATGTAATCTTATACAAAGGTATAACGTATGAAACAACTGGTTATTTAGACTACAAAGTTTATTTTAAGCCAACCGACTCGCATCAACTACTGCACAAGAAATCATTCCATCCACCGCATACTTTCAAGGGACTTGTAAAATCACAAATAATCCGCTTTCATAGAAAGTCGAGTGATAGTAAAAACTTTGAATCATCATGTTCGACCTTATTCAAAGCTCTCAGATCGTGAGGGTACTCTTCTCGGTTCCTACTTAAAATAAAGTCTGAAACTTTGCGTAATTTGGAACTCATTCCGGATAATGCCAGAAATTCTCGGCCTACCAAAATTTGTCATAATCGTCCGATTATTGGTGAATGAGGATTTCGGAAATGCGAAAAGAAAAGGTGTAAATTGGGTAGTTTTCTTCCTTCCCAGAGTACATTCACGAGCCTTCAAAACAAAAGCAAATTTCAAATTCAGTCGAAATTAGATTGTGATTCTGAAAATGTCATTTACTTAATTTCATGCAAATTGTGTCAAAAGCAGTATGTCGGCGAAACGAAAAATTCACTAAGATGGCGTGCAACTAGACACCTCTCAGATATTAGACTAGAGGAAGACACACATGTGGCTGAACATTTTAATCTTCCTGATCATTCAGTCCCTCGTGACTTTGAAATTATGCCTTTCAAATCATGAAAATACAACCATTATTTACTCGGTAGCCATTTAACCCATCAGACCAAATACAGCAAGTAATTCTTTACGATGTAAAAATTAATCTTCCGTCAAATGGCTTTCAAAAATATTCAACAGATTATTTTCATCACCATGAGTGCATGAAATAGCTTCTCAGAGGATCTAATTTGCACAATTTTTCAGTGAAGAATCCCCTGTAAAAATTTTTGAAAGCTAAACACTCTCAGACGACATCTTCTGCACTTTTGGAGGTAAATATTGGTTGTAAAATTATTCTATTTTTACTCATTTTCTAATGAATACCAATGTCTAGACCAGGGTTTCTCATAATGGTTCATTTGAGGGTATAAACCCCCAAAATTCAACTGGGGTCTGGGGACCCCCAGAAGTTGCGGTAGTGGGTCCCTTGGGACCCCCTGAAAATTGTGCATGATTATTAAATATTAATTAGTCTATATGTTTTTGCACAAACATACCCATAAAATCTAGCATCCCCCCCCCCCCCCCCCTCTCTCTAATTCATAGCTGTGCACCCATGGTACTCTAATTTTAATTGGATGAGAAAACCGCATGGGGATCCCAAATATCAATTAGGGACCTCCAGATTTCAGATTGGAACCCCTAGATGTCTAGGTGTGGGGTCCCTGGGACCTCCAAAATTTAGATGCCATGAGAAACGCAGGTCTAGGCGAGTCGGGAATGAATCTGAAAAACTCCTATTTACACCCGTTTACATACATTATTTCACTTCCCTGCGCGAATAAAGTCAGAGCTGCCGACTCTAGTCAGGCAGAGAACTGAATGATGGGGGGGGGGGGGTGCTCCCTCCCTCCCTCCTCTCTAACCGGACGTCAGTCTGTCCAAATATCTGTCACAGGGGTTGATTGAGTCAGATCAGACTCGGACTAGGTCGGTCCTGCCTCTTTAATACAAACACGTGTAATCCATAGAGTTATATCTATACTATCTCAAGAGATAGGTGGCGCAGTTATGTTGTCTAAAGTGGAGTTGCCGTTCTCTGCCTGACTGGCGGCTTCAGCTTCAGCCGCGTACACTGTAGACATCGAGCACAAGAGCGGAGTAGGTTAATATAGTACATTTCTATGCCACTGCGCAACTAGTCGATATAAAAAATTAGTCAATATAGGCTCTATGGTGTAATCGCTCTAATGCTGACAAAACTCTACTTACAAAATCACTTACCGTATGAACACTCACTTTATAGGTGGCTCGTAAATACTGACCCAGTATAACTAACCGCTTTAATATATACGCAGACAGACACGTCTACTCCCTACTGGTAATATGCTGAGCAAATGAACACACACGACCCAATTCAACACACTTGTCAAACTTCGTGAGAAAACAGAGACCTAGTGTGGCGAGTGATATGTTAATATGTGAATATTTTAGCCTAGCCGAAAATCCGGACCAAATAGCGTTATGCTAATTCCTGGTTATAATGCATAGGGAAGCCGCACCCATAATTTACGCCATCGTACTAACATAGGCCCACTCACATAGCTACGCTGTACTCGATACAGGAACGTAGTGGGAGAGCGAGGATCGAGCGATATGACGATGAGTTTACGCAGCGTCTCGCCCAATATCGATTTTTCAACGCATAAAGTTACAAGCGCAGATTTGTGCAATACCCTCATCGTTTATATTTTGTAATCGGGTCATTGTGCCCTCGACCCCAAAATTAGCGCAGGTTTTCTTGGCTCCATTGGACACCTTCTATCCACGTTTGCTCAAGATCGATCCTTCAAGTAGAACCATAGTTAGGGCTATTAAAATGTCTAAAAAAAAATTAACGGATCGCCTTCACTTTCGTCTTTCAACCTTTTGACCCCAGATTTTGAATCACACGTGAAACGTTTCATTCAAGTTTAGTGGAACTGGAGTTATTAAAATGACTTGACCATAGGCAGCAACAGCGCCAAGTCAAATTAGTTTCAAAATATACAACGGCTTATCGGTATGGTTTTCTGGAAATTGATAGTCAGGGAGTTCAGAGATCGATCGATCCCAACACGAGCGATGTGTTGGTGGAGCTTAGCTAGAGATGAGCGGGGCAAAGCTAAAAATGGAAAGGTCGTTTGCTGAAAATCAAAAAGGATTTATGCTGATCTTGTTATACTGACATTTGAAAACCTAAATCTAGACTCTGCGTGAAGAACATTGTGTCATAAAGCAGTGGTATTTATTAAAACCGGGATAGCGAAGTCCAAGATTGAATGACTACAGCAGGCCACCAATAAGTTCCCTCCCTGCCTCGTCTCCGATATACTCTAAATAAAATACACACATAGTAAATCAATCTAAAAATAGATGCGTGGCTTCTTTGAGAATTTATTTCTCGATCTCGCATCGAAAGAGATCTCGCGAGATACGAATGACACAAAATGTGAGAAATTTCCCATTGAGTATTGTTTGTTGAATTGCACAACCGAAACAAATGCTTAAAATCCATCCCGACACGACAGGTGATGGCAAATGAGCTGGATCCTCGACAAAGGGAATCTTCTAAAGCACTGGTGTTGACTGTGACATACTTCTAGTGACGATGAGATGTCACATGGTGGGAGGGATTAAAATTTCCAGAGTATTCATCCATCATCTGACCTCGTATGACGTCATAATCGGCTTAGCGCGTGTATGATGACGTCACAATCATTACGTCACAAAGGGTTCCATATAGACCGTCATCAAATCTCAAATGTTTCGATAAATTGTATGTCTTTGTAATTCTTTGCTATTTAATAAACATGCTGTTGAATATTTTGAAAGTAATTTGACTGGGCGCTGTTGCTGCCTACAAAATATTCAACAACTTACCTGTGTGGTTTTTTTGGAAATTGATCGTCAGGGCGTTCAGAGATCGATCGATCACAATACGAGCGAGATGTGGGTGGAGCTTAGCTAGAGATAGGCGGGGCATAGCTAAAATAGGAAAGATGATGAATGGCTGATTTAAAATAGTAGCTAAGCGCTATGCCAATTATTCCGAATATAATAATAATATTAACCAGTTCAAATAACTGTTTTAATTCTTATATAAATCCTATATATTATGCAATAAGGTAATGTATGTTCCAACCATGAGATATGGATTGAATAGACATTGTATCCAGTTGACCTTGGCCGTGACCGTGACAACTGATCCATAAAGGTAATAAAATCAAATTCCGATTTCGCTGATCACTCAAAGACTTAACATAAGTTACAAATCTTAATTGGGCATGTAGAAGTTGAGATGTACCAAAACATACAAAAATGGCAAAAAGTGTGATTCTTAGCTTTTGGCCTTGACCCTTACCTATGTACTTAACCTCGAAAGGTCATAGAACCAATCCTTTTGGTTTGTCCACCAGAGGGACTATCATGATAGAATTCAAGTTCGTCATATTCGGCCACGTAGAAGCAGAGAGATATATGCGATTAATATGCCAAAATTGCTTTAAAAATTGTGTTTTTAACGTTTGACCTTGACCTTGACCCATGAATTTGACTCCTGAAGTTCAGGAAACCAATGTCATTGGATTCAGAATCCAGAGAGCTATCACGATAGATCCCACAGTTGTATTACTCCGCCAAATATTCCGTCACAATTGGCCCATATTCCAAGGGTTATATCCCTGGTCCTGCTAAATATTTTGAAAACAATTTGCCTGAAAGTTGTTAGTGACTAAGCCACCAACAACTTTCAGTCAAAGCCTTTTCAAACTATCCAGCAAGTTAACAGTTTTTCCAAGTACGGGCTATAAATGGATGGCTTTACGTGTACATTTTTGTACAATATCACTTGCAAACAAAGATCATAAAATACCTAAAAACCATAAAAAATAAAAAATTAAATATTCATCACTATTTTGCTGTTTATCGATGACCTTGAACCTAACATGCCATTTAAACAGAAAATTAATCTTGGCAGATAAATCTCGCTGAATAACGCCCGTCCGTCTGCCTAACTACCTGTCTGTCTCAAGGCCGGCTGAGAGTTGGAGCAGATTCGGACTTGATGCTGACAGTTGACTTGTCTCTTGCTTCACCCATATTTTCTCAAATCGCGACCTATTTTTAAATTGACATGTTTATTTATAGTTTTAGATGTCAATGTTGTTGATGTGCATGCACTCTCCTGGTAAAAGGTTGGCTGTGCACGTCCTTATTGTATAGGTTTTCGAAAGATTCTCTTGGCTCAAGTAGTATTTGTCTCTTGTTTCGTCCATATTTTCTCAACTGTGACTCATTTTTTAACCGGTGTGTTTATTTGGCCTTTTAGAGGTCGTAATTAATTGTTCATTTGCCCTCTAGGCCCGTAGTAGGGTCTATAGGCACCATGGGCAAGCTGATTTTCTGGCGCCATCCCACCCCCTACCTAGACTGGAGTCATTCTGAAGAACATTTCAAAATGTATCTGCCATTAGTGCGTTTTCTGTATTTCTGGATGAAAATATCATGATATCATGGACGGTCCAATGGTTGTCAAATTATTCTATCTTTACAGGGTAAGACACAATTTTTAAATCTAGATGCTTTTGCATGGTATTTTCAGAATTTCTGGAGCGTAATATAATATGGACCTTCAAATGTCTGTCAACTTATTCTAATTTTACAAGGGGTGGCAGAGTTGGTGCGCCCTGGGCGACCTTGCGTCACGCCACCCCCTCACTATGGTCATGGTCTTCTCCTCGCAGAAGATGGTCTGATCTGTATTGTACAGTTTTGCTATGTTCTGTTAGCTCAAATCTCTTTTTCAATCTTAATTTCTCTCATAAACAGAATATTTTTTAAATCTAGAAATTTAATATACAGACTGATGTCCATACAATACTTATAGTGAGTAAATATATTTTAATATGAATTCTAATATAAACAACAAATCATAACAACTATTGATCGCAGGGCAGGATTTTGTGTAGCAAGAGCTCCGCATAAGGCCTAATATCATGCGACGATGACAAACTACTCATGAATAAGAGCTATCAAAAATAGCGATTTCTTCCTCAAACCTATACTAGTCATCCTATAGAGTTTCTAAGCGATCCGCTAAATGGTAATTTAGTTATCATTTGTAAAACAATTTTTAAGATGACCGCCGGTGCCTGGCGGCCATATTGAAATTCGGATCATTGTCGATTTCGGTAGGTTTCTTTCTCAGACATAGTCCAACCCACCTATGAAGTTTCAAAGCAATCCGGTAAACGGCAATGGAGTTATCGTCCAGAAAACAATTTTCAAGATTGCCGCCATTGGATTTCAGATCATCGTCCATTTCGATAGGGTTCTTCTCCCGACCTCGTCCAGCCACCCTATTAAGTTTCAAAGCGATTCGATAAACAGTAACGGAGTTATCATTTGGAAACCAATTTTCAAGATCGCCGTCGGTGGCTGGTGGCCATCTTGGATTACGGATCATCGTCGATTTCGATAGGTTTCTTCTCCAGTCCTAGTCCAACCACCCTATCATGTTTCAAAACAATCCAATAAACGGTAACAGAGCGATCATCCGGAAACCACTCTACCACCAGCCCGCCCGGCATCGCATAATACCAGACCAATGTATTCGCACGGTATAAAAATCAGAATATTACCATGTCGTCAACAGGCTTAAAAGAAAACTTTTTTGGGCGGTAGGCCTATATAGCATAAATGCGGTAAAAGGTCAGACCTCTGTAAGTACAACATGTATAACCAGATCCATCTTTGGCATCTCACATTTCCGACTCCGGGTCTCTTACACCAATGCGTCTTGCCAGTTTAACGGAATCCACTCATGATGTTAGCTTCGATTAGGCGACTTGCTACAGCTTAGCTCAAGGAAAACCAGCCATTCGTCGAGTCCACTCGTAACCAAGTACTACCATAGCCACATGAGAATGGGATGACATTTTACAGAGGGTGTATAAGGAATTGGTCCTAGAAAATATTACTTATTATTAGGGTGATATGTAATATATCAACAAACAGTTAAGGACAGTAATCTAATATACACGCATATATACGCGCACACACACACACACCACACGCGCGCGCACGCACGTACGCACACACGCACATCAGCCTACGGTTAGTGTGCTTGCGACGCAAACGTTTCTAAATTGCAACTAAAAGTACGGCTACTGCTTAGAAGTTGATATTCGTCATATTTTATAACATACGGGTGTTCACACATTGTTTCGAGTCCCATAACAATGAATGGAAAGAACAAGCAATCATTCGGATAAGTGGAAAACAGACAAGTGCTATTTTAAGAGCTTGCATTTCCTTTTCCATTTTCAGGAATTGTAATAAAATGTTATGCATTGGGGTTAGACAAAACAGTTGGTGTATTAAAAATTATGTCAGGGATTGCCTCACTTTAGACGTATATCGCTCACCTGGGAAATTGGTTTGTGAGATCGCTGTATATCCATCCTTTAACTGCATGATTTGGCCGAAACGTAGGGAAAATCCACCGAGAAATTGACCAATCAATATGATGTATACAACTTCTGAAGCATTTCACCATAGGGGCCTTCCTGCCACGTTTGGTTTAAATTGGTCAAAAGATTAATCAAGTGTCGTCTTTTACATGATTTTCCCAAAATTGTCGAAGAATCCCAAGATTCTACCCCGGAAAACTGGTCAATCCAAATTCTGCATATAGTTTCTGAAATCTACCAAAATAGGATCAGTCCAGCCAAGGTTTTTTTAAATCTCCCAAGCAGTTCCCTCCAATTTGAGGAAAACAATCAAAATTCTGTCTAGAAGGTCAGATGCCTATGACCATAGGATCATTTAAACCACGCACAGTTGAAATTACACAAGTAGCTAATAAAGAGTAGTAATAAGTAGTCTTTTAACTGATTTCCCGAAATTTTTTTTGGAAAATTCTCGATGGCCACCAGTAAAATTAACCGATCAAAAGTCTGTATTCAAGTTCTGTAGCGTACTAACCTATAGGGTGCTTCCAGTCGAGTTTGGTTGAAATCGGCCAATCGCTTAATCAGGAGTAGGCTTTTAGCTGATTTCCCAAGGTTTTATGAAAAACGAAGCCCTAATCAAAATACTGAAATCTATGGAATCATCCGCTACCAGCACCATAGGTGTTCTTAAAAACAACCAAACTAGATATACTGACAACCCTCTAGTAGTAAAACTGTCAGCAGAGCAGAAAGCGTTATGGCTGCGCATCTATCAAAATAGCCAAAGTGAAGACCGCACCAAACTACGCCGGGAGCACAATATTATTCTGCGCCACATTAGCGAACGCTTGCTATTCAACAGGCAGACTCCCTAGCAGATGAAATCACTGCCACGGATGACTGTCACAAAATGTTTCGGGCAGCCCGAGCCCTGAGAGTTACTGACTACACACCACCACTCACTGTACACAACTCTGAACATTTTATCGGGACTGACCAGGGAAAGGCCGAGGCGGTCCGAGAATGGTTCAAGGAACAGGTCATTGATAACGATGATGAGCCCTTACACTCGTTCTCAGGAGAGCCCAGGCAATTACTAGCACCAATTAAAACAGCAGAAGTTGAGAAGACACTTAAAGCCCTGAAAAATGGACGTCCATCTGGACCTGATGGCATGAGCAATGAACTATTCAAATACGCAAGTGACATTATCTCAAAACTGATCACGCACCTGATCAATTCAGCTTTTATGCACCACCCTCCCATCGACGCCGTAGGCCAAGGCACCCTTATCGCACTACCCAAGCCCAAGAAGCCACCTGGGCCCCAGCCAATCTGCATACGGAAAATCCTATCCAATGTTACTCTATGGCGCATCCGAGACAAGATCGATTACTTCAACGGATCATGCCAAAGTGGCTTCAAACATGGACGCAGCTGCGCAGACATTGTATGGGATCAACGTATACTTGTGTCGGTAGTCATGTCCAAACACTGGGACTTCCATAAACTGGGCATTGACATATCACGAGCCTTCGACACAATTAAATGCTCAAAGATCCTGGTTGTACTACGCCAGGCCAGTTGCAATGAAGATGAGCTACGACTAGTGAGACTACTACTTGCAGACAAGCTGAGAGTACGAGTCAAGTCAGTGAAGTCTGAAGAGTTTGAGACATCAATCGGCTCCGCACATGGAGATGGTCTATCTCCGGTGCTTTTCACCTGCTACCTTGCTGCCGCATTGAAATCTGTGTGGAAAAATTCCACAAGACCAAACACCCCGGTATCAATACTCGGCATGCCGCTAGAGATGGAATATCCGGACGATATGGACTTCGTAGACGAGGAAAAGAAAGCCCTTGATGAACTTCTCTCAATAGCTGCAAGCAAACTAAAAATTGAGAATCTCTTTGTGAATGAATCCAAAACAGAGTTCACCCACATATACCTATCGATAAAGCATGACACTATTGAAAATTACGACCCACTTTGTGGCGGCGAACCATGGAGGAAAAGTAAAATCCTGGGCTCACTGCTTTGCAGTACTGCTGACACTTCTGCACGCTGCGTCATGGGGAACATAGCTTTCCAGTCCTTCTGGAAGCTATGGATTCGTAGATCAAAGATGCCCTTGATAAAGAGGCTACATTAATACAATGAAATCTGGCGTATCCTTGATGCTGTATAACTGTAACAGCTGGGCATCTCCAAAGGCAGCTCTAGACAAACGCGATGCCTGCCACCGCAAACACCTACGCACCAACAATGGACACCGATGGCCAGAGCATAATTTCAAACGATGCACTATACAAGATGTGTAATACGTTGCCGCTGTCTGTAAAATTCGCACAGCAAAGATGGTCCATGTTTGGCCATGTGCTAAGGATGCCAGAAGAGACACCAGCGCAGAGAACCTTGGAATTCGCCCTACTCGGAGCCAGCAAATACAAAGCCAGGAGAGGACGTCATTGCATAAATCTGCTAAGCGTGCTACGAGGTGACCTCAAGAAAGCAGGATTCGGTACACTCAAGTCAAGAATGGACCTGAGAAAGCTAAGGATGTCGGCTGAGGACAAGATACAGTGGGAAAAAGTGAAGAAGGACTGATTGCAGCTGTATGATGTTTCTACTACTACAGCCGCAGAATAGTAATCATACATATGAAAATCCAAGAAATCAAAGAAAACTTGACCAAAATTCGGAATAGAGTTTCGGAAGCTTACCACTATAGGTCATCCCCACCTAAATTTGGATGAAATCCGCAAAGCCGTTTAGAAGTAGTGATTTGATGACAGACAGATGGATAATGAATGAATGAATGGACGATGGATGGCCGTGATCGGATATGTTCACTTGTCCCTTCTGGCCAGGTGAGATAATAAAATCTATGATTTTCACCAAAGTAGTGATAGATTAAAATTATGTATACAAGTTTTGATGTCTACCACTATAGATCCTTCCACCCAAATTATGTTGAAATTGGCCAAAGCGTTTAGGAATAGTATCCATTTGGCAATTTCCAGTAAATATTTCAGAAAACTTTTCACACGCTCAATTGTGAAATAAAATTCTGTATCAAAATTCTAGAGTCTACTTGTCTACCATATGATATGATCTTTCTAGCCCAATTGGGTTAAAGAGAAAATGTGATTTGACAATTTCCGCTAAGTTTTTTAATAAAATCTAAGAATTTTTAAACCAAAAATCGACGAACCGAAATTGTCAAAGGTATCCTAGAGCGTATCATCATAGAATCCTCACAGCCAAATGTGCTCGAAATCAGTCAAGATTGTAACAGAATTTAGAGAATCTGCTAAATGTTTAAAAAAAGATTTTTGCCCAAAAGTTTGATGACTCAAAATTCTGAATGGAAGTTTCAGTGCATGTCACCATAGGATCCTTTCCGCTCAATTTGGTCGAAATCGGTCAAAATGGTAAGGAGAAGCAATTTAATAATTACCGGTAAAATCATAAAAAATCTCAGATTTTCACCTGAAAGATTGACGAATTAATATTCTGCATGGAAGTTCTGAAGTAAATATGGTTAAAATCTGCCTTTTTATTAAGGAGTAGTGTTTTATATCAAAAGTTGACGGATGATGGTAAAACTAGGTAATCCAAGATGGTCGCTGTACCATTTAGTGAATCAAGTTCCCTTGAACAAACTTGGTTCAGCTCTTAGACTAGATCATATTTTGTGAGTTATGAATTGATCCCTCAAACGGTTTCGGGGAAGACGATTTCTAAAGACATTTCTAAAAATCAGCCGAAATCCAAGATGGCCCCCGGCCAAATTGGCTGATCTGCTTCATTTGAACAAAGTTCAATCTCTATGCTTTAAGGATGCTTCCTGCCAAATATAATTGAAATTGGATTTGGTAGTTCTCGAGAAGGCATTTTAAATTCCCATTGCTTTAGTATGTGAGCTTTTGGCTGGAAAATGATCCAAGATGGCCGCCAAACCGTTTATCCGACAATTGCGAAAATTGCAAATTTGAGATCGGAATACACAAAAACCTATATAAAACCAATTTCGGCCTCTAGCTGAACCAACTGTTTCAGTTGTGGATTTTCAGAGGCGACCTCCACTGGGCTGCTAATGGACACTAAGATGACCATAGACCACTATTATTAGCATTCGTCATTATTATTAAACCCGTAACACCCATATCAGCGGCTTCTTTAGTGGTCTTCAGAGATGCCCACTTGCAGACCAGGATAGGACTATTATTGGAAGTTTATAGCTCGAATGACTGGCTCAATAACCGAGCCAGTCATTCCAATGGTAAATTTTCTGAAATGGTCTTCGGATGGTCTGCAAATGGACTTATCACTACTGTAGATGATCTAGAGAAACTAGGAAAAAAATAACAGCTGTTGGTCATATCCATAGGTCAGAAAATATAAACTCTGCTGAATTTATATGTATATGTTGTTTATTCTTTCACTCAGCACAGTCCCCAGATATAATGACATGAGGTTGGCATAAAGGCTTGATAGTTGATAGACCCACCAATGAAGGTATTCTAAATGTTGTTCAAACTGTGGCATCAAGTGCCTGTGTAAATCTCCAGCTTATTTTGATGTCTGCTTTTGCTCTAAAATCTAAGATTATTTTTGTCTTGTTGGCCACCATTTTTTGGAGGTGTTTGTAACCCTCCAGCTTATTCTGCGTTTTGTTTATTTTGATGTCTGCTCTTACTCTAAAAGACTAAAATCTAAGCGTATTTTGTTGCCAACTATTGTTTACTCAAGCCACTACACGTACCTGCCAGCCTATAAATATATATATATATATATATATATATATATATATATATATATATATATATATATATATATATATATATATATATAGTGTGCGTGCATGCGTGCGTGCGTGCGTGCGTGCGTGCGTGTCTGTGTCACGGTGTATGGGTGTGTGCGTGCGTGTGTCTGTGGGGGGGGGGGGGTGTCACAGTGTATGTATGTGTGGGTAAGTTGGTGGGTGCAGGCACTGCAGGGCTGTCTGATTGTTTGTTTGACAGACTGTCTGCCAATTTTCACCAATTTAAGTGTAAGAAAAAAACCAATGGGTATTTTTAAACAAATTATTTTTGAAAGTTTAATGACTAAAGCAACTGTCACATTACATGCCCTTTACACCGGCTGATTTACATGTGACTAACTGAAGTGAGTAATTTTCATATTTAGCTCAACAGTTCATTTTGGTCATTACAGGCCTATTTTGGTGTCTATCAGAAGTCATCTTTTATATTCCATCAAATATCAGTTGGGATCAAATAAATCATCATCATGAAATGTATAATGACTTACATGGACTGTCATGTATGCAAATTACTTTTCAATTGTCTGATCATCAATCGTCATTATCATCATCATCATTTTCATCAGTTACATTCACACATCATCATCCTCATGATTGTCTCTATTACAAATTAAATTTCATCAACATCCACAATCATCAAGATACATCATTATCACATCATCATCATCATCATCATCATCATCATGTTACATTTCTGTGACATACATAATTATATTAGTACTATCTATTACACTTAAATGGCTTAATCATTATGATCATCATGAATATCATCATCGTTATTATCAGCATCATCATCATCAACGTCATCTATATCATAATCATCAACATCGTCATCGTAATCAGTCATCATCATCAACTTCCATGGCATTGGCATCATCTTCATATCGCATAGAAATGTCAACACTGGCGGCTTGGCTGGTTCCAGGCACTGAAGCAGAAAGGTCCATACGAGGTTCCTCCTGACATTCGCTCATATCCTGTTTTAACTGGAGTTGGAGGTTATGAGCTACAGACACTAATTTCCTCAATCTATCAAGTGTCAAGCGTTTGCGCTTTTTTGTCTGAATACTGGCATGGAGATTCCAGCTCCTCTCACATGGTGCAGCAGATGCTGGCCAAGATAAAAAGACGTGATGCCACATCGGACAGCTGGCGTGTTGAGCAAAAGCCTTTCCACCAAGTCACAGGATCCATTTGTTTTGCGCTTCCCAAATGAAAGCTCTCGCCCAAATGCTTTTTTGGGCCCTGCATTCAACAAGGTCTCTGATAACAGTCACGACATCTAGTGTGGGTATTTTGGTTGATATGTATTCAATTATATCTGTGGCAGCTGCTATATCCTCCTCTGTGAGACCAAGATCATCACATGCAAACCGAGGATCTAACAAACACGCAGCCTAGCTTTTGGCCATTATGTGAAAAAAACTCTAATCTTGACTCAAAAGCATCCATTAGCTGCCTTTCTTCAGCTTTTGTCACTGGAGCCAATGGAACCAAAGACTTGAAGTGTTCTCGCAATGAAGCAAACATATTTGGAACTTCCGACAGCCTTGGCTTATTCGATTCCATCCGTTTGATTGCAAGCGAAACAGGCTCTAATAATTTCATTACAGATTCAACCAGTACCCAGAAAACTTCTGTATCTAGGAGCTGTTTCCGCATTTGTGGTGTTATAAGCGATTCCATTTGTTCATCAACAGCAGCTGCTTCTAAACACTTTTTGTTCTCTAGCAAACGGTTCAAACTGTCACAAGCTGAACCCCACCTGGTTGCAGCTGGTAATACTAGCGCTACAGTTTTCTTCAGTTTATCTTTGAATTCTTTCCAGAATGCCCTTTGCTTTTACTTAAAGAACTTTATAATGTTTTTGCAAAGCTCAATATGGCGGTGCAGGGATCCAATTTTAGCAGGTCCTGAACTAGAAGGTTTAGGCTGTGAGCCATGCACCCGTATGTAATTAGATGGGGGTAATCTTTCGAAAGTATTGTCCATGCCTTTCTCATGTTACTGGCATTGTCCATTACAAGAGCATGGACTTTTTCAGTGCCCACTTCTATAGCGTCTTTTAGCACGGATACAATATATTCTGCTGTCTTTCTTCTTTACACTCAACAGACTTGAAGAATATTGGCTCTGGGCACGTAAACATGATGTTTATAATTGGACTCTGATTTATATCTGTCCACCCATCACTCATTAGACAATGAGTTAGCAGCAGCTAGTTTTGCTAGGGAGATGGCATGTCGTGTTGTATTCCTCATCTAATAGACGGCTTGATAATACATGTCGGGAAGGAACATTAAATGTTGGTCTAATATGCACAAAAAACTGTTTCCAGTAATAGTTATGGAGAACACTCCGTTGTGTTGCAGAGGCATACATTGCTCTTGCTAACTATTTCTCTAACATCTCCTTGTGAGCTTAGACATGGTGTCCATGAACGGTTTCACAGATATTTGTCTCATTTTCAGTGCTGGATTTAGCGGCTTGAGCAACACCATATTTCAGTGACAGTGTGGGTCTGTCTACATTTACAGGTTCTTGACCTTTGGACTGAGGCTCCATTTCCTACAATGTAACAAAGATTTATTAGTAACTCTTTATTGGGCCCTATTCCCCCTCATTCAAAAACTCTAACATTTTACATGTACTCATCTTGTCCAGTGGGTGCGGCTTTTCACAGGGGTTCTGCCGTTCTGGTAGGTGTTTAATCGCCTGCTTATAATTCCATAGACATGGGCGTTTTCCTATATAAATTAATAATAGGTACGCATAAGTATGTCAGCACTGCCTACTACCTTGCAAATGTGCGCAGCTCATTGACGAATAACAACCGGAGGCCATCACAAAAATTTCCACTTTGCTCCACGTGTGCATGTCTGCGTTTATCAAATTATCATCTTTAAAATTTTTTATTCATTTGATTTTTTTACTACTGGTACTGCGCATCCGTGCTTAAGGAATGTTGTGTCCTTTAATTTGGCTGTGCCTTAATGGGTAAGGGACATGTAGACTTGGGCAGGTTGGGTGTGGGTGACATTACTTTCTGAGTTAAGCATGTAGATGTACTATGTTTATACTGAAAAACTTACAGCTCTCTCAGAAAAACTTTTGGTCACATGTGCCAGAGCAGCTTTGCATGTACTTTCTCATCCGTGTCGCATTATTTGCATAGGTCTGATCACAATATTTGCATTTTCCTGCATAATTTTTTCCAGAAATTTCTCTGTTGAAATGATTCCATACTTTCATATCAAGTCTTTTGGCATATTTAGGAACTTTAACTGATAACTGCCTTAATTGGCAAAAAGTTGAAGTTGCAGAAACTAAATAATTAACATACACTAACATCTAAACAATGTTATTGCATAGCCAGTAACCACTTGACTGACTTACAACAATGAATAAGAATCTACACCAGACCAGCATGTGCATGATGCAGTGTATGATGCAATATTATGCCGATACAATATTGCATCATCCATGATTCCATGCAGCTGGTGTACAGTTGAACCCAGAAATAAGATAACAGTACACAGAATTAACATTTTCTTCAATTTTGAATGATATGCAAAAACTTTCCTGTTGAATATTTTGAACACAATTTGCTAGGAAGCCATTGCTGCCAAGCCATTACTGCCTATAGCAGCAATAGCTTTTTTCAAGCAAATTGGGTTGAAGATATTTAGCAGCATTGTTTGGAAATGTGTTATTTCTGAACTATAGTGATAGTGTAACCTGATGCAAGCCATTTCAGCCATGGCAATAGATGACACAAATCTAAATCTATTAACTTATATTAGTAGTAAAAGCATCAGTATTAATGCAATAGGGAAATAAAAATTAGCAATTGCATCCTTAGGTGAACAGAAAATCTTCTGGAAAAATACGTTGGTAAATTTTCTGGAAAATTTTATTTTTGGAAAATTTTCCGACTCACAACACTAGTCTTCTTAAGGTCTGCAAATGGACATTTTCTATGAGAAAATTTAGATTTTCTTGAACAAATTCAAGGCTTAACGGGTTAATGGACCTTTCCAGTTTTAGCTATGCCCCGCCCATCACTAGCTATGCCCCGCCCATCACTAGCTATGCCCCGCCCATCACTAGCTATGCCCCGCCCATCACTAGCTATGCCCCGCCCATCACTAGCTAAGCTCCACCCACACCTCGCCGTGTTTGGATTGATCGATCCCAGAATGCCCTAGCTATCAATTTCCTGAAAACTATACAGGGAAGCTGTTGAATATTTTGTAACTAATTAGACTGGGTGCTGTTGCTGCCATAGGCAGCAACAGCGCCAAGTCAAATTAGTTTCAAAACATTCAACAGAATATTTATTAAATAGTAAAAGCAAACAATTTGTACAACAGCCCATAGACCGTCATCAAATATGCGTTCGTGACGTACTTATCGACGTCATCCATTATGATGTCATTGTACACACCACTCAGTTCATTATGACGTCATATGATGGGTGGGTACTCTGGAAAGGTGAATTATCATTACCTATCCCAACCAATGACTACCAGCTTTCATCATTTCAATTTGCAGTTGTCTACATGTAACAGCAATGTAGAATATTTTTGCCCGATTGAAACTAAGACGTATAAAGTCTTGCCAAAGCCAAGGCAAGGAAAATATCTCTGACAGCTACCTCCCCTAAACTCTTTCCAACCATAGTTGTTTTGGCTTCTTTCTTCCTCTATCACTACCATGCCGAACAAATTCCCCTGCTCATCCTGTAAGACACCTATTAGAACTAATCAAAAAGCCTTATTATGTGACTTGTGTTCGGAGTAGGCTCACTTTTATCTCCATTTTGAGTCAGATGACCAACCATGGTGGTGTCTAAACTGCAACAAATCTCTATTCCCTTTCAATCACATTAATGATGACACCGACTACACGCTTGCAATCATGAATCCACATGTTGAATATAACTACACAAAGCACATACAAGACCTAATTCTAAATCCCTTCAAACGTAACACCCACACATATAAACAGCAACTCAAAAGATGCTAGAACTGACTTATCCATAACTCCACAAACTTGTAACTACTAAGCAAATTTAATGACTAGTATAGAAAGCATTGCACTCTCCCTCATGCACGCAAACACTTGATCGATACTGAAGAACAATGACAAGTTAAATAATTTCCTAGATATGAGTGCACATGAGTTTGGCATTATTGGATTTACGAAGACTTGGCTAAAAATACTCACCTACTACTCTAGTTAACAAGAATAACTATACATTTATCAAAAAGCACAGATCTGACAAAATAGATATTGCCTAAAGGAACCTGTCTGCAAAATTTGGTTTTAATCAATTGATAAATGATGAAACGTGCTACAAACATATTTTCCCCATAGGCTTCAATACTTTAAAATATAGCAAGGGACATAACTCTGCTATTTGTGGGAGTGGCCACTTCATCTTCAAAGCCCAAATAGATATCGCCTAAAGAAGCATATTTGCCAGTTGTTTTTAATCCGTAGATAAATGGCGAAATGTGCCACAAACATATTTTCCCCATAGGCTTCAATACTTTAAAATATAGCAAGGGACATAACTCTGCTATTTGTGGGAGTGGCCTCTTCATCTTCATAGCCCAAATAGATATTGACAAAAGGAACATACCTGCCAATTATGGTTTTAATCCATCAACAGATGGCGAAACGCGCCACAATTGTTTACAGACGTCAGACAGACAGAGACACACAAATCTCGATTGTAGCTTGGTTTTAGTGTTAATCCATGCACATTTTGATGATAATCCTTTAACACTCATATCAGCCAAAAATAGCGCCTAAAGCGGTCTTGAGAAATTACCATTTGCAGATAAAGAGAACTGTTTTTGAAAATTTACCACTGCAATGACTGGCTTGATAATTGAGCCAGTTATTCCAGCGGTAAATCTTTAAAAAAAGATCTAGTCTACAAATGGACATTTTCAATGAAAAAATTTAAGTTTTATCGAACAAATCCAAGGTTTAAATGGTTAAGATGTGTGTCTTAAGTGAACAGTAATCATCTGTTGCCCTCTTTCTTCCCCCTTCTTCCAGGCCTTTCCAAGGTTACAACTACTACTTGTTCATATACAATGGGGAGTGTCCATGTCTAGCTAAGCTCCGCCCACTCATTACGCATGTTGTATTTGTCTTATAAACTTTTAACTCTGAATTCCCAGAATCCCAATTTCAAGGTAATTATACAGGTATGGCAACAACAGCAGCAAGTCAAATTATTTTCAAAATATTCAACAGAAAACATTTATTAAATTGTAAATTTATCAGACATACAATTCTTACACTAGTGACAGATTTTCAATTTTCATGACAGAGCTTTACGTCATTATGATTGTGATGTTAGCTAATTAGTGACGTAATTGAATATGACCTCATATACTCGAGTGACTGATCAGATCCCTCCATTACTTTATAATATCGCATTAGTCTACTATGTCATGGATGTAAGCATGTCTGGCTTGGCAATTGGTTTGAACATTATTAAAGGGATGCTAATCTCATCTCAAATGTTGTATTGCACCGACAAATTATGGTTTATAGATTCCATATCATTCATATCCTGTCACATTTCCTTATCTGGATCACAATTATCTGCTTTGTGATATCGCGTAAATGTTCAACAGTGATCGGCACCATTTTGTCTCCTCAAGCGATAGTGTGTGATGTCATTAAGTGCCAATGCATTACATTTTTTATTATGTAATACTCAACCGGTCAAATTAGTTTCAAAATATTCAACAGCTTACATGTCTGTTGCTTTTATGCCATATTGCCAAACTATAGCTGGCACCTCTATGACTGAGCGTGTATATATATATATATATATATATATATATATATATATATATATATATATATATATATATATATATATATACACATATATAGAGAGGCAGACATGCTAGGCTTTTTCTGATTGGTTGAAAATTAAATCACGACAAACACCATAGGCTGTAGAAACGTATCAACATTTAGCTACTATAGCCTGAATGTCTTTCGTCGTCGTCGTCATGATAAAAAGCTAAAATGTCAGCGATGGATTATGTGTGGCAAATTCTATCACATGAATGGTTTGTATAAGATAAGGTGAGATTTCCTTTAAGAACTAAACACACAATTTAAATTTTACTTTATTTCATTGTTAAAACGATATATATGTATATATAAGGCTATTACAAGTTTAAAAATTAATACAACATAAAATAGTGGTCCTTTAAAACAAGAGTCCCAATGGGCCTGTATCGCTCACCTGGAACATTGGCATTTCAACTTATCTTACTTAAGTTTTACATCCATCAGTGTCACTTCCAATGACTTTCAGTCAAATGATTTAGTTTTCGAGATATTGACAACAATCTCTGGACTGGTTTTTTTTTGCATTAGTGATTTTGAACAATGTTTAAGTGAAAATAGATGATATCAGTGCTAACAACAGCTGGTTTCTTAAATGTCTCAATGCTGAAAGCCAGTGCAGCCAATAATTTCAATTTTCAAAAGCTCTTCACTTGTTGAATATTTTGAAAACAATTTGACTGAAAGTTGTTGGCGGCTTAGCCACCAACAACTTTCAGTCCAATTGTTTTCAAAATATTTGTCAGGTTCAGAGATATAACCTTTGGAATATGTCGTCTGCAAAAACTCAGTCAGACGGTTACTAGAGGTTTAAATACAATTTGAAGAAAATGGTCTCTAAAGGCAGGTAGGTGGTCTTTATAGCAGGTTATTCCCCACCACCACACAATCCAGTTAACACATGCACATCTGGCTGAATCACCGATTTAGCAGCATGGGTAGGGTGAGCTGGAGTTGATTTAGAAAATAATTTGACTGAAAGTCATTGCTGCCTTATGCAGCAACAGCTTTCATTGCTGTCTAAGGCAGCAACAACTTTCAATCAAATGCATTTCAAATATTTTTAAGAGCATAGATGTCAGAGCACATAATACATATCTTAAATATTTCTGCAGTATTGGAAAGGTTAATCTGTTAATTGGAATTTAATATCTAGTTTGGCAATAAAATCTGACATGGTGATAAATCAATGGACCGTGGGAACAAACCATTATTTGCCCTATGAAAGTGAGACTGCAAATATTTAAGGAGTGATAACTCTGTCATTTGACGTCCTATCAGTTTCATTTTCACAACACAGATATTAGATGTCGTCATTAACATTGTGACCAAGTTTGGTGTCAATCCGTCAAGAAAAAAACAAAATGAGCCGCCATTGTTGGTGATGGACAACAGCTGGATGGACGGACATACAGAAGACAGATGGGGTTATCGCTATATAACAGCTGACTGACAAGTAAGCGAGTTAAGAAAACCAATTTCGGCTTCAAAATCCATCAAATAAAAAAATTGAATATCGCAGCCAAACACGCTAAAATTTGATTGGTTCACGGCGGCCATGTTTTTTACCTATCAACTTCCCATGAACAAACTTTAATGGGCCCTTAGTCCATAATCATATCCCCAGAATTTCAGCCCGATCCGTTCAGCGGTTCTGCAGAGTAAGTCGTTTTCAGAAAAACTAGGTCATCCAAGATGGCCACCAAACCATTTGGCCAATCAAGTTCCTTCGAACAAACTTGATTCAGCTCTTGCCCTATATGATATTTCCTGAGTTTTGAATCAATCCACCAAGCGGTTTCGGAGATTTTTAAAGCCATTTCCTAAAATCGGCCAAAATCCAAGATGGCCACCGGCCAAATCGGCTTTGTTTGAACAAACTTGGATCTCTATGCCCTAAGGATAATTCCTGCCAAATATAATTGAAATCGGCCCAGTGGTTATTGAGAAGAAGTCATTTAAAGGAAAAAGTTGATGGATGGACGGACACACAGACGGACGGACGCTGGACGGACGGTCGCCATGGCATAAGCTCACTTGGCCATTCTGGCCAGGTGAGCTAATAAAACCTAAAAATGATATTAAAACGCTCGCAGTGCATGAAAAGAAAAAGGCTAAGATTCAGGATTTGATGACAGTCAGGTGAACAATTCATATTTTTGGAAGTCATTATTTCTCCTTGCATTATGATCATCAATGACTAACTTTCCACAATTTGTGTATCTGAAGGAAATACAAATCAATACACATTTATTAAACATATTATTTACGCTGATTCCACACACATGATTTCAGCACTTTCGATCACAAGAGAGAATAATGTTAACTGCTTAAGCATTTTAACCCTTTAACACATGAATGTTTTAAAAAAATTAAATTTTCCCCTTAAAAATGTCCATTTGCAAACAGAGAAAATTATTTTTTGGACATTTCGCAAGAGCACTGCAGAAGCTGTCTTTGGCTGCTATGAGTGTTAAAGGGTTAATACTAGAGAGTAGATACAGGTAATTTGTCATAACCATCTATGGTCAGGAAAATCAAAGTGAATGTCCATTTGCAGGACACGAGAACGCATTTTGATCAATTATCTCTGAGAAATTCTCAATAATAGCCATTTTTTGTCCAGCAAATGGCCATTTCTCCCGGCCTGATCATTAAAGGTAAGAAGGCAGCTACCGTATTAAAAATGTCTAAATTAACTCTCAAACTTCTTGAAACCATTGCGATCTCAAAATAGTCGATAAAGTAGTAACACACTGATTTATCTGAGAAAACTCAGATTATCTAGCAGTGATATGAGAGTCTGGAGATGTTTAACTAAGAATGTTCATGCAAGTGTATGGCGCCTGAAATCCTTTAGAACATCTCACCTTTTGATACCACTGCTAGCTAACATGTATCACTTTTAATGGTAACTCAGTGATAAGACCTTTCAATAAAAAACAAGCCTATATACAGCATTTGATAACAAATGCAGACTTAGCGCCGCAAAACCATAACCCTTTCATGACGAAAACGGCCGTAACAGTGGTCTTGAGGAATGGCAATTTGCAGGCCAAGAAGACTATTTTTTAAGAATTACCGCAGGAATGACTGGCTCGGTAACAGAGCCAGTCATTCCAGCGGTAATTCTTAAAAAATAGTCTTCTCGTAGCATGCAAATGGACTTTCAATAACTAAATGTGTTGATTTTTGGAGCTACAGTCATCATTAAAGCGCTAAAAACAGCTGGAAGAGAGATATGTATGCCTTCCACAGTTAAGACAAAGATATTAGGGCAAAATCAAAAATGCCCTAGAGGTGTGTTGATGGCAAACAGTTAAATATGTTCAAAAAAGATAAATACAAGATTATAACTGAACATTATCCCGATGGGTAACTAAATAAATATTTAAAAAATTCAACAATGCTACATAGTAAAATACGGTTAAAATAACTATTCTGATTAGATATTTATAGTAATATTTCAAGAATTCCATCTAATTTTCATTAAATATTTGTGTAATTGATATTCTGTACACATTATAGTCATCAGGTTTAGTTTTTTAAACCCGTTAACACTCAAGATGGACAGAAACAAATTTTGCTGTGGTTTTGAGAAATGGCCATTTGTAGGCTGAGGCTATTTTTGAAAATTTACCATTGGAATGACTCGCTCGATAACAGTGACAGGCAGCAATTTAAAAAAATTATCTTAATTTGTGAACATTTGCTAAATTTAATTTTCTTGAACACATTCGAGGGCGGGTGTTTATATGTCTAAATTTTAAAACAGCCATGCAAATTTAATATGCACAGTTATGGTGGAGTGGCCCGCACGCCACTGCATTCCACGAACAAACATTAACCATAGGCTAGTTTATTCTGTCTATATTTCCAATTAACAGTTGACAAAATCCTCTGTTCTAGTCATGCTAATGATAAGCAGTTACACAATGAAGTAGTCATACACCGATGTAAGTTAGTGAAGAGTCAAATTTATGTGTTAACTGAATGTACAAAATGTATCTATTATCTCACCCGCCACACCCCCCCCCCCCACACCCCCCCCCACCCCTTGATTCCACTCACCCTGATCATACCCAGTCCATGTCCCATTATATACACATAAGCATTCATTCATTCATTCGAGTCACGCTCATATCATACACTATTGCCAATAAAATGTCAGCAAACAACAAGAATTCTCTGAATTAAATGAACACCGCAGAGGCCGTGTTTGGCCGGAATGACAATAAATTGATTGATTTCCGGCTATGGACCGCCCATTTCTAGCTAAGTTCCGCCCACTTTTTTCCGTGTTTTGGAATCAATTTATGTATTCTGAATCATGGTTTCACTGAATTCCAATTTCAAGGTAATTAACTAGACAGGTAAGTTGTTGGATATTTTGAAACTAATTTGACTGGGTGCTGTTCCCGCAATAGGCAAATGAATGTTTATTAAATAGAAGACATACAATTCATACACTTAACAAACCTTCCAGTGTTCGTGACGGAGCTAGATATGACCACTATGTATTGTGACATTAAGCTATATGCGACGTAATTGATAATGATGTCAGATAATTGAATGACAGATCGTGTCCCTTCATTAGACGATTAGATTAATAAATTTAACGCTCTAATGGTTAAGTCGGTCCAAACCAGCCAATGTAGTGGTCCCGTGGAATGTGTTACATCCAATTTCAGGACAAGAGAACAGGGTTTTTAAATTTATCACCGAGATAGCTTGATAACCAAGCCTGTCACTTCAGCGGTAGATTTAATAAAAGGTTTACATGAAATAAAACTAATTAATAAACTGAAACATGGTAATATTATTTATCATATAAACAAGCCTTCTAGCCCGTTCCATATTGTTCGATATGAGCACACGTGCCATATTCAATGGAGTATTTTCATTGGCTGTTTGGGTGCGCAACCCATTTAAATTGACCAATTAAAACATTGATTGATGTGAGCGTGATGCGTAGGGATTACTATGCGGTACTGTTTTACTACAATTTGTTTACTACGATTTGTCATTCATGAAACGTCATCGCAAAATGTCATCGTTTGACAGTTTATCAGTCGGCAGCGAAGTAACAATTGATGGCCGTGGCTCTGCGATAGTCTTAGAAGAAAAGTGTAGCTTACGGCTGACATCGCCAGATTTTGTGTTTGTCACTATATTTTGCTGCGCATTCAGCATCTGTTCTCAAGTAGTGGTGCGTCACAGCGGCGGTATCGATTTCACGAAAATCAACAATGAGAAATCAGATAAAAGTCACATCAGCAACTATTGGCAAATATTTCAAAATTACAGTTTATATGACAAATAAAATCTCAAACTCGGTCACTTTTCATATCACTATTATGAACCTCGTCGAAAATTATCAATTTTTCACTCGCTAAAGCTCGTGCAAATTGATAGTTTTCAACTCGGTCCATAATAGTGATATGAAAAGTGACCTCGTTCCACATTCTCTATATATACACCATGTTACAGACACATATAAATAGGCTATAAATAACAAGATACGGTCATAAATCATTAACAGGTATCAATGACAGTTCGTGCCAAACAGTATAACATAGGGTGTATATTAGTAGAGCATTATTAAGCAAGCATCACCCGGGAAGCTACAGTACAGCTCCATAAATAAGCTAACATATTTCCAAAAAACAACCATATTAGTTAATACAGTTTTTAACACAATGCAAGAAATGTTCTGTTGAATATTCTGGACTTAATTTGATTGGAAGTCATTGCTGCCTAAGGCAGCAATGGTTTCCAATAAAATGAAGTCCAAAAATATTCAACAGTAGTCAATTGATTTTGTTTTGGAAACATGCTAAGTTCTTTCTGGGTTATACTGTAATGCATCAGTACAAATCACATATCTATTTACAAGCAGAGAATAACATGTATGAAAACCTACTGTTCGGTCAAGGCCTTGAAAATAGAACTTGCACTCTTAATGGTCTTAAATATATACACAGTGAATGCCCAATTGCAAGCCAAGTGAAGAATATATTTGAAAATATATCGCTAGAATGACTGGCTCATTCCTAAAGATCAGTGCAAAAGCTGTGTTTAGTTATCTTGATCATCAAAGGGCTTAATTTCATCCATGGAAGAGCATTTTAAAACAGATTCTATACTTGTGATTATATTCTCTAATTTTATGATACTCTGCCGGGCTGAATATTCCAGGAAAAGACTGAGGGGTAATATTTGTCAGAGAGGAATATGGACTTGCTTATGTTGTCATATGTAATATTACAATTATTCTCTCGTGTAAATTGACATGTATGTAGTACAGCTCAAGAATAACTTTGCATGTTTCCAAAAGCTTTTGAACACAATGTACGAAATGTTCTACTGAATATTTTAGACTTAATTTGACTGGAAGCCATTGCTGCCTTTAAAGCAGCAATGGCTTCCATTCAAATTAAACTAAAATATTCAACAGAACATTTTATTTTGTTGTGGAAACAACTAAGTTATTTCAGAGCTGTATTGTATGATGCAGAGTTATTTCCCTTGACTTACTGGCTATCTGAGCGAAATAGAAGTTCTCGGTTAATAGTATTGAGTTCTCGGTTAGACAAGGTTCACAGATACCAGACCAGGAAACAGATAAAAAGAACAATACCGGTATTAGTAAAATATGGGTGATACATGTACTCAAACACGCACACAATTTTATGATTAAAAATGATGATTAAGAACAGATCTGTAACAGGATCATTAACAGATAGATACTGTAAACTAAAATTTATGAACATGATAAACTAAAACACTCATAAATCAAGATTAAAATAATCAACAATTTAAAGAAATTAACCCTTTACTAATCACTAATCACATTTGTAAAGAGAGGCAACTCTGGGTCACAAAGACCAGCTATTTACAAGCAAAACTATTTTAAAAACTTTCTGCTGACGGAACTGGTTCTTTAGAGTTAGTATACAGACCTGACCAAATTGGCATAACACAATTCTTGTTCACACACGGGTGAAGTAAATATTTGTGTCACAACCTGTAGTACATTCCTACAACAAGTACTCAAACTAGCCTCTCCGCCAGTGCTGGATTTTGGAAGGCTTTCCAGGAAGTTGTGAAAATTAGATGGCCTGAGTACCCCTCTCACGCATTCCGAGTGAGAAACAGTCAATGCTGGATTCAGACAGGGTCGAAAAAGAAATTTTCAAGTACTTTTCAATGCCTTAGTTATTGCCATCTTCAGGTAGCTTTCAAGGTAAATTTCAAATTCAAGCACTTGACGATGGTAAAATTCAAGTTCTTTTCACATTTGAAGTTGTATGACATTCTTATGAAATGCATTAATTACCATTCTTGTAAAATCTTTAAATTTTTGGAAATTTTCAGATTTTCTTGAGAAATTGGCCATCCATAATTTCAGTTAAATTGTTTTCAAAATACATACTCATTTCATATTTAGGATAGAAAGGGTTAACTTCTACTGCAATGAAATAAAATCAAATCTACAAACCTTACCATTATACAATTTATATACATATGTGTAGATAAGAATCAGCTCCAATTTCATGAATTATAACATGCTTACAAATTATGATAAATAAATATATATATTTAAATCTTACAGGTGAATACTTGATTAGCATTAAAAAAATTTTCTCAAACTTGTTATTCAATTAAATATTTGTAAGCACTTTGTGCCTACGAAATCACAGATATTTCAGACAACGGGATCATCCTGTCAAACAGACAGGTTAACCTTTTAATGGTCACATTTGGTCAAGAAAAATCTAAATATTTGATTACTGAATATCCATTTGCAGACCAAGATTATTTTTGAAAATTTACAACTGGAATGACTGGCTCGGCCTCCAAGTTGACATTCATCAATAGTACTCCAGAGCCCAAATTTGGCGGACTTAACCATTAAAAGGTTAAAAAAATACTTATGCAGTACCTAATAACTAAAATCATATTATTATTATTATTATCCAAATAACAACATACAAAAAATCATTTACAGTCTAAAGAAATATTCTGTGCAATATTTTGAAGCTAATTTAACTGGGAGTTGTAAATGCCTATGACAGCAACAGATTACTGTTAAATTAGTTCAAAATATTCAAGAGCTTTCCTGTATCCTTTTTGTGACATTTAATTTCTGGAACTTCAGGGTTTAAAGGGTTAATACTGTAAGTCAGTTAGCGTACTGCATAAGATATGCTCTTTGGGGGAAACAAGATGTCTTTTAACCCCTCTTGTACCAACAGCCCACTAAAGTGCTCAAGATAATATTTATTGCAATTAACTATTCAATTACCACTACTTTTCAAGGAAATTTTGATTTTTTGCAGCCAAAAAGAGGATTTTTTGTAAATTTATAACGAAAATTTACGAAATAGATTTCAGTTATCCTTCGAATGGACATTCATCAAAAGAAAATGCTAATTTCTGCTTAGCCAGTGTCCAATTGCAGACCAAGAAGAGTATTTTTTGAAAATTTACCACTGGAATGACTGGCTCGGTTACCGAGGCAGTCATTCCAGCGATAAATGTTCAAGAATATTCTTCTATTAGCCCGCCAGTGGATACATGTATTTCTCAAGATCCCTGCGGAGGTCGTTTTTTCCCAACTTGACCATTAGTGTTAAGTTGACACAAGAGGGGTTAAACTACATGCATTAATACTTCTGTCTGTTTGATAAAGCCTGTACCCTCAACATATCCATGTATTAGGCCACTGTTAAGAAATTGGAAGAATACCACAATCTGGCCACTCACATCTATCTACCTGGACAGGATAATTAAATGTCATTTAATTACTGTATCTTAACTGAATTAATGCAATCGTATTTACTTATTGTCATCGGCAATAACATATTAATGCATTTGAAACTGATTACAACAAAGATTACATTGCATTGAATTGGGAGTACAACGTAGCTGAGGATATTCTGTGCATAAATAATGGCCATGATTCTATTTAATGTATTTGTGTTCATTTATAACTACTAATCATTGCATGCACTATATGCCTAACCTTAGTAGAGTTCTGCAATAGAGATGCATTCCTAGCTATGCCTCGCTCAATATCTTGATAAGCTCCACCCACTTTGTACGTCCATTTGAATCAATTTTAACACTCTGAATCATGAATTGAGAGAATCCCAATTTCAATGGAAATATAAAGGTAAGCTGTTGAACATTTTGAAACCAATTTGACTGTGAGCTGTTGCTGGCTTCAAAATATGATTTTTATTAAATTGAAATACATACAATTCCAATGCTTACTCTCGGAACTTTGCCACTTCCATTACAGATCTACGTCATACGATTGTGACATCAGCCAAACAGTGACATATTTTGATCATGACATCAGGTGATTGAATGACAGAATTGATCCTTCCATTGCGGACGTCATACGCAGATACTTAACTCCTGACATTCATACGTAATTTATTATTATTTCTTTACTGCTGATTTACCGTATGAGATAATGACATTGCAGCCTTACCACTGATATAAATGGTTCATTTACCGTAAATAACATAGCCAGTTATATTAGTGATAATTCCTTAACAATAAGCTTTTCCAATATGGATATAATTTCATCAATGGAGGTCATCAGCGACTTACTGTGGCCTTTTTGATATAAATACAAACTTAAACTGACACTTATGTAAACTACACAAAAAGAAGTGTCTTAAGCTCTGACCAGATGAGTGGGAAGATGATATTGCATGCGCTGTAGAATACTCTTATAGACTTGCTCACTGACCGATGAACTGCCCAAAATGGCTCCGTTTTGAAGATAGAATATACAGCGTATAATGCGACAGCGAAGAAATGGCCAATCAGCAAATGCGGAACGGGATGAAGACTGTGGGGAGAATAAATAAACATTATAACACTAATCATACGAGTAACTAACAACAGCAATGCTGGTAACATACACGTATCTCGGTTATTTAAGAATAATTCATATTTAATTTTAAAACCTTTCCAGGGTATGACAGAAATAACAAATTCTTTAATGATGTAAGTAAAATTCTATTGAATATTTTGAAACTGGAAGCTGTTGCTGCCTAGAAGATTCAACAACTTTCCTGATATATACTTGTCTTGAAATTGAGAATCACTTAAAAAATCTCTTACTCTACCTATCTACTTTCTCACAATCTCCTATCATCCATCTTTCTCTCATTCAGGTCATTTCACTCATGGCTATTGTAATCTGTCTAGCATTTCTCTTTTAACCCTTTAACACTCATATCAGCCAAAAATGGCTTCTGCGGTGGTCCTGAGAAATGTCCATTTGCAGACCAAGAGATTAGTTTTGAAATTTTATCACTGAAATGACTGGCTCGATAACCGAGCCAGTCATTACAGTGATAAATTTTCAGAACTAAACTTCTCTTGGTCTGCAAATGGACATTTTCAATGAGAAAATTGAAATTTCCGTGAAAAAATTTAAGGGTTAAAGGGTTAAATGCTCTCTATTGAAGATCTAAAATTATCTTAACTTACGTATTAAATCCACAAACCGCTTTTTATCATCAGAATCAAATAAATGCCATGACATCAAAGCCTAAGCACACGGGACACATTCAATGCAAGATACTGCCCATGCCAGCAAACGCATCGGTAACATAAACACTCATTACTTTAATGCTTAGAGAAAACTGAAACGACTAATAAACAAAGTAACGTCTACCTAAAACTTAAACAGACCGAGTTTCACATTGAACATGACAAGATATACCTCCTCACTCTCCACATAAAGCTAGGATATTAGATTTGTGTCTGTGATGTTTACTGGAAACAATTGATCAGATGTACTGTAACCAGAAATATCCACCTTTGTTCTTGATCGGGATCAGAGAGAAATCCTGGGCTCACGGCATGGAATATGATTACATATAGCTATCTCTTAATGCTCTTAACCATTCTGCTTCTGCAGTGAGTTTGAAAAATGTCCATTTGAAGATCAAGAAGAGTATTTTTGAAAAATGACCACTTTACCACTGAAATAACTGGCTCCATAAACGAGCCAGTCATTCCAGGGGTACATTTTCAAAAAATCCTCTTTTCTTGCTCTGTAAATGGACATTTTCTCTGAGAAAATTGAAATTTTCTTGAACAAATTTGATGGTTAAAGAATCACCACATGACTGAAAGGTTCAACAGCATCAATTCACTTCCAAATTACTTCAAATTAAAATAATTGAAAGTAAAATGAGTTAAAACGCTACATATCTTATTAAGAAAACAACTCTTTATTTATGCAACAAATTCTTGACATAGGCAGCAACAATTTCCTGTCAGGTTTCAGAATGTTCAACGACTTATTTGGAAATAAATACTTACACAGAAAGGAGACCCACTGGACCAGCGATACACTGACCTCCAAGCTTAAAGTATGCAAAACATGCTTTCTTTAGGCACTGCGATTGCTCTGAAACATATCAATAATGAGGCAGATTAAGCATCATGTACATGCAGTAATTTATTTTTTAATCCATTTTTAATACAGGCTAACAGGAAACTATCTTAGAAAATTTACCAATGAAATGACTGGCTCGATAGCCGAGCCAGTCATAGTGGTAAATTTTCAAAAATAGTCTCCTCTTGGGATGGAAGTGGAGAGTCACTAAGCAGAAATTTGTATTGTCTTGACCATTAAAAGGTCAAAGAAAGATTTGTGAATTTCAGTTATATATAATAGTCAACTTTGCTAAAGTGATCAGCTGCCTTAGGCAGCCCAGAGATGGTAGTTTCTTAAGACGCGTGACAATCATGCCTTCCAATCATCTTTACGATATATGTCAGTTGAATTGCAACAAGAGACCACTTGTCAATTAATTATCATGTTTTGGTGTTGCCACAGAGGGCTCTATATGACAGGTTCAAGTCTCTGGAGGACACATTTATATTATTATGTTCATATAAATAAAAAGGAATTTACAGTTATTCACACCTGCTCAAGGTGCCAAAAGATGGTCATTTTAGACAAATGCTGAGATGATAACCTGCATTAAGCATTTAATGATCATGAGTTGTTAAGAAAAGCAAGTTTTGCTTAGTCAATGTACATTTGTATGACAATACTGCTATTTTTGAAAATTGACCACGAATGACTGGCTCAGTTACCTAGCCAGTTATTCCAGTTGAAAATTTTCCAGAGGCTGGTTTTATCATTAAAGATTTAATGGTCCAGATTGGCTAGGAAGACAATACTAGTTGTGGGGACTATTGCAATGAAAAAGAGAGTATTACAGATAAACATGCGGAGGCAATAGATCAAACATTATCAAAAATATTTTGCTAAATTCTTTTTAGAACCCGAGCTGTGCGTTTTTAATTTCTATTTACACGTGGATTATAGAATTATGGCCTTAGATAATGCAAATGGGACTATCAAATAAATCGAAATAATTAAAAAAAAAAGAATCTATGGCCTGTTTAGAAAACCATTTATAATCTAACTCTAATGAGTGGTCATTTTTCATGAATTGGAACCAGTTAGCTATATATGAATGTTAGTTGGCAATCGTACTCAGCCGTATGTGGAGGTACAGCTGAAATGAAAGTAATTATTACTGGCAGTAGCAACGCCAAAATATCAGGGCTTGATTTTTACACTAACCCGTTAACCCGAGGATAGTAGAATTTCATACCGGTTTGTAAAACTACACCTGCACTAACCCAACTGGGTTAGTAATTCTCTCAAGAGGAAATACGGAAAAAAACTGTGATGTCATTATGTTCATTATCCACTAGAAATTGACAAGAGAACGAATTTTCTGCAACCTTCAATGTTTTATTGAATATTTTGAAATTAATTTGTTTTTTGCTTTCCAGACAAATTAATTTCAAAATATTCAACAGCTCTGTATGGTTGCCGTAGAAATGAGTTTTATAGGGATCCATCAGCGAATGGATTAAAGAAGTGATCAGCTTTGAGCTTACAAACATTGGGTTAGTGAACTTTGCTGCGGGATAGTAAACTCAATGATGCACTATCCCGTCTGGGATATTAGGAAAAATCCTTAAAATCTACCCCTGAATATGCTGCTGGTTTTCAGCCTCGTAACTGATTAAAATAACAAGAGCTCCGCAAACGCCGCATAATACCCCGGCATGATGACAAATCAATGAATGAGAGCTATCAGAAAATATCTATTTCTTCTTCAGCCCCATCAGACCAGTCATCCTTATGAAGTGTCAAAGCGATCCGTTAAACGGTCAATGAGGTATCGTCCAGAAACCAATTTTCAGGATGGCTGCCGCTGACTGGCGGCCATCTTGGAGTTCGGATCATTGTCAATTTCGATAGGTTTCTTCTCCACACCTAGTCCAACCACCCTATGAAGTTTCAAAGGGATCCGATAAACGGTAACGGAGTTATCATTTGGAAACCAATTTTCAAGATGACCACCGGTGGCTGGCAGCCATCTTGGAGTTCGTATCATTGTCAATCTCGATAGGTTTCTTCCCCAGAGGTAGTCGAACCACCCTATGAGATTTCATAGTGATCCGCTAAACGATAACAGTTATCATCTGGAAACCAATTTTCAAGATGGCAGCCCATGGCTGGTGGCCATCTTGGAGTTCAGATCATCGTAAATTTCGATAGGTTTCTTCTCCACATCTAGTCCAACCACCCTATGAAGTTTCAAAGGGATCCGATAAACGGTAACAGTTATCATTTGGAAACCAATTTTCAAGATGGTCACCAGTGGCTGGCCACCATCATGGAGTTCGTATCATTGTCAATCTCGATAGGTTTCTAACCCACAGGCAGTTGAACCACCCTATGAAATTTTATAGCGATCTGATAAACAATAACAGAGTTATCATCTGGAAACCAATTTTCAAGATGGCCACTGGTGGCTGGCGGCCAGCTTGGATTTCAGATCATTGTCGATTTCGATAACTTTCTTCCTCAGACCTAGTCCAACCACTCTATGAAGTTTCAAAGCAATCCGATAAACGGTAATGGAGTTATCATCTGGAAACCAATTTTCAAGATGGCCACCTGTGGCTGGCGGCTGTCTTGGATTTCGGATCATCATCGATTTCGATAGGTTTCTTCCGCAGACCTAGTCCAACCACTCTATGAAGTTTCAAAGCGATCCGATAAACGGTAACTGAGTTATCATCCAAAAACCAATTTTCAAGATGGCTACCGATCTTGGATTTCGGATCATCGTCAATTTCTATAGGTTTCTTCCCCAGTCCTAGTCCAACCACTCCATGAAGTTTCAAAGCGATCCGATAAATGGTAACAGAGTTATCGTCCGGAAACCAATTTTCAAGATGGTCGCCGGTGGCGTATGGCCATCTTGGATTTCGGATTATCGTCGATTTTGAGAGGTTTCTTTCCCCAGGCCAAGTCCTACAACCGTATGAAGTTTCAATGCGATCCGACAAACAGTAACGGAGTTATCACCCGGAAACCACTCTGCCGCCCGCCTGGATGGACGAATGGCGCCATTACATAATACCCCGCAAAACTTTTTGGTGGGATATAAAAAGTATACATCTAAGTGTCAAGCTTGGTTAATTCTCGTCTTAAATTTATGGTCATGATTTCCTGAAAAAAATAATTCATTGTTTAGATCAACATGATTTACAAAACTGTAATGGTCACGGTTTGCTAAGAAAATCGAAATATTTGCTCAGTGAATGGCCAATTCCATGTAAATTTTTGAAAATTTACCATTGCACATTTTGGAATATTTGACTCTGTTTGTCATTCCAGTGGTAAATTTTCTAAAATAGACTTCTCTTGGCTTGCAGATGGGCATTTCTAAAGACCGTTGCCGAGGCTGAGCTTGGCCCGCTTGACAATTAAATGCCTAAAAACTAGCATATAATCTTCACAATGGATTTCAATGATTCTTATTCAAAACATGGCCAACAACATGACAAGTTTTCCTATAAATCTGCTAAGCAAACAACTAAAACGTTATAAAACATCACATCAACACGGTATTATGCATGACTTGACTAGGGGCCTCATGTACTGTCATAGCTTTACATAGGCGTAAAGTAATGCGTGACGGTATCCCATGTCTAAGACATGGGCTAGGGTTAGATGTTGCTTTACGCCTATTTAAAACCATTACAGTGCCCTAGACCCTCGAGCTACACTTACCGTCATTAGCAGCAAATAACTGATACAGTGCCATGGATAGAATATTCACAGCAAATGAATGCGTGCTTTTCCTTTTCGCATGGAATACTTTGAAAGAATGGAGAATTGTCTGATAATCTGCTGTGTGTTTAACCTGCTTGAAGAGATCACGCCAGATGAGAATATCATTTAATGCGACACTCATCCCACCTCCAGTTAGTGGGTGACGCATATTGAAGGCATCACCAAGAGCGAGGGCACCCGGTTGTTCCACAGGTGATGGCGGTAAGAAGCGATTTGGCATAGTACGTACATGGCCATTGACTATTGCCTCCTCAAAAGGACCACGTAAATGATCTGGAAAACAATAGGATATATATTAAAACTTGTTAGCGAGCATGCTTCTGTGCTACAAAAACATTGATAGATATAAATATTCGCACATAATTATTAAATAATTTGAGTAAAACAGATGTAAACCAATATTACCAGAGTCAAGTAAAAGATTCTTGGTCTTATAGGCAATTTTCAAAATCACTATGGAAGACATTTTTAGTTGACTTGGCCATTAAATCAAAAACAAGTGATATTAACCCTTTAATAGGCAAGGAATACTTATTTTGAATTTCTTGATTTAAAATGACCATTAAAGTGTTAACCCTTAGCACTCTGATGTCAATATTCTATCTTTTACCATGCCAATAGCAAAGAATCTGGTGTATATTTTTCAACAATTTTGATGGACGATGTTGCTGTCTTCAACAGCACCATCTTCCACCAAATTTGTTGAAAAATGCACACCAGTTCATCTTTTAATTTAATTTGAAAGTTTAAAAATCTGAAATCAGTGTGGCAAAAGTCATTGTGTTACAATGCTGAAAAGCTGACAATACACATGTATTATACAAGCAACAACATTCAGGAGTTTGTGAACCTATATTTGCCCAAGGTATGGCAAATGAAATCAAGAAATGGTCAGTGTAATACATTGGTACAACATCAAGGATATGATCTGTGGCTGGAAAGTTAATGAACAGGTTGTTTAATTGTCCTCCTTTACGATGAGTTAGAACATTAACACATGTATGATAGCCAAAGGACCGGAGAAGTCGTGCAAGGTTTTTGGATGCAAGGGCAGGAGATAACATGTCTATATTATACTATGTTATGAGGACTAGATACCCGATCGCTCTGATTAACTTGATAATCATAATATAGATTCTCCTTTACTAGAAGACCAAAATGCTTTTTTAATTTTTGTAATCGCTCCAGCCAAAGCTGAGATAAGCACATAGCAACCTCCTTGACAACCAAACGTTTTTAGCTATGGCGCTACGGTTGTGACGTCACACCGGGAAGACACCAATTCCTATTAGTCTAGAGAGTATAGATAGGAGCTCTACTGCTGCACATATTAGGAACCTAAGCACATATTCTTTGACAATTCATTGTTCACACAGGAACACTACATTGTTAAAGGTGTACAAAGATTCAGTAATAGCGAAGTTGATATTTTTGTTCTCATGGTCACGGTTAGAGGTGACAGTAACATCAGATTTCGTGTACGTGAATAAGACTATATTTAATCAAACCCACACACACACACTTCTTGGAATACAATTCTACAAAAGCATATATATCCTACTCTTATCTTTCTGGATTGACTGCAGAGATTTTCCATTATGGATGATAGGCACATGCACAGGGTTCCATAAAGCGGACCAGATTGGCGTGCCGGCCAAGTACGGACGCACCGCACTACACTATATGCATACTACTTATATACTAGTAGTATGCATATAGTGTAGCACGGTGCGCCCGTACTTGGCTGGCACGCCAATCTGGTCCACTTTATGGAACCCTGTGGGCACATGTATGTACACAAATGTACAACTTTTTTAAATGACAGTAGACCTACACAGCTCAGTGCACTTACGATCGCAATTTACCATTGTGCAGGCTTATGAATAAATTTACGATTGCAAAATAGCAGTTACTATAGTTATGTGTTTAAAATTAACTAAAATGCTGGGAAAATATAAATCAAATCTAAACTAATCTATTTGCGCATAGTCATCCAGAGTAGGCCTACAGTTTAGTTACAATTTAGGCATCGATCGAGTTGCCCAGTGAGGCTTTCACTGCCGTCCGCACACATATAGTACAACTTAAATAACACATACTGTTGAATATTTTGAAGATAACTGGGTTGGATTTCAACCCAATCATGTTAAAAAATATTCAACAGAAAGTTTCTTGTATCGTGTTCATATGGTTCTAACTAACATGCTTGTGTTTTTGCGTTGGACGCATGTAAAGTTATTTATGAGTTGCACTGTAAGTAAAGACGATACGCAAGCGATCTCTGAACCATGTTCAAAAACATCGCCAAAAGCTTATCGATAAACAATTACATTGATTCTAATCATGAGAAATTTCACATAGTACACACACTTATTGTACATTTGTAATCTTCAGAAAAGGTTGTAGCTGCATTCTGGAGCTTATATCAGGGTTCCCACACCTTGGGGAGAATATTTTTCCATACCTTTTTCATACTTTTTCCAGACCAAATTAAAAAATTTCCATAGCCATTTAAAGACATTTTAATAGTAGACATTTGGGGAAAATAAAAAATTATTTTTAACATTTGAGGCTTTTAATTGGTTCTATTTTGTACATCATATCACAGTTAAACATGAGAAAACAATGTACATGTATAAGTAAATTTCATAATTAAACTAGCAAACAGTTTTAACACTACCCGCTCTGATGGCATTGTGTACCTGGTGTAATCCACAGCTACCAATATTTATCATCCGCTTCTGATTTTCATCCTCTATGCCCTTTGAAAGACTATCATATGTCTTCCAATTGACATTGCGGCCATCCATTGACAGTTGGAACATGCCACGAAGACCTAACTTATCACAATATTCTTGGCGTTTTTCATGAATATCTGTTGCTGTGACATGGCCGAGGAATTCTGATGTGTAGAATCGAGTGGAAATCTGATCCGTTTGCCAGAACCGAACATGAACATCCATTTGTTTAGACTGAAGATGTCCATTAAGGCTTTCGTCGAATAATAAAACATAATCCGTCTCAGTCTTCACCTTGGACAATAAGTGACTGAAAATATGGTGCAATGCCAAAAGTAGAAAGATAAGCACACTTCGTCTCTCTACAAGAGAATTTCGAGGCGATCATACTATCTGGAAACATTATACGGAATAAATCTCCAACCTTCTCACAACTTTTGAATGAGAAGTGATTCTGTATGACATTAAGGCACCAGTAAATCTCGGATGAGAGGACTTCCATTTGTTGCTACAAATGATCATAACGAGGCTGATGGTGTAGAAACGACTATGGGTTGCTTGGGAGGAATGGCTGCTGGAGTTTTGGAGTTTTTCAAAATTCACAACAAATTTATTTGACACAAATATTTATTTTCCTTTCTAAGGGGGAAAAATAATTTAATTGAAAAAATTTTCTAAGTTTAAATTTTTTGTTTAAATTTAATGAATTTTTTTTTAATTTTTACGTTCCCGGTAATCGCAATGTATTGGAGCTTGGCGGTTACCGGTACCCAATCCAGACTTGCGAAACCAGGAACAAGGAAGTGTTTCTTGACAAAATGGCTGCCATAAAAAATTACAAATCCCGATATTTTAATTTTCCATACCTTTTCCATAGCGGTACAGCGAAATATCAAGTTTTCCATAGCTTTTCCAGCCCTGGAAATGCTTTTCTTAAATTTCCATACTTTTTCCAGACTTCCATACCTGCATGGGAACCCTGTTATACATATCTTTTTAGATGCGCATGCTTTATCGTTGTTATAGGCCTATTATTATGCGAATATGGCTATCCATGAAACCATTAAAAATGAGTAAATATCATGATAGAATTGTTAAAAAATCATGATTTCTTATTTCTTGAAGACTTACATTGTGTAGCTTCAACCTGACATAATTTATGTTATGGTCGTGAAGCCTCTCCTGTTAAACGAACGTTTTAAAATAGGTCACCTTTGCACTACACAGTGAAATATTGACAGCTCACAGACGGTCCCGGTGTGACATCACAGGGAGCGGGGATATGATTTAGATCGAGGCGTCATTTAATCTCGTTATTCGGGCTGCCTAACATATTTGTTTTCACTCCAAGTGAGGCTATTGTGTTTATATAGTGTAGTAGGCCATAAAATTAATTGAAACTCGTTATCGACCATAAGGCCTCACAAGACCTTTAAAGTCACCATTTTCAGAGAGATTCATTGAAAAATGTCTGAATGCATCTCCGGACAAATGTCAAACAGCCGATGTTGACTAAGTCCAGGGGGATAACTCTGGTGAATTGGGTCTGATCAGCATCAAACTTCCAGGTGCACAGGTTCCCATGGTAGGGAATAAGTATACACAATTTCAGAGATCCATTGAAAAACGGCTGAATGCATCTCCGGACAAAATTCAGACGAATGGACAGACAGACGGCGTGATTCCAGTATACCCCCAAAACTTCGTTTCAGGGGGTATAATTACAATTTAATTACATTCACTTTTTAGCTACTCAATTACAATTACAATCAATTACTTGAAAAATGTAATTAAATTACAGCCAATTACAAATTGCAATTACCCCATGTCTGGTATGAGATTGGTTGAAAAGCTCTCATGCAGAAGGGGGACATGAAAGATATAGACTTAAACAAACTACAGAATAGCTCAGAATAAAACATTGTCGAGTATTTTGAACACAAGAGGCCCAATGGGCCTGTATTGCTCACCTCGAACATTGGCATATCAAACTAATCTTACTTAAGTTTTACATCTATCGGTGTCACTTCCAATGACTTTCAGTCAAATGATTTAGTTTTCGAGATATTGACAACAATCTCTGGACTGGTTTTTTTTTTGCATTAGTGATTTTGAACAATGTTTAAGTGAAAATAGATGATATCAGTGCTAACAACAGCTGGTTTCTTAACTGTCTCACTGCTGCAAGCAAGTGCAGCCAATAATTTCAATTTTCAAAAGCTCTTGACTTGTTGAATATTTTGAAAACAATTTGACTGAAAGTTGTTGGTGGCTTAGCCACCAACAACTTTCAGTCCAATTGTTTTCAAAATATTTATCACGCTCAGAGATATAACCTTTGGAATATGTTGTCTGCAAAAACTCAGTCAGACGCTCACTAGAGGTTTAAATACAATTTGAAGAAAATGGTCTCTAAAGGCAGGTAGGTGGTCTTTATAGTAGGTTATTCCCCATCACCACACAATCCATTTAACACATGCACATCTGGCTGAATCACCGAGTTAGCAGCAGGGGTAGGGTGAGCTGGAGTTGATTTAGAAAATAGTTTGACTGAAAGTCATTGCTGCCTTATGCAGCAACAACTTTCATTGCTGCATAAGGCAGCAACAACTTTCAATCAAATGCATTTCAAATATATTTAAGAGCATAGATGTCAGAGCACATAATACATATCTTAAATATTTCTGCAGTATTGGAAAGGTTAATCTGTTAATTGGAATTTAATATCTAGTTTGGCAATAAAATCTGACATGGTGATAAGACGGTGGGAACAAACCATTTGCCCTATGAAAGTGAGACAGCAAATATTTAAGGAGTGATAACTCTGGCATTTGATGTCCTATCAGTTTCATTTTCACAACACAGATATTAGATGCCGTCATTAACATTGTGACCAAGTTTGGTGTCAATCCGTCAAGAAATAAACAAAATGAGCCGCCATTGTTGGTGACAGACAAACAGATGGATGGACGGACATACAGAAGACGGATGGGGTTATCGCTATACGATAGCTGACTGACAAGTAAGCGGAGTTAAGAAAACCAATTTCGGCTTCACAATCCATCAAATAAAAAAATTGAATATGGCAGCCAAACACGCTAAAATTTGATTGGTCCACGGCGGCCATGTTTTTTACCTATCAACTTCCCATGAACAAACTTTAATGGCCCTTAGTCCATAATCATATCCCCAAAATTTCAGCCCGATCTGTTCAGCGGGTCTGCAGAATAAGTCGTTTTTACGAAAACTAAGTCGTCCAAGATGGCCGCCGAACCATTTGGCCAATCAAGTTCCTTCGAACAAACTTGGTTCAGCTCTTGCCCTATATGATATTTTGTGAGTTTTGAATCAATCCACCAAGCGGTTTCGGAGAAGATTTTTAAAGCCATTTCCTAAAATCGGCCAAAATCCAAGATGGCCACCGGCCAAATCGGCTTTGTTTTAACAAACTTGGATCCCTATGCCCTAAGGATACTTCCTGCCAAATATAATTGAAATTGGCCCAGTGGTTATTGAGAAGAAGCCGTTTAAAGGAAAAAGTTGACGGACGGACGGACGCCGGACGGTCGCCATGGCATAAGCTCACTTGGCCATTCTGGCCAGGTGAGCTAATAATGTAGGAATCCATTTAACATTTCACCCGTGTTGAGATCGATCGATCCTTTCACTCCCTAACTATCAATTTCCAGAAAACTATATACCAGGTAGGCTTTTGAAAATTTTGAAACTAATTTGGCTGGTGCTTTTACAACAGCATGTTTATTAAATAGTAGACATACAATTTGTACAAACAAGGCTTAGTCCATCACCAATTATGCATTGACATTCATGACATCATTGATTATGATGTCATCCTATAGTAACATGTCACGCAGTTCATTACGACGTCATATGATGGATGGATAAACTAGAAAGGTCCATTGGACTGGCAGCCTAATCAGGGCTTCCACTAATTTCTAAATACAGGAAGTCTAGGACGTCTAAGGTGATGCGATTGGGAGTCCAAGCAAGAAACATGGAAGTCTAAAATGGTTCAAATGCATGTAATTTGGTTTAAATCATTGTTTTTAGAAATGTCATGGCCAAAAAATAGGAAGTCCCTGGCTTCCTTAGCATGTTTTTTGGGAGTCCGAACATGAACTTTGGGAGTATAGGACTCCCGGTTTTCCTTTAGTGGAAGCCCTGAACCTAATGTGTTCTAATCCAATTATTTTCAAACTATTCAACAGAACATTTCCTACATTGTGCTCAAAATTGTACTAACATTTTTCTGTTACGTTTTAAAAACACCGTAACCCTTAGCACGCTGATGTCGATATTCCATCTTTTACTGTGCCAATAACAAAGAAACTAGTGGACATTTTTCAACAATTTTGGTGGAAGATGTTGCTGTCTACGACAGCACCATCTTCCACCAAATTTGTTGAAAAATAAATACCAGTTCATCTTTTACTTTAATTTGAAAATTTGAAATTGTGATGCCAGAGTGGTAAGCGTTAAGTTACTTCTGAGGTGTACTGTTGATAACATTTTATCTGTAGTATATATGTAGTACAATATACTGACCTGGCATCTGTGGAGCGACAAAATCCATCAAATGTCCCTTTAAGTCAGATGGTATGTTACCTCTTATATCAACCAACACTCGTGTGTAAGATGATGATACCCGGTACACGAGAATAGGACTAGGTTTAGCTAACACCAGATCACAGTGGTCTGGCAGAAACTGGGGGCAGTCCTTCATGAGTACACCAACAAAATGTGATGCTAGTTTAGGACTCTCCTTAACAAGCTGTTTTCTGAACCGTGAGAAGCAGCCATCAGCCACGATGGTCAGTGGAGCAAAGATTTCCTGCAAACATAATCACTAATACGTAACCAGTTGGAAAGATTAAGAATTTTTCTCTACAATTTTTATACAGGACAGGCTTATATAGAATTTGAAAATGTGTGCAATCCATTTTGGCGTTATTCTATCAGTAATTCTTTACAGCACAATGGAGCCTGCCTTTTTATTTGGGGACTTAAATTTTAAATATACAAATTTTGGAATATTACAGATTTTAACTTTTTTGGTTCTGGCAAATATTGATGTTATACTTACTACGGGCCATGAAAATGCATTGCTAAGTACATGTACAAGCATTTTCAACATTTTCATGGCATGCAATATCAATAGCTGTGTGTACTGTGCACTACATGAATAATGCCCTGTTACAAATATCTAAAATTGCACCAAATTTAAAGTCTGTGCACCATCTATACGCACTTTGGCTTCTTCAGAGCCTTTCTCTCTGTACTGGAGACCAACAACAACACCATTATCCTCGAGCAGCTTAGATGCTGTCCCTTCAATATACGTTACACTGAAAATAGAAATGTGATGTGCAATTAACAGTGTCATATGCAGAGCTCTATAAACAAGAGGCCCAAGGGCCTGTGGCGCTCACCTGGATTTAAACCATTTGCATTTAAACAGACATGATGGGTGATTTTTGGAAAATCCAAGATGGGCATCAAGACTCTTGTTTAATATATTGAAGCCTACCGTCATAGGAGCATTCCGCCCAAGTTTTGTTGAAATCGGGCTATTGAGTGAAGGAGTAGGTACTGTTTTTAAATGGTTCCGGAAAACTTCCAGAAAATCAGATGGCTGCCAAAACATTGACCTATCAAAATTCTGAATAAATTTCTAGAGGCAACGACGATAGGATCCTTCCCGCCAAATTTGTGTGAAATTGCCCAAGCGATTAATGAGGAGTATACAAATTCCCATTATTCAGAAAATCCAAGATGGCCACCATCATAATCAAGCCGTCAAAATTCTGTACATAATTTCTGAACCGTACCGGCCTAGGGTTCTTTCAGCCGAGTTTGGTTGAAATCGGCCAAGCGGTTAATGTGAAGTAGTCGTTTAACTGATTTCCCAAAATATTAAAAAAATCCAAGATGGTGGCCGGAAAAATTGACCAATCAAAATTCTGTATAGAAGTTCTGAAGCCTACCGCTCTAGGCTCATTCCAGCCAGTCTGGTTGAAATCGCCCCAGCAGTTAATGAGGAGCACCGTTTTAAAGGATTTTAAGCAATTTTTTCGGAAAATTCAAGATGGCCACCGAACAAATCGACCAATCAAAATTCTGCATACAAGCTCTGAAGCATACCACTTTAGGGTCCTTCCAGCTGAGTTTGCTTGAACTTGTTCAAGCGGTCAAGGAGTAGCCTTTTAACTTATTTACAGAAATTTCCAGAAAATTCAAGATGGCCGGCTAAAAAATTGACCAATACAAATTCTGTACACAACTTTTGAAAACTACCAGCCTAGTATCCTTCCAGCGAAGTCTGGTTAATATTGCTCAAGCAGTAAATGAGTAGCGTTTTAACCGATTCTGCGTCATTTTTCGGAAAATTCAAGATGGGCGCCGAAAAAAATGGCCCAACCAAAATTCTGTATACAAGTTCTGACATGTCTGCAACATACTATCCTAGGGTTCTTCCATTCGAGTTTGATTGAAATCGGCCCAGTGGTTATCGAGTAGGCGCTTAAAGTGATTTCCACATATTTTCAGAAAATCCAAGATGACCGGCGGAAAAATTGACCAATCAAAATTCTGTATACAAGTTCTGAACCACACCAGCGTACTATCCTCCTGGTTGAAATTGCCCAAGCAGTTAATGAGTATTAGCGCTTTAAACGATTTCCCGCCATTTTTTCTGAAATTTCAAGATGGCCGCCAAAAAAATTGACCCATCAAAACAATTTATCCCTTTAACCCTGAAAGAAAATGTCCATTTGCAGAGCAAAAGAAGAATTTTTTTTTTAATTTACCACTGGAATGCCTGGCCCGGTTATCGAGCCAGTCATTACAGTGATAAATCTTCAAAAATAGTCTTCTCTTGCTCTGCAAATGGACATTTCTCAAGATCACAGCAGAAGCCATTTTTAGCCGATATGAGTGTTAAAGGGTTAATAAACAGTCAGCTAATTATTTTGAAATTAATTTGACTGAGAAATAACATAGCTCTCAGTGAAAACAGTTTAAAAATATTTAACAATGTACTTGAAATTTGGATTCTGGGAGTTCAGGTTTCAAAGTGATCCGTTGACTATTGACATAACATACATGTACATTATTAATTGTTCCTCATGGCAGATTTAATATTATTTAGTGGTACATGTAACCAGGTAGGAACCAACTGGAAATCAAGTAGATAACATGTTCGTGTGTACAAGACTTTTAACCCTTAGCACTCTGATGTCAATCTTCTATCTTTTACTGTGTCGATAGCAAAGAAACACCCCCCACAGACCCCCCTTGCAGGTTGCTCTGTTGTTTTATTAACTACTATAAAAACATACTTACCGTTCAATCACTACTTGCTAAATCAATTATCTGCATTTAGCTACCAGAATAAGATTTTTATGCTTGCATACACTCCTCCCCATGCCTATTCCTATAAATATGGACCCTCAACCAGGCTATTGGTTAGGTCCATCTCCATTCTATTAACTGATTTAGACTGGCACCAGTCTGTACTCACTTCATAGTGACGCCTGTCACTAAGCGCGCTTGCGCATGCGCACTGGAGCCCAAAAAGGAAACGGATTCACTTTTCTGAATTTAAGTGCCAAATATTATAGGCAAATTCTCAAATCAATTCCACGCGGGGTGGCTGAGGCCGGGTCGTAGTGATTGAACCGTAAGTATGTTTTTATAGTGGTTAATAAAACAACAGACCAACCCGCAAGGGGGGTCTGTGGGGGGTTGTTATTACGCCACAAACACATCCACTACCGTTCAATCACTACTTGCTAAACCCGTAGATTTGGTCAGTGCCCCACTTAAAACATTAGGTGGGAGGCGATTTGAGAATCAACAAACAAGGATAAAAATCAAACCAATCTTATCCAAATGTTAATAACATAATATAAATCGTGCATTTAAATCAATCACACCGTGATTATCAAATAAGGAAAACTTGAACTTAGAGATAAATAAAAACCAAAATAAACTCTCACCATTTCTTAAAGATGCAGTCTTAACAAAAATGGCGAGATGTTCTTGGAAAATGGTCTTCGGCTATTTTGGTTAAAATCGTAACATTACAAAAGAAGGAGGCTGCTGCACTCTGATCTTTCAGATAAAAGGTTGTAAAAGAGGATTCAGATTTCCATCCTGCAACCTGCATGACTTCATCTAAATACGAACTGGCAAAAAGTGCAAAAGAGGAAGCCATTCCCCTAACATCGTGAGCTTTAATATGGGAGAGATTAATTTGTTCCGGAGAAGCAATCTCGTAACAAAGCTTAATCATCTCCCAAATCCATCAGGATATCGTAAACTTTGAGACCGGCTTAGCTAACTCTTCCGCATAAGAAAACCATAAAAAGGACGGATCAAATCTTTTGAAATCAGTTTGCTGTTTGTACATTCTTAATGCCCCTACAGGACACCAGAGTTTGTCGGAAGGCGAAAAAGACGATAATGATTTTAAAATGATCCGACTAGCAGGGAACCGGTTAGACTGAGTTTTAGATAAAAAATCCCTTCTGGGATATAAAACTAAACCGTCCCCTGAAACTATAAATCTCTCCCTTTCCGCAGAAAAAGCATGAATTTCTGAACGCCTAGCAGAGGCCGTTAATACTAATAGAGGAAAGAGGTTCAAAGTGATGGCCTGCCAGCACAAGCCAAGTTCCATGAAAATAAAGGCTTAGCTATCGGAGTACGAATATTGCCTAGACCTCTAATAAAAACTATTAAAGGTCTTAGTGGCCTTGACATCGGCATACAGAAGGCAAGGAAGAGAAGATGCCAGAGAAAATCTATATCCCCTAACCGTATTAGCTGATAAATGTAAGGAAACAAAGAGATATGTTAAACAGTCCAATACTTGGGGAATAGAAACAGAATCGGGCACGAGACCTTGGTCTGAACACCATTCTCCAAAAAATTTTAAGTCTAAACTTGTAAACTCTGCAGGGCAACTCTCTTCTACAAGAATCGATAATAACTGGAGATCTTGAAAACTTTATTCTCGTAAACTTTAGTTTCGATATTCTCCAAACACACAGACTGAAGATTTCTGGGTTTGGATAAAGACAAAGACCTCTTACTTGAGACAGAAGATCCTGGGAGTATGGAAGAAGACGAGGGAAGTCTACAAGGAGATCTAGGTCTACAAACCAAATCCTCTTTAATAAGACTAACTCTTAGGCAAGATGATGACTAGATCCTAGGAAAGACAAACCTGGAATCTCAGTAAGAGCTATCACCGGAAATCCCAAAAAGGAAAACAAAACCGGAAGTCAGACCGGATACGGAAAGAACGGAGGTAGATCCGGAAAATGGACGTAACCCCTGTCCTGAATCCACTACAACTGATCTAAGACTTTGACATTGGCATATATGTTAAAGACGGGGGTGGGGGGCTTCCGCCGCTGCCACGACTGCTTGAAGGTCATGCCTTTTCTTCTTATTTACAACATCAAGACTCACGTGGGTTTGACCCGGTGACCTGCTCGAGATCACCTTCGAGAACTTATTTGCTCTAATTATTTGCTCTTTGTTCTTTATTCATCCACTAGACCGGAAGTTACGTCCCAACAGGAAGCGGAAGTCGGAAGAGTTTATTAGTCAAAACGGAAACGGTCGGAACGGCAGTAAGAACCAGATCTTGAAGACCTGGATGCCCTGCAAAACCGGAAGTTATACCGAAAACGGCTGGAACGGATGTAGGAACAGAAAACGGAAGTAAACCCGAGTCCCGAGGACCCGAATCCACCACAACGGAACCGGAAGAACTAGCAAAGCTAGAATGCGAACTCTTAGCTATAGGCAACCTATATAAAAACTTTCTGATAATATTTCAGTTGTTCTGCTTGCAGAATAATTGAAAAGTGAATCTGTTTCCTATTTGGGCTCCAGTGCGCATGCGCAAGCGCGCTTAGTGACAGGCGTCACTATGAAGTGAGTACAGACTGGTGCCAGTCTATATCAGTTAATATACTGGAGATGGACCTAACCAGTAGCCTGGTTGAGGGTCCATATTTATAGGAATAGGCATTGGGAGGAGTGTATGCAAGCATAAAAATCTTATTCTGGTAGCTAAATGCAGATAATTGATTTAGCAAGTAGTGATTGAACGGTAATGGATGTTTTTGTGGTACAATAACAACTGGTGTACATTTTTCAACAATTTTAGTGGAGGAACATGTTCCACCTAATTTGTTGAAAAATGAACACCAGTTCATCTCGTAATTTAATTTGAAAATTATAGATTTTGACATCAGAGTGCCATGGGTTAACACTTCAATGACCAAGCCGGCCTAAAACAGCGTTTACAGTAGTTTTGAGAAATATCAATTTGTGGCCAAATTAAAACAATTTCTGTAATATTACCAACGGAAAGTCTGGCTCATTAAACGAGGCAATCATTCCAGGAGTAACTATTCAAAAATAGTCAGCTCCTGGTCTGCAAATGAATATTCAAAAAGCAAATATTTTGATTTTCTTGACAGATCTTGACAATTAAAGGATAAGAGTTTGGTCATTGTAACATTATATACTTTTAAGTTACAGGCAATAAAAGTTTCGTGAACTTATATACGCTTTCCCTGACTTTTCTCAAATTAAGACTTTTTGGCAAAGAAATTTTCTATCAAAATCAAACAAATTCATAGCTTTTGAAAAACAAATTCTGAATTCACGCACTGTAAGCACTTTCAAGGCTCGCTATCAACGGTATATACACTGAAACTGGCTTTCAGAAAAATTCGTCAGTTTTCATATGTACATGACAATTTACAGCTAATTTATCAACGAACGTAAAACTCACTTCTTTTCCTTCATAGCTGCCTTTCTGAGCGCCATTATGAAGCGCCCATGATGAAAGCCACACCCACTGGATTCCTCGGGATATGGAATCTCCACAGTAGTTCCTGATTCCAGCTCATGAACTACATATCCACAGGCCTTCGCAGCATCAATCCCCTCAGCACAATCTGAAATATACCAGAGAATCCTTATAATAGTGCAGAGCTCAGATGCTGTCCGGTACTGACTATGGTTACTACTGTAATCCTCAAAATAGGCCTCCCAATTTGTTTTAAAAATTTCAGTTTTCTCATAGAAAATGTCCATTTCCAGACCAAGAGTTTTACTTTTGAAGTTTTCGCAGGAATGACTGGCTCAGTGATTCCAGTGGTAAAATTTTAAAAACAGCATCTTCTCCTGTGCTTCAAATACACATTTCTCAAAAGAACTGCAGAAGCCGTTTTGAGTGTTAATAAAGGGTTAAGACAATGGAGGAATCCAGTTTTAGCTATGCCCCGCCCACCTCTGGCTAAGCTCCACCCACACTATGCCCGTGTTGGGATCGATCAATCCCTGAACTCCCTGACTATCAATTTCCAGAAAACTATACAGGCAAACTGTTTAATATTTTGAAACTAATTTGACTGGGTGCTGTTGCTGCCGTAGTCAAATTAGTTTCAAAATATTCAACAGCCAGGACATTTATTAAATAGTAGACTAAAGACATACAATTCGTACAACACATAGTCCATCATCAATTAATCGTTTGTGACAAACTTATCCATGTCAATCATGATGTCATCCTAGATGTCACATAGTTGATTATAATGACCTATGATTGATGGATAAACTGGAAAGGTCCAGTGCTTGAAAGATCGTCACACCTATTCTTAAGTGTTTATCCCTTTAACCTTCAAATTTGTTCAAGAGAATTTCAATTTTCTCATAGAATCACGTTATTGAGCCAGCCAATCCAGTTGGGAATTTTCAAAAATAATGTTTCCCTGGACATTTCCCAAGACCACTGTAGAACGGATTTTTGACCGGCCTGGGTGTTAAAGCGTTAATGGTCAAGCCAGCTACACGGGCGTCTGCAATGGTCTTGAAGAATGTTAATAGAAAACTCTAGTCGAATATCATACAAGCAAACATTTGCTGACGTTACCCCTTTAACACGTCTTTCAGTCAAAAACGTCTTCTGCAGTGATCTTGAGAAATGATCAATTTGCAGAACAGGTGAAGACAATTTTTGAAATTTTACCACTGGAATGACTGGCTCGGTTACAGAGCCAGTCATTCCAGTGATAAATTTTCAAAAATAGTCATCTCTTGGTCTGCAAATGTACATTTTCTATGAGAAAATTGAAATTGTCTTGAACCAATTTTAGAGTTAAAGGGTTTAGATTACAACGGATATTAATGTTAAACATGAAGTGCAGGCATGAAATTGGGAAAATCTGCGTAACCTATTAATATGGTACAGGTATTTCCTTCATGCAACCAATAGTTCAGATGGGTGCCAGTTATTTGCATACCCATAGGTTGGCCACTTAATATTTACTTTCAGAGGCTAGTATATACAGCAAAATGATTTTCCACGTTATTATATGCCTTTTTAGTCTATGATGCAAACTGAACATGCATTTGACTATTTTTCCACTTGAAAATAAATCAAGAGCTCATTTTCACGTAACCTAATTTTTGGTCTGCAATTTGCGATTTTGTGTAACCAACACGGGAACTACATGTATTGGTTTGGTTACGCCAAATTTCGAGGTCTGAAGTGGTCTAGATCTACATGTAAATGTACATGTATAATAAAAGCATTTCCTCCCTCAAACCATCAACACTGAGGTCTTTCAAACAGGGCTTGCCAGGCAAAAATTATTTTTTATGAACTGCCTAACTATCAGTTGCCAAATCTTCAAACTTTAACCCTTTAACCCACAAATTTGTTCAACAAAATTTTTATTTTCACACAGAAATGTCCATCTGCAAAACAAGAGCGTACATGTATTTTTGAAATTTTACCACTGGAATGACTGGCTCTAATTATCATGCCAGTCATTTCTCTTGGTCTGTAAATGGACATTTCTCAAGACCACTGTAGAAGGCATTTTTGGGCAGTTTGAGTGTTATAGGATTAACATGATCAGTACTCACCACCTAATCCTAAACTTCTGAGAGCATTTAAGCCTCCAGGCTGCATTAACTCCCCGACAATGCGATCTGGCTCCTTTAAGTCACGCTCAATAATTGTAACTTTACGTCCATCGCGAGCAAGAACTGCTCCAAGCGCCGAGCCAACAACACCAGATCCAACAATTAAAATTCTATCATCTTCAGGTCCTATAAATCTCCGTTGTGGTTGTGGAATATCACGGATCTGACAAAACAATTGTTTAGAACACAGTGTCTTATAGATTTATCTTTAAAAACATTTAGCTATGTACAGCAGAATTTATAAATAAATAAGTGAGCATGTTTCCCAAACAAAACAACAGAAAAATGTTAGTTAATACAATTTTGCACACGATGTACGACATGTTCTGTTGAATATTTTGGACTTAATTTGATTGGAAGCCATTGTTGACTTCTATTCCAGGGCTTTAGATTTACCTCATTTGGGCACACTGCCTACATGTTTGTATCTGGTCCAGGATCCATCAATGCCCCTAGAAACTAGAGAATTTTGAAATCTGAGATTGATTTTGAGTCATTTTAGTTTTAATAGTACAATAAGACCCCTGAATAGCCATAAAATACCAGAGCATTAATCTCAGAGTATATAATTGACTGTAAATCAGTTAATTAGTGTTCATAGCAGGCAAGAATTTAATCTGCGTTCACTAATATGGGCAGATTTCATTTGGGCATGACTTGCAAAGTCATAGCTAAGGGGTAATCTAAAGCCCTGTATTCTAAAGCCATGTCATCCAAATTTCCAATACAGTTACATGTTTGGACAAAGTATTCAACAGTAAATGTACCGAATATGTTGTTTTGGAAACATGCAGGCTTCAATATTTCACAGAACCCTCAGGTACCGGTATTGTGTCAATACCGCGCGAACTAAATCACGGAACCCAAAATTTGTTATCCATTGTAATCTATAAGGCAATTAAGATCTTTTCTTATTTAACACTAACATGTAAATTTGTTCAAGAAAATTTAAATTTTCAAATAGAAAATGTCCATTTGCAGAGCAATAGAAGACTATTTTTGAAAATTTACTACTGGAATGACTGGCTCGGTTATCCGCATGGCATAAGTAACAATGTACACAAGATGTGTTCCATTAGGCCAAAGCAATCTCGAAATATAAGCTGATAAGATTGGCTAAACGCACACTTTTTTTTAAACATTAAAATATAACTATGTTTTGTAGAGGTCACAGTGACTATGACCTTTTGACTTCAATGTCAGGCATTGTCAGCATGCTGCTTCTTAACAATATGAGTAAAGATGTAACCAAGTTTAGTTTCAATCTGATTAAATGATCCGGAATTATAAGCTGAGAAGTTTTGCTACACGCAAAAAACGTAACATTGTTGATGCCATCGCCGTAAAAGTGATACATATGTCTCGCAGGTTCTGCTTCGCAGGCAAGACAAATGAATTCTGAACATGTACTTGCTTCGCAGGCAAGACAAAAATTAATTCTGAACATGTACTTGCTTCACAGGCAAGACAAAAATGAATTCTGAACATGTACTTGCTTCGCAGGCAAGACAAAAATGAATTCTGAACATGTACTTGCTTCGCAAGCAAGACAAAAATGAATTCTGAATATGTACTAAAGTTGGTCAAAAGCGCCTTCTTAACCCTTTAACAATCAAGCCGGCCGAAAAATGCTTCAGCAACTGGTCTTGGGAAATGTCTTTTTGCAGAGCCAGAGACGCATCATTTACGGCTTACTTTGTAACAGGGCTCGATTTTAGCACTAACCCGTTAACCTGAGGATAGTAGAATTTCATATGGGTTAGTAAAACTACACAGGTCGGCACTAACCCGTCTGGGTTAGTAATGCTCTCAAAAGAGCAAATACAAAAAAACAATGTTATAACGCCTTTAACGTCAAATAGTTATGTTCAGTACCCACCAAAAATTGACAAAAGAACAGATTTTCTGATACATTTTGTACCGTCAATGCTTTATTGAATATTTAAAAATTAATTTGTCTGGATTTCCGGACTAATTAATTTCAAAATATTCATCAGCTTCTCTGTATGGTTGCCTTGGAAATGAGTTTTATAGGGATCCATCGGTGAATGGATTAAGGAAGTGATCAGCTTTGAGCGTACAAACATTGGGTTACTGAAATTTGCTCTGGGATAGCAAGATCAATAATGCACAATCCTGTCTGGGTTAGTCGAAAAAATCCTTAAAATCTACCCCTGCGTAACAATGGACCTTTCCGGAGTAATGACATCATACGATGTTATAAACTTATAATCAGCTAAGCGGCGTGCGTGTAGGATGACGTCATAATCATTACGTCATAAATGATTTTATATGGCCCGGCCCGTCTTTAACTCTTAATAGTCTGACACGTTTACAGATTGTATGTCTCTACTATTTAATAAACATGCTGTTGAATATTTTGAAATTAATTTGACTGGGCGCGCAGCAACATAGGCAGCAACAGCGCCCAGTCAAATTAGTTTCAAAATATTCAACAGCTTAACTGTATAGTTTTCTGGAAATTGATAGTCCGGGAGTTCAGTGATCGATCGATCCCAACACAAGCGTTGTGTGGGTGGAGCTTAGCTAGTGATGGGCGGGGAATAGCTAAAACTGGAAGGGTCCATTGTGTTTTGGCTTACTTTGTAATAATTGTGTTTGAGTAGATAGTATGTTGTGATGGTAATCACGATGAGAGCAGCAGCAGCATAGATCAGGAAGTGGCTTACTGAAATCCCACCAATAATTTCACTGCCAACTGTGAGCAAATTTATCAACATGCTGAACAGTAGGTTCTGACTTAAGTTTCCTGCAAAATAGAAACAGAATGCAAAGAATAATCAGCAACACATTTGTGTACATGTAATTACGTAAATTTGTTCAAAATATATTATCTCAAAACCATTCCAGTATTATCCAAAGGTTGGAAAACTTTCGATTAACTTATCCCACTACTACTACTACTACTACTACTACTACTACTACTACTACTACTACTACTACTACTTATACTGAACCAAAAAAGTTTAGCAACACTGAGAATATTACTGTACAAATATTATTTAACAAAAACAATAAATTGATTCAAATATATTATTTAATTGGTAGGTCATTTTCCAATTTGAACAACAGTCTCTTGTTACTGTATTGCTAGCATCGCGCCTTTAAGACGGCATCATTCAACGGAATGGTCCAATTTAAATAATGACACTGAGCTGTCAATACCTGTTTTGACCTCCGCACGCATTAACCACCATCGTACATCGCTTTCTCATGCTTCGAATTAAGCCCCTGATATCACGAAGAGGAATCGCATCCCATTCCTGGAGCAGTGCAGCTTCCAGCTCCCGCACGTTGTGAAGATGTGGATGGTTCTCACGCATCATACTGCCAAGAATGTCCCACACGTGTTCGATAGGAGACAGGTCCGGTGATCGCGCTGGCCAGTCCAACACCGGAACGTTGTTAGCCTCAAGGAAATCACTGGTGACCCTAGCTGAATGAGGACGGGCATTGTCTTGCTGGAACATAGTCTGCATGATGCTGCATAAAAGGGATGACAACAGTGGCGACAACTTCTTCACAGTAACGTTGAGCCGTTAAATTTCTGCGAATCACAATAAGATCTGTTTTGCCATTTTCATGGATTCCAGCCCACACCATGACACTGCCACCATCGAATCTGTCGTGCTGAATGATGTTGGCTGCATCATACCGTTCTCCTAAACGTCGCCAAACCCGTTGCATAGCATCCGCCACATCCACACAAAACCTTGACTCATCACTGAACAAAACATGGCTCCATTGTGAGCACGCCATCGCTGATGAGTTCTTGCCCATGCAAACCGATTCTCGATGTGACGCTCTGTAAGCGGAACAGCAACATGTGGACGACGGGCATGCAGTCCAGCATCATGGAGTCTGTTTCGCACAGTTTGTGCATGCACTGTAGTGCCGGTAGCGGTGTGCAAATTACGGGACAGCCGCGGCGCAGTCTCAAACCTGTGACATTGTAATGACGTCAGTAAGTAGCGGTCGTCTCATGGTGTTGTTGCTCTCGGTCTGCCAGATCGTGGTCGGTCATTAACATGTCCAGTTTCCTGCTCACATTGGCGGAGACGGGAAATGGTTGAGGCGTGAACATTAAAATGTCAAGCACAGCGCGAACGCTCTGCCCAGCAGCGAGTCTTCCTATTGCTTAATGGCGCTGATTGTCGTGTAGCCCTGGGCGGCGGCCCATGTTCGGTAGGGTAAACTTTTAAGCGTTTTCTGTTAATGTTCGTTAACTGCTTTTGCAATATGGTGAATTTTTGCCTTCGCTACCCGCCAATGTGGGCCAGTGCATGAAAAATGCATTTTCACATGCAGTAAGCATGCGGCCGAGAAATGCAATTTGCATTTCTTCATGATCAGCGAGACATTACATTGACAAAACATTCCTGCAAATTTGGTTATAAATGGACGCATAGTTTTAATACAACAAACCAAACTTCACTGTTGCTAAACTTTTTTGGCTCAGTATATTTCTTTGTTAGGTTTTCGCATTAACAGCTGCCTGGCGGATGTCCATCAGTCCGCGATATTGATTTTGGAAAAAGTCTAAGGAGTTCTTATTGTAGATACCAACAACTTTCAGTAATATTATTTACAAAAGACACAACAATTACATTTTCGGTAACATTGGCATCAGCCGTCAGACAGGGCTGTTTTAAAAACATTAAAATTCCAACAGTTAATAGGAATATAGGCCCATTCCATACAATAGCTACACAGTGCTGTCTAATCTGCACACACTTGTACAAACTGCCTTTTGATGCACACACCTGTACCAGAACTGCCAACCCCCAGTTTAAGCAATCAGTAGTTTCAAGTCAAAAAACATGATTTTCAATAGTTTCACACGTTCTTTCAAGAGTGGATTTTCAGTAGTTTGAGCAACCTTTCAGTAGTTCAGCAATCACTAAACGAGCAGCAAAACACATGATTTTAAACAAGGCGAGAGAAGAATATCTATGAAATTTTACAACTGGAATGAGTGACTGTTATCGAGCCAGTCATTCCGGTGGTAAATTGTAAATATAATCATCTTGTATTGTGTGAATTCATTTACCATTACATTTTTTGATAGAAATTTGCAATGTGCATATACGTTACATGTATGTATCACTTTTTTCTGTTCTTTAAAACCGGTCATCTTTCTGTATATTCTCACTTATGCACATGTCCTTTGAACTGGTTTTTTTATTGGTATTGCAGCATTATCAGGTTGCGTTGAGTGCTCCCATGAAGTTTGGTGATTGCCTTAGTATGGGAGCTTTCGGCGGGAAAATGATCAAAGATGGCTGCCAGACCGTTTATCCGACAGTTTCGAAAATTGCAAATTTGAGATCAGACTAACTAAAAACATATATAAAACCAATTTCTGCCCCAAAATCCATCAAATAAAAAATTCCTATATGGCCGCCAAATACACTATATTTTGATTGGCCCACAGTGGCCATGTTTTTTTTAAGGATCAAACTTTGAACAAACTTTAATGGCGCTTAGTCCCTAATCATATCTGCCAAATTTCGGCCCGATCCCATCCCCGGTTCTGGAGAAGTTGTTTTCACTAAAACTTGGTCATCCAAGATGGTGGCCGAACCATCTGACCAATCAAGTTCCCTTGAACAAACTTGGTTCAATTCTTGCGCTAGATCGCATTTCATGAGGTTTGCATCAATCACCCAAGCAGTTTCGGAGAAGATTTTTAAAGACGTTTATAAAAATCAGCCAAAATCCAAGATGGCAGCCAGCCAAATTGGCCGATCGGCTTCGTTTGAACAAACTTGGATCTCTATGCCCTAAGGATGCTTCAGACGTCGGTGTGACGTCATGCAGGTGTGACGTAATGTGATTGCGTCATAAGCATCTCCAAGGGGGGGAGCATGGTGACAGGTAGCTAATTATTGTGTTTATTATACTACTTTCAGGTAGAGATTCTCACCAATCAGCGTGTGGTTAATACCAATTGGGTCCATGCTGTGTAGCTGATGGATTCAGAATTTCTCGCGCTCCTTGCGGATAGAGGTGGCCTCCGGTGAATCAGGATTGCGATGGAATACTTCAATAATTCTGTAGTTGACATAAGTGATATTGTGGTTTGGGAGATTGAAGTGAATGGCTACTGGTGTGTCTTTTTTGTTTTTAATGTCCCTTAAATGTTCTTTAATACGTATTTGAAATTCTCGTTTAGTTTCACCAATGAATTGTTTAGAACATGTATTGCAAGTGATTAAATATACAACATTTGTAGTGTTACAGAATGTTCTTGTTTTAATATGATAGTTGAGCCCTGTGTGTGAGTATTTAAATGTGCGTTTTTTGTCCATTCGTTGGCAGAATGCGCAATTATGTTTGTTGCATGGGATGACCAGGTTGGTGATGTTCCTGCCTTGAATGCCGAATGTTTTTGCATCCGTGAATTTGGCCGTTATTAGCGTGTCTTGGAAGGATGGGTTCCTTCTATGGCCAAACAGTGGCGGGTCCTGGAATGTTGCCCGCCATTTTGGGCTGCTCTGTAGTTGGTCCCAGTGGCATAGGATGACAGTTGTAGCAGCGTACATGCGTGCGTGTTTGCACGCTGTGTTCCGCCATTGTCTGTAAGACTGGAGTTGGTCATCCGGAATAAAGGTTTTTTCCTTGGATTGGTGTCTACAGCGCAGATGTGCAGGGGCTGCTCAGCTTTTCATCGGCTATGCAGATTCTTTTACGGCTCTGGATTTCAGAACCCACTGTCAATGACAGCGTTGTTCATCATATCTACAATCGTTTCTGTAGATTCGATTGATATAGCAGATGTTGCTGCAGTCGGTGTATCCATCTTGAAAATCTTTTGGTTGAAATCACACTTTTCTCAAGCAAATTATGAACATTTTTTTGAAAAGCTTGTAAGATGCTAGGTTTGTCCTGATGCTAACGGTTAGTGTCCGTTGAGTCTGGATGCCGATGCACTGTTTGTGCGCTCCTTTTATAGTGTCTTGTACCCGAGTGTACCCGGTTGTACCCGATCCTATGTGTATGTACCCGCATTTGGTAGACACATCCTATTGTTGTTGTCGGTTTTGTACCCGATCTTATGTGTATGTGTACCCAATCTGTGTACTTTTTGTACCCGAGGTTATGTGTACCCGACTTGTTTGTCTTATGTTTGTTGGTGTACCCGAGTGTATGTGTACCCGATTGTACCCGAGGTTAGGTGTACCCGACTTGTTTGTCTTATGTTTGTTGGTGTACCCGATTCACCGGAAGCCACCTCTATCCGTAAGGAGTGCGAAAAATTCTGGATCCATCAGCTACACAGCATGGACCCAATTGGTATTAACCACGCTGATTGGTGACAATCTCTACCTGAAAATAGTATAAACACAATAATTAGCTACCTGTCACCATGCTCCCCCCTTGGAGATGCTTATGCTGCAATCACATTACGTCACACCTGCATGACATCAGACCGACGTCTCTAACGTTACATAAAACTAAACATACTTAATTCATAACGTCAGTAGCAGTAAGCCAAGTTCAAACCAAATCTTAGCAATTGTTTGCATGGACCGACATAAGGTAAGGGAATGGCACGCAGCCTTTTTGATTACCACACGCACGTATCCATACATCATAGAATGTTTTAACTTAAACATCCTAGCTATAACTTAATGATTTTCGATTATACACATCCCAGTAACAACCACTGAGAATAAGTGTCTATAAACTATATGACACCACATTTCCTCTGATGAGTATAACCCAAACACGGGTACGAAACGCGAGAAGTCTGGATAAAAAATGGAAGGGTCCATCAACACAATAGACCAATGCCTTAACCTTTTAATAACAGATCTATCCCTATACCTGATGTATAAAACTATACAAATCGGGTACACAATATTTAACAACCGGGTACAATCGGGTACACATACTCGGGTACACAAACAAACATAAGACTAACAAGTCGGGTACACCTAACCTCGGGTACAATAGGGTACACGTACACTCGGGTACACCAACAAACATAAGACACACAAGTCTGATACACCTAACCTCGGGTACAATAAGTATGCAGATCAGGTACACATACACATAAGATTGGGTACAAAACCGACAACAACAATAGGATGTGTCTACCAAATCTGGGTACATACACATAGGATCGGGTACAAGACACTATAAAAGGAGCGCACAAACAGTGCATCGGCATCCAGACTCAACGGACACTAACCGTTAGCATCAGGACAAACCTAACATCTTACAAGTTTTCTAAAAAAAATTTGTGATAGCTAAATGAGACGGTATACACGCTTTAGCCTGCAAGGTGACCTATCCGAGATGTTTCTGAAGGCTAACTATTATTAGTAAACGGGTACTCGGTAAAAGAGGATCAGATCCAAACATTAGATATATATAGATCTAAAACCCATTCCTAATATCACGTTTTTGTACATTTTCACAAAGACGACATGAAATGCCAAATTATTGGATTAATTTTGATGCAATAAACGATGATTATAACAGAGTACACAATATTTAGTTTGTCCAAAGTAATAATTTCACTCCCACAATGATGGACAGGGTATACACTAAGCCAAGGTGTAAGGCATCAGAAATTTACAATGGGAAATTGTGTGCTATTTTTGGTGTTATTAACGATCGTTCTTTAAGCATCTTGACGACTGGATTTAAAGTTTTTGTTGAAATTTACCAATTGGAAGTCATGTTCGGTTAAAACTGATATAAAAACTGATAGCAAAGCCGACATGTCCACATACGCCAAACCGTGCAGGCCAAAGATATATCGATATATCACGATTTTCTCACCACGATATATCGCGATACCTCCTACGAAAATATTGTGCAAGCCTACCTATGGTATGTATGAATGATTACTGTGGCTGTAGTAGTAGCAATATCATACAGCTGCAATCAGTCCTTTTTCTCTTTCGACCACTGTGTTATCCGTTAACCCTCAAATTTGTTCAAGAAAATTTCTACTTTCTCAGAGTAAATGTCCAGTTTCAAAGCTAGGAGAAAGTTAATTTTTGAAAATTTATCACTGGAATGACTGACTTGACTATCGAGCCAGTCGTTCCAGTGGTAAATTTCCAAAAAATAGTATTCTCTTGGTCTGCAAATGGTCATTTCCCACGACCACTTCAGAAGCCGTTTTAGGCTGACTTTAGCATTAAAGGGATAAACTAGTCACCCCTGGGTACCACCCACCCTCCATGTTATTTCCTAAGGCCAGCAAACTTTCAAAATTATTATGTCCCAGTTGGGGCCGGGTGTTTGGGACTCATTGCTATTGATCAACTAACTAGTCAGTCAAGCCAACCAGATTTTAATTACGAATGAAAATATATATTTTATATCAAAAGTGTGTTTAATGCATGATTAGCCTATAGAGATACACTAGCATTCTAAAGACCATCTCTGTGGCATACTGGCAAATGATTAAATATTATTGCTATAATAATACTTGTCATTCTGAATTCTGAAATTTGTTTTAAAGTAGGTAAATTTAGAAGCTAGTTTGACTAAAAGAAATTACAGACAGCAATTAATCACTTACAGAAGTTAGTCAAATGTTTTCAAAATAATTAGCAGAGCTTAAACTTATAACATACGTGTATCATTGACATACATAAAATAGAAGGGAAAGTGTTATGCACCCCAGATTTTTCAGAGTATTTCTTAATTTATAAGGGAAATTCCAGTTTTTTGCTTCTTATTTGATTAAGATGGGACTACGGTATAGAAGCACTGACAAGACAGGTTATTGCAATTAGAATATTGCTCATTTAATCTTGGCAAGTGTCTTACTAAAATATAATCCCAGGTTAGAAGCGCTAATATATTGTTTACTGTAATAAGAGAACAGATCTTTTAATATCTGCCGTTAAACTAAATCGGGTGAAGAGAAGTTGCAGTTGTTGTTGACAGATTAATGCTTTATCTTGATTAATAACAACATACTGGGCGTGTCGTTTTAAAGATGCCTTTCAATATGGCACTTTTACGTGGCGTTCATTCAGCACAACGCTATTTCCTTTTTAAATTTAAAATTTTTAATTTAATTATTTTATATAAAAGAACAACAAAGACGCATACTTCACAGAGTTGTCGTGCTTCTTTATTTTATTCATTTTCTATTTTTCAAAACAAATTTTGAAACACAAAATTTAATTAGCTTCAACATCTAACCAGTTTTGATTTTGACTGTGTAACCGTGATACATATTTCACCGGTGAATACACCAAACCATTTGTCTAGGAAAGGACATCCTACACACACCTTGTCTATCAATCCAACCACCCACACCATAGTTGTGGCTTGACCACACCTCTGACAATTCAGTTTCGCACATCCGGGCATCTTGAGATCGGCCGCTATTTAAGTTGGGGCAAACTTACTACATGCTAAAGAGGACTGCCAAAAGCAATGCATTGTTTACATTTTCCATGAAGCTCAAACCATTAAATCCTGTATCTGAGTATCTGTAATAAACCCGCCCGGTATGAGAAAACATCAAATCATGAGTGAATTTTGCAAGACAGTAAAGAAAATGTAATTAAGGTTTTACGGCCCATTGCTCGTAATCTTAAATTAGCCCCTCCATAAATGGCATCGCTCCCAGGGTATTATTGGAAATTTGATTGTGATGACGTCATCACGATTCAATGAATAGGACCATTCAGACTAAATCAATGTCTGTACTTAATTGAACTTCTTAAACAGATAATGGTATATTCTGATGCGATTATCAGGGTTCTGCCTAGAAATTTCCCAGGTGTGGTCAATAGCCCATCACTAGTAATATAGAAGGGACATTTTGTAAATGATATGGGTCAAAATTTATATTAAACCGGAAAGACCTGTGGAATGCTATTTAAACTGCTTCAATAGTTTATAATACCAGGTTCTGTTTAGGCAACTGTTCAACAGGGAATATTTTGAGCGGTATCGCATCGCAAAATGCGATGCAAATGAGTACATGTTGCTACACATTCACAACTTCGCATAGCTATTTGCTGCGATACATAATTTCCCGCAAGATTATTGGTTAATAAATATAACTATATAGCCGATAGTGGTAATTTTATGAATGACGTAGCGGTATCTCTATATATAGCATTCGTAGTAAAACTAGTAACATGGTGGACCGATTGATACATGCCGATCACAGTAAAACTTTTTATCATTCACTATTTAAGCCAGAGAAAACAACCATTAGTAATTTTTAAATAAAAATTGTTAACTCTGTCAACTGAAGTCATAGTATCGTAGAAACTCAATTTCATCTTAATAAGCTGTTGAATATGTTACAAGTTTCTAAGCGGGGTGGTGGGCATAGCCTGCAACAGCTCCCAGTTAAGCACTAACACTATTCAGCCTTCTTACATTGTATTGAATGTGTACTTTGTTTAGCCTACCAGTTGAAAGGGATATGTGATGTAGGTTGTTAAGTTACAAAATATATGTTAACCTTAGTCAATGAAATCACAGTACTCATGGGAGGTACATTATTGATTTTTTTTTAAATAATTTGACTGGGATATGTTGCTGCCTTAAGCAGCAACAGCATCCAATCAATGTAATTGCCAAATCTGCCAATACGTATTATTTTAGGTTTCCTATACTCCCTGACCCTGGCCAGAACATGCATATTCTGAATCTGACATATGTTATACTGACAAATAACAATACTGGCTACTGTAGACCTGAAAACTGATACACTATCCTCAATAACATTCTCAGAAGTCCAATATTAATTATTCAACCATCTGTTCATGTCAGATTTGTGCAATTTGTGTAAACTATGTGTCGCATATTACACGCCTTACGGACTACTAATTTTTTAGACGGACTACTTATTTGCCAAGTCTCGTAGTCCTTCGTCCCCGTTGGAACACCAACCAGTTTCAACACAGTTTGTTTGCTATGCAAGTGCTATGAACTGCTATGCAATATTCGATTTGTTTAGCAGTTACTGCTTTGCAATTCTTTTCCAACAAAATATTCCCTGATTCAACACCAGTAAAAAGGCCTAATTGGCATATTTTAAACTTTTCCGAAACTCTATAAGTCAGATTCGAAATCTGAGTGAAATTCTGACTGAAGACTGCGACGATGACAACGTTTTCACTGAAGTTTACGAAACAGTTACAGATGGTGGGAAACATAGCGAACTAGATAGAGTAGATGGGGAGAAATCGGGTGTTATACTAGTGTTTTTATGTCAGTCACGCAATATGATTACCGAGACTTGTCATATCGCACATTTAGCAACCGAGGCGAATGAATTATGATCGCTACATTTCGAGCATTTTTGCGAAAATTGACAGCTGAACAGTTATTCTAACCTCAAAATTCTGTGAATCTGGACTTTTTATTCATTACATTCAGATATATTGACTTTTTAGAGCAAATTTTCTTTGCACCACAGGGCCCATACATAACCTTTAGGATGCCTCATTCGAATTTTGACCACGGTAACGACGCAAGGCCACTGCCTCAGCAGAACCATGGATTATGCCACAAGGGAGGGCAATCCGACATACAATATCATGTACCCATAGATAATATGATTGGCTGGACGTCTTTTGATGTCCAGCACTAATACTATTTGGCAATCACACAAGATATAACTGGCACTGTAAAATGTCTAGTCATGTATATCTCACACTGGCAAAAACAATCACTAAACATATTAGCACAATAAATTTCCCCTATATAAATGTAAGAAAAAAGTCTAAGACACTCTGGAAGCAACAGCGTTCGGAATGGTGCAGGGTTTTACGCCTTGATCGTATGCCTGAACACGTGATCAAACCACGTCTCTTTGGATTGGAATTCCAAGCATGCATGGCACAACGGCTTTGACAACCACCCAATGTGCCATTGCGACTAGTGCATTAGTGAACCAAGATTCAAGATTATTTATTCAATAATTCCAAGATAAACGAATCCACGAATCATACCAGGTTGTCCGCCTAAGGCAGTGCCTATTGTTACGGCGGACACCTTACACACATATATACAGGTATATATAAATTAGACAAGACAGTACTTACACAAACAATTATAAATTCAGACATTACATTTACTACTTCCTTATTAACTCTTTGACCATTGATCCACATAAACAGTTTAAATTTCAAAGAGGAAATATGTCAATTCGCGGGTCAAGAGGAGACCCCCCCCCCTCCCACACACCCAGCACCCTCCCACACCCCCAGAGTTCACCACTGGTTCAATTATCTTGTCAGTCATTACAGTGGAAAGAAAAACTCCAGGAGTGGGCCTCTCTCAGTCCGCGAACCAACATATAATACTGTAACAGCAGGGTGTGTGTAAGAGTTAGTCACTTGGGTTATTATTATTATTATTATTTTGCGATACATAAGGACAAGACAGTTACGTAACAGACAAGCACAGAACATAGTCAAGTTCAATAATATACAATGTCTATGATTATAGATACAACAATAAACATTTATATATTTTTGGGGGAGGGTACTTTTACTTATAATGATGATATACTGTTTACAGGATGCTGGCTAATGGGGAGCATCTTTGGACAATGGAAGGGGGATGGAGGGGAGGGGTGCTCATTCTCCTGCTCGTCCTGTAGTTTGTTACTCTGGTAATTGAAATTACTATTGGGTATAATAGCAAGTGGAATCATCTAGTCATAATTCTAGTAGTAGCAGTAGCAATAGTAGTAGTAGTAGTATTGGCAGTAGTAGTAGTACATGTAGTAGTAGTAGTGCTAGTAGCAGTGGTAGCAGCAGAAGTAGCATCAGTATTAGTAGCATGTCAATAGTTTTTTCAAAACAAGTAAAGAGGCATGTTATATAGATAGAAAAAATTTTCTGTCAAATACTATAAAATTATTTGGACCGATAGACATCGCTGTCCTATTAGACAGAACAAGAGATACTGATGGGAGATTTAGCGACAACTAGGTGGTTATATATACTCAAACTCATTTGCTGGTACAACTAATTAAAAAGAACAAGATCAGGTGTCCCGAAAACACAATACACTTGTTGGCATGCCTGCACCTACCTTGAATTGTTACCAGTCACTTGTTTTATTGATTGTCCTTCGACTTCTTCTTTAATCTTTATGATTCAATTCGTTGTATTATTCATTTATACATTGTTACACGATACAATCACTTATTTGCGTTCCCTACGTGACTAAATCAGTTTCTGATTCCTTTCGTCTGCTGACGAATTCATAACCATTCAGATTACAAGGAATTATTCACCGCGAATGTTAATGAGCAATAGTAATTTTACCCTGGACCAAATATTTCGAATAAACCAGTACGCAAGTTTGACCTGTTGGAATAATGGACCGTTCCAGTATTAGCTTCCTCCCTCCCATATCTAACTAAACTGCACCCACACCTCGCTAGTGTTGAGCTTGATCGATCCATGAATGATCAATTTCCATAATACTACACTGGTAAGAAGTTGAATAGTTTGAAACTAATTTGACTGAGTGCTAGGCAGCAACAGCGCCCAGTCAAATTAGTTTTGAAATATTCAACAGCATGTTTATTAAATAGTAAAGACATACAATTCGTACAACAGTGTATGTCCCGTCACCAATTATGCGTTCGTGGCGTACTTATCTACATCACTCATGATGTTGATTATGACGTCATATGATGGATGGATAAACTGAAAGGTTTCAAGATTCAAGATTATTCAGTTTGATATAGAATATACATTTACAGATCCACAACAGGTAGTCCACCAAAGGCAGAGCCTATGTGGCGGTGAACCCCTACATATAACATATAACAACAATATATAGAACATAAGAATACTAAATATTAGTAGCATCAGTATTACAATTAGTAGCAGGTCAATAGTTTTTTCAAAACAAGTAAAGAGGCATGTTATATAGATAGAAAAAATTTTCTGTCAGATACTTTTAAATTATTTGGACCGATAGACATCGCTGTCCTATTAGACAGAACAAGAGATACTGATGGGAGATTTAGCGACAACTAGGTGGTTATATATACTCAAACTCATTTGCTGGTACAACTAATTAAAAAGAACAAGATCAGGTTTTCCGAAAACACAATACACATGTTGGCATGCCTGCACCTACCTTGAATTGTTACCAGTCACTTGTTTTATTGATTGTCCTTCTTTATGATTCAATTCGTTGTATTATTCATTTATACTTTGTTACACGATACAATCACTAATTTGCGTTCCCTACGTGACTAAATTAGTTTCTGATTCTGATTCCTTTCGTCTGCTGACGAATTCATAACCAATCAGATTACAAGGAATTATTCACCGCGAATGTTAATGAGCAATAGTAATTTTACCATGGACCAAATATTTCGAATAAACCAGTACGCAAGTTTGACCTGTTGGAATAATGGACCGTTCCAGTATTAGCTTCCTCCCTCCCATATCTAACTAAACTGCACCCACACCTCGCTAGTGTTGAGCTTGATCGATCCATGAATGATCAATTTCCATAAAACTACACTGGTAAGAAGTTGAATAGTTTGAAACTAATTTGACTGAGTGCTAGGCAGCAACAACGCCCAGTCAAATTAGTTTCGAAATATTCAACAGCATGTTTATTAAATAGTAAAGACATACAATTCGTACAACAGTGTATGTCCCGTCACCAATTATGCGTTCGTGGCGTACTTATCTACATCACTCATGACGTCATCCTACGTGTCACGTAGTTGATTATGACGTCATATGATGGATGGATAAACTGAAAGGTTTCAAGATTCAAGATTATTCAGTTTGATATAGAATATACATTTACAGATCCACAACAGGTAGTCCACCAAAGGCAGAGCCTATGTGGTGGTGAACACCTACATATAACATATAACAACAATATATAGAACATAAGAATACTAAATATTAGTAGCATCAGTATTACAATTAGTAGCAGGTCAATAGTTTTTTCAAAACAAGTAAAGAGGCATGTTATATAGATAGAAAAAATTTTCTGTCAGATACTATTAAATTATTTGGACCGATAGACATCGCTGTCCTATTAGACAGAACAAGAGATACTGATGGGAGATTTAGCGACAACTAGGTGGTTATATATACTCAAACTCATTTGCTGGTACAACTAATTAAAAAGAACACGATCAGGTTTTCCGAAAACACAATACACATGTTGGCATGCCTGCACCTACCTTGAATTGTTACTTGTTTTATTGATTGTCCTTCTTTATGATTCAATTCGTTGTATTATTCATTTATACTTTGTTACACGATACAATCACTAATTTGCGTTCCCTACGTGACTAAATTAGTTTCTGATTCTGATTCCTTTCGTCTGCTGACGAATTCATAACCAATCAGATTACAAGGAATTATTCACTGCGAATGTTAATGAGCAATAATAATTTTACCCTGGACCAAATATTTCGAATAAACCAGTACGCAAGTTTAACCTGTTGGAATAATGGACCGTTCCAGTTTTAGCTTCACCCCCCCCCCCCCCCCCAAGATTCAAGATTATTCAGTTTGATATAGAATATACATTTACAGATTCACAACAGGTAGTCCACCAAAGGCAGAGCCTATGTGGCGGTGAACCCCTACATATAACATATAACAACAATATATATAGAACATAAGAAAACTAAATACATAAAGTTAACATATGTTATATATATACACATATAGTTAACTGTCTCGCTGCCAAGTTTCTGCAGTCTACATTATCCATGGGGTTTAACTCAGGGTATGCTGACTCCCTCTAAAACAATTTGACTGAAAGTTGTTGGTGGCTTATTATTATTATTATTATTATTATTATTATTATTATTATTTGTTCTGGTGACTGGGTGCAAGTATGAGAATAGCATGCCATGATAGTGAGTGTTTTCCAGAGTCTAGTAGTTTTCTATTATCTTCTTTTTGATACTATGCTTAAAAGACTGTATGTAGCTTTATGATGTCTGTGGATGTGCTTGTGTCTGTATTATTCCATAACCCTGAATTGCTTTGTATGAGGGTTTTTGTTGTGCTGCTTTTGTTTGGTGGTGTGTTGAGTGCAGGTTATTTCTTGTTCTTGTATTGTGAGGATGTAATTGTGTATTGAGCGTAAAGATGTTAGATAAGGATGAGGGTAAGTTGCGATTGTGGCAGTCCCTTAAGATTGCGTATAATTGGAGCCTTCCAATGTACTCAAATTTTAAGACCTTTTATGATTTAAAGATATCCTGGCCACCTGTTGTTTGTGCAAATAGTTTAATAGATTGCTTTTGCAGAGATTTTAGTTTTTTTAGTCTAGCTTGAGATGTATTAGTCCAGATAGCATTGCAGTAGATGATGTGAGGAAGCATCATTGTGCAGTACAGGTTTTTAAATAATATTAGGTGTTAGATAGGGTTTCAGTCTGCCAATGATACCAATGCGTTTTGCTACCCTGGTGGTAATAATTTCAATATGCTTCCCCCCATGTAAAATTTTTGTCCAAATAAACTCCTAAAAACTTAGCATATTGTGCATCTTGAATTATCTGGTTGTCAAAATAGAGGTTTGGGAGACTAATTTCTTTTAGTTTCTTAGATTTTGTGAATAGTATATAAACAGTGCCGATATATATAAGGAAGGAATGAGTGCACGAACGAACGAACAGACAGATGGATGGACAGACAAATAAATAAGCAACAAACACATGTATGAATGAACGCACGCATTAATATGGACAGACACATCTGAACAACTGACTGAATCTCGGAAAAGATCAGCAAGACGAAATTAACGGATGGATGGATGTATTCATATTGACATATTGGAACTGCAGCATTTACAAATGGGTGCGCTAATAACCAATTGCCAAATGGGCCTGCACTGTTTACAAATGGTCCATCGCCGTTCACAAATGGCCAAAATTGGCTATTGGGTCGCTACATTACCATATGTATTGGAAACCGATATGAGGTGAAAGCCAAATAACTACAGGTCTATTATATTCTTGAAGATTGATAAAACATAACAATTGTACGACAAAGGGAGATACGGGAGATACGCTCTGAGAGCAACTAGATTTCAAATTTTCTGGGTGGTGGAAGCGGAGGAGGATGCCCACCCCAACTTACACCCAACTCACATACAGGAAAAAGTTTGTGTTTGCGCCCATGATTTGCCATTAAAAACCCCATTTTAACCCAACATCATATTTGACCAACTAAGAGCAAACATTCAAAAGTCACATCTGCGTATCATAAGGAAGACATATACCGGTATTAACATACGCACGTATTTAATATATTATTTTACAAAATATAAATCTGTCTTCTTAGCGCATATAAAACTGCATATAATCTATGTGTAAGTTATCATTGAATGGAGAGCAGTCATCAAATGAAGGCGTGGCATAAGCGAAGAGAATTGCATCCTGTTTTCTGATTTGCTAAGCCTATTCTATATTGAACGAGGACTTACAGATTGCGTGTGAAACCAAAAGTACACTGCAAAACTGCAACATTAAAGATTTTTGTATTGGGAAATGGCATATATCCATGCATACTATAGACAATGACAATAAGGATGCAAAACGTAGTGTGATTAAAGCCAGGCTAATCACAGGAACCTACCTAGTGCAAGCAACACTAAGTAAATTGAGCCAAAACACTGTGAACCCCACATGCCGTCTCTATCAGTTGAGTTCTGACGATTATCAACACTTCGTGCCACACTGTAGTGCACTCCATAATTATAGATATCAATATTTATTACTTCTCAAGAAAACCATCTCTCCATCATTGAAGATCACCTCGTAAAACTTATTATCGACTGTAAAAGTCTAGTCATGGCTGGATTACTACCTAGCAACTTCTCAGTTTTATGTGAATTGGAACGTATAACTAGAACACTATGTTACAACCTACATTGCGGTGGAAGCGTCCTCTTTAACCAGCTTCCACAACAACATTAATTAACAATAACTGCTTTTAACTGATATCCAATAAGGTTGCTCCAGTCTATGTTCCAATATGCATTCATAGCTTTATAATCTGCTTTATCATAGCAATATCGCAATTTTGTGGTTATACTGCTGACCAGGTCGAGATGGACTGTAACTTGTATTCTAGAATAACTCTTACTGTGTGGTGCATTAACAACTATGTCATCCACTAGTTCAGGATAATTTGTAAATAGTAGATATAGTATTGAGGGCTTAGCCGAGCCCTGTCCTCTAGTGGGAGTTGTTATCAATTGCTGTAGGAAACAATCTCTCATTTTCTCAATAAAGTGATAAGTAAAATCTAAATTAGTGGCACTGGTATATGTACCTAGTGACCAATTAATATGCTGCATGTTAAAATGTAAAGTCACCCAGTATACGTGTGCGTCTGTTATCAGAACATAATGTATGCCGTGCATGGCAAAGTTGTATGTTGTTCAACCTATCTGAATGTGGGCTTCTCTAAAATACACCGATCTTTAGTTTCCTTTTCCACAGTTATAAAAGAGACGAGACATTCTACAAATGCATCGTGGGTGGTTAACAGGTTATAGGATAACGATTTCCTTATGAATAAAAGAATGCCTCTCCTGTGTTTGTCAGCAATATTAGATTCTTCAATGTTGTATCCTTCTATGTTGTAATCAGCTAGTGTTCAATACAATTTATAGTTCTTTGGTTTTACCTCAGCGATGGCTATGATATGTGGTGGTTTGTCTTGGATTAAGTGGTTGAGTTCACTAATCTTGTCTTGTGTGAAGACACCTGCATTAGTGTATAAAACTGTGATATCACTGTCATGTTTGAAATTGGCATGGGTTGGGATAGATGTTTTCTTTGGCGATATAGTTGGTCTACATGTGTTTACATTTGTCATACACGTAACTCTCAGTTTGTCATTTAAGGGCATGTAACGGTTTTTAATTTTGTTCTTTATATTTATAAGAGGTACATCTGTAACTAGACTACTTTTTACAATCTTTTTCTAAGAGGAATTATCAGTAGTACTTAATAGTACTGGGGCCTCCATCACAGGGAAATATTGCCATCGCTTAAAGAGGGAGAAGAGTATTGGCCGAAAAGGCTTACTCTAATATTCAACCAAAATGCTGTAAAGAAAAGAACATACCTAGTGAAATTATGACGATAAGATTGCGTGCTGTTTTACGTGAAGACGGGACGAACGATTCCCGAAGGATTCCCATGTCACCGTCTTATGTAGTTTTCAATATGCTGAATTAGTAGTTGCCGCTTTTATTTATGCAGGCCTTCTTCTATGCCTAACCTCATGTTTAGTTTTTAGAGACAAGAACTATTTTAGGCCGCAAATAGCTGGCGTCTACCTAGCCTTTAGATACGGCTGTCATTGAGAACGTATGCCCCAAGACATCAATACTGAAGACAGCATGCATACATGTTACTTTGCAAGATCTCTGAACTGGGTAAGAATCCGGACATCTTGCTCCATAACCACATACAGCGTCACAAGACATTGGTTACTCTTTACAGAAGCAAGTTTAGGCAACTGATCGATCGTCATGGTGGGGGCAAGAGAGACGAATACCCACCATGAATGTCCTTCCCGTGAGGGCGTGGCAGATCTTAATATCATGCCTAGACATTCTTACATAATTCGGTGGGGATGCGCATCTCGCCCCTCACCAGGTCCTACGGAGCTATCTTTTTAACCTGACGTTAGGTTTAAACGCAAGTTGCCCAGTCATGCACTGCGGTGCAGGAGGATTGTTCAGCAGATAACAGAAAATAATAATTAGGATATGTCTTAGCAGTGCTTCCTACCTTGGCAAGGGTAACTAACTACCAAATATCTGAAGATACGCAGGGAATGTGTGTGATACCACACCCTGGCCATCACTGCTCGGAAACCCCAATAGTTTCCCAGGGTCGGATCAGTCCATGGTGCGGATAGGGACATCCAAACAATTAGGCAGCCATAAGGCTTAGTGGAACATGAAGAGAGACAATAACTTAGAAATATGAGGCCCATTAGGTATGTTGGCCAATCGCACACAACCTTGCCGGAGTGTGGGGCTAAATTATCGCAACTACCGGAAAAGAGGCGTACACTATGTGTCTCCTGCCGAAGAGATTGTCTCTAATCATGTTAAACCTATCCCATCAAGCTGAATAGAAAGGTTTTTAGTCAGTAGCATGCCAGGCTAAACAGAGTTATAGCACGGACAGTGACCTCAGTGAAAAATTGTTGGTGGCGGGAGAACATGCTGCATATACAAATGTTGCTGTACAGTGTTTCCTACGTGCACTGCAGTCCTATATTTTTCTATAACGAAACAAAACATATAAATTAATGGCTACTTGCCATATATAAAACTAACCAAATTAACAATACAATGTAAAATGATCAGAATAATATATAAAGTACAGGTTGAGGAACCTACTACGGTGCGGTTAGTAAAAACACCTTACAGAAAATAAGAAAAACTATAAACAGATACCGAAATTATAACTAGCGGTTCTCATCGGGACCGTTTATACAGATACGGTATAATTATTAAAGATATAATTAACGGAATAATTAAAATGTTAAGTACAGTTACTTGAATAATCGGTAGCCATTCTTGAATTGATACGTCATCCCTGGTTTGACGTGAGTTGATGCGTTCTCTGGAAGCTGGAAAGTTCCCGTATACCGTTTCCCGCAAACATGGGTTCCGCAAGCTGTCCAAGACGGGAGCGGATCGAACTCAGGACTGCAATCACAATATAGACTGTCTAACGAGTAGTCAGTACAAGATACAATAATATTACTGCTAAGACGAAAGTTCCCGTACACCGATGGTACGGATGGAAGTTACCAACAACCCGATCATGAGCGGGGGTTGTTGAATATGGATGAAGATACAGAACTAAGCGTAATGGTGCGGGGTACGTCAGTTAGCTCTTAAGACGTACTGGGCAAAGTTTACTTGCTGCAGTCAAAAAGTTAAAATAAACCTGCCAACATCAGTACGGAGACGGTTGAATAACCACTTTTTGGCGTGGCCGGCAGATCCGGCGAGTCATCCACCAAAGAACATCGCTGCCTCTGCATCTGTAGAATCACATCTTCAGGCCGGGAAACGCCTCACCGCAAGCTTGTGTTCCGAGTTAGTTCTTGACATATTCGTGAACAACATTCAAAAGTTCCAAAAATGCTCCCGCAGAATCGGGCGATACAAAATTGCTTTAGTGCGGTGGGTTAGATTGCTGCAGTGGCTACGGAAGAGAAATCTTCGAGACCGAAGTCATCTGCTTAATGCCTGTCTTGCTTGCAGTAGCTGAATATAGATCCAACCTATTCGGCCCCTGGCCGAGGATGCTCTCGAGTTCTGGATTTCGTCTCCTTTTATATTACTCGTGACGTCATAGGCGCAGGCTCCAACCAATCATCGGTCGAGCAATAGCCAATCAGCGCGTAACAAATAATAATGCAGTCTAATGTTCTAGAACATTCTAGAAGTTCTGCGTACACGTGGTTACGACGTCATGGCAATATTTGAAGATAATCAAAAGGGGTTTTCCGTGGATAACTCAGCCATTTCTTAACCGATTTTGAAATGGTTTACAGATTAGGAAAGCCCGTCGAATTCTGGTCTTGGTTAATGCCAGTTTCGGCGGGAACAAGCAATGAGAAAGGATTACAATGTACCCACTCGGTACACTAAAAGCGCCATCCTATCTTGGTCGTGAAATACGCGCTCTGTCAAAAATAGTACTAAGCCATGCACGCTATACACTTTAACGAACTTAGTCGTTTTTACAATGCGATCTCTCTCATAGGCTCATATACGCTTATAGCTCTACCCAGGGGGGGGGGGCGTGTTCAGGGAACGAATTCAGGACGGGCGGCGCATACCAAACTTAGCTGGTACGTCCGGTACCTGACCGGTCTATCCGAACTACACTTTGCTGGGTTGGTGGAAGGTAAGAGAGGATTGGAATCTAGGAATGATAACATAATAGTAATACAAGATATGGCAGATTTATGAGGCTGAACTTCACCCATCCCGGTTCATACAACGTTGTCCTTAGGTAGCATTCGTTTGGCACTAAAGTGGTTCAGGACGAATCCAAGAATTGTATATCGAAGGGTGAAGTGATACAAAGGCCATAAATCTGCACATTCTAGGTGGAAATTGTGGAATAGGTCCATGAGCATTGAGGGGAGGGGTAGTGGGTCCTCCATCTGAATGTCTGATCTGGTGACACCATAACCATTGACAAAGCTGTAATATTCGCCATTATTTGTTCCGTAGAATCAGTACTGTCCTAAAAATAGTGACACGCGCCATGTGCACGGACGTCGGCTTGGTAATTCGCATTGTATCGTGTGAATGCTCTTTCAATCTGTATATGATAGATCGTACAACAAATTGTACAATCAATTGTATCATGGAAACGCAGCTTGATAGGCCTACAATCGTGTGAAATAGCACCCACCCACCCTGACTGACACGTGCGATAAATAACCAGCTTACTAAGGACAGTCGTAGGAGTAATAATTAATCAATCAGATTTGAGAGACATGATTAATTTTGTTCCCTACAAACAGCTAGTAGGCCTTTCCCACCTCAAAAGAATATATTATTTTAAAATAGATGATCAATTACATTAACCTTTTGAACCAGAAAGGCTAAACCCCCAAAATTCTTTACAATGTAATAATTATTTTGTTGAACATTTTGAAACTTATTTGACTGGAAGCTACCTTGAAATTTTGTTTCTGGAAATCGATCAGGGTTCAAAGGGTTAAAGCTAAGGCGTGAAAGCCGCACAGCTATACAAACGTGTGAAAGCGGCCCCCACCCACCCGATAAGCCGCACGCTATCGTATTATAACGGTAACGCACAGTGGGCTAATAGGGCCTATTGAGCGTAATTATTAGACCTGTGAAATACTGATTGTTTTATTGTGGAAAAGATTAAGGGGAATAAATTGAAAACAGGTCGAAGACATTTATGCTTGGTGGTGCGTGTACACTTTGTTGCTGTTGGGTGGGTGATACGGTATAAGTATCAATGCAACCTGTCAATAGCGGGCAAAAAAGAATGTCCGTTATTGACAGATATGACTTGATCGCTTGATCATCTGTTATCGCTTCCGCTTTTCGCCATCTGAGGAAAAAGAAATTAATATTACCTTAATATTTACGTAAAAATTCTATTTACTCAATGTAACTAATATAATCTCAAAAAATCCACAATCAGACTTGGTTTCGATCTTGTCTTGTCTTGACGATGTATATCCCTCACATTTGGTGAGAACGGTTATAAAAACCTATTTTCTTTACATATTATTGTTGAGGAGTATTGTCTAGTTTTAATCTTCATTGACTCTCTCTTTTCTCGTATAGCCCCATTTTCTTGTTTGCAGGTAATCGTGTCAGTGTCTTTTCACAAAACTGGCAAAGTGCATAGCAAAGTCTCCGAGTATGAAATTCAATATGATTAGTAGCTTCAGTCGACAACCCTGCTTGACTTGCATCCAGAAGAAAACTGCACAGTGCGCTATCATCTTGGTGAAGGGTTAACTGTAATTCTGAATCTGAATCTGCACATGGATTCTAACTGCATCCATTATTTGATTCTGTATAGGTTGTCTCACTGACTCGCTAGCAGAGCATCTCAGCATGAAGTGTTCAATGGTCTCATCTTCCTTCAGACATAACAGACATCTTTGGTCAGGCATAGGGCCCTGATTCCATCTTTTACTGGTCTGCAGCCGAAATGTTCTGGCTACCATCCAGTTCTTCACAACTGCTCTGTGGACATCCCTAGGGCTGTTAATAATTGAGGCTATTACTGGATGCAGATTTTTTAACGTCACCTTGTCGGTGGATAATCTCATAGTTGGGTATAGGTCAAGCTGATTCTTTAGTTGATCTAACCAGTATCTGTCAATGGTGGTGGTCACTGTTGTTTTCCATGAATTCTTCGAAGGTGGATTATCCATGATAGCATGAGCCGAAGGAAGGAAATCAAAATTTGGGTCGGTATCGCTATCTGAAAAATAATATTTTCGTAATATTTTCTTAATATTAAATTCTGCATAACATAATTAATAAAATTTCTCAAATATCAACAAACATACTAGGTTTCATTCAAATTCTGACCCGGTATCATCAATAATTGACCCGGTTTTGCCGGAATTCGCTGGGTTTTTCCCGGGATTTGCCAGGATTTGCCCGTTTTTCACAAAGTGTCACAGCGATTTTTTTCCTAGTAGATACAGTAGATTTCACACACATTATTTTATGGGTGAATACGTGTTCATGGACTAAGTGGAGCACAGGTACATGGACGGATGGGCGTACAGATATTTTTTTCTACTTCATTTTCATTTATTTTTTGGAAAACTATAACAGTATAAATATGTGAAAATAATGATAAGTTCTGGAAAATAATTGTTATGACTGAAATAATTTTGCGTAATGAGGCCTTCAATCAAATGAGATCAGTCAGTATAATAGCCTATCCTTAGGGCGAATCATCTCTGGTACGATCGAGTTGACGATGCTGCTGCACCCATTTTATCGGCGATAGCTTTAATGTCCAGTGTGGGCCGGGATTTACTTGAAGATATAGAGGTTCCCAGGGGTGATCGTGGAATCATTTAATATACTGTTATAATATAATCGCACTAATATTATGTTATATTCTTCTGGCTTGAAGTTATTTCAGAAATAAAATTATTATTAACCCAAAAAATCGGCATGTTTCGTATAATTTATAGAAAGAGTCATTAATTACCTTTACATTACCTTTGACTGCAGCATTTCAAAACAAGCATGGAGGCCGAAAGTAGATTTTGTATATATAATCCCCCGAGTTCTGCTTCATCAGACAGGTTTCCAATATTTATTTTGTTTATGTTTTGCAAATAAAATCACAGATATCAATGGATTGAATTTAGGAATTTAAATATTTATTTGAAAGACTTGACACCAGTTTTCGCATGATGTTTTTCAATCATTTCCTTAAATCTGAACTGCTATCGTGTTAACAGTGACCCAAACTCCGTGGTATACCGAATTCCGTGGCAAGGCTGCGGTTTCTAGCTATCGTGACATATCACACATATAATAATGATTTGTTTCTATTTTGACGCTTAATCTTATCTGGCAAATCTAATTATACCAAAACCACCTCAATGTGCAAAATTTTTTAGTTTTAATTATGCAAGATTGCATAACCAGGTGTGAATCTGTAGTAAAGAATGGCCGCTTTTGAAAAACACTCGTCGGAAATGTTGACCGAGTTTTCAAAGGTAATTTCCACTTATAGACGACGTCTTTTCCTATTATTATTCTAGCATCTAGATCAGATTATCTAGTAAACAGATGGGAATTTTTTTGGAGTGCTGGCTGCTTGGATGGCTTCTCATCATTGTTTCAATCACAATCACCCTATTATAAAATTAAATAACAGGTTTATTTTTCTCCTAATCTTGATTTTGTTGAAGTAAATGGTAGAAAATCAAGTTTATCCGAATTCCATGGATTATTTCCATTATCTGAAGCTTATTTTTGTTAAAGGGGTACTCTGAGCATTTCCAAAACTGGTCCCATTTCAAATACGACTACCTTATCAGTGTTTTGTAATAAAACTGCTTCTGTGCCCCTACTGTAACCATACTAAACAATTGTGGAATGCATGATTTATTTAATTTATTGGCGTTTTAGGCATTTACTATGCTATTTTGTGCACTGCCATGGAGTTCGGCAGCCTTGACTTGCCAGATAGCGTGTAAATTTTGATGGGGGTCCAAACTTTATTGCCAGATACTAACAAGATATTAAATAAATTCCCTGCAAAACTTATGTAAGCAGCAAGAGAATGCTTAAAATGATCGATTATACATATACCTTTTCACTGGTTGGTATGAGTTTGGTGATTGACCTAAGGAAAGTATAAGCTTTAGCTAAGTGCCATTGAGTTTGGTTGCCCCATCCTACCAGTGATAATATGAAAATAAACGTTGCCTATATGCGAGCGCAGGGGCCAAAATGTTCACTGTTCCACTCATTTTCGAGTATTCATGGATTAAAACACTTGATCTATTTTATTACGATCACCTGGGTGAATGTGACAACATCAAGGTTCGATGATCCGTTAAGATGGTCTGACAATTCAGATTACAATCTGTAATTCCATCGTGATTGAACTAAAATCTGCTGACAAATGTAACACTGACAGTCCGCTATTATATAAGCTGACGTTCTTTATAACAACGGGAACAATATCATCGGATAATGAGTTTTCGAGGGTGTATGAACATTTTCGGCGATTTAATATAAGAGTAGGAATTTTATCAACACATTTTGTAAATTTCGTAACCAGCAACCATTCTCTGAAATAAAACATGCATAAAAATAAAAATAAACCCTAAAATAAACTTATAAATATCCCCTACCTAGTCTACAGATGCAATCTAAGTTTTGCGTCATGTGTGTGTTCGAGGGTGATGTAATCACGTAATTTCAACACTAGTGAGGCGGTGAATTGATGTCATGTTTATGATTTGAGCAAAGGAGTCTGTCCCCAACAATAATGCCATAAATGAGTCTGATATAAACACAAAACTTAATTTATAGTTGTAAATCAGATTCAGATTCAGATTCATTTATTTTGATATAAAATGTACAATTTGTAAATACACAACAGGTGGTCCACCAAAGGCAGAGCCTATATAGACGGTGGACCCCTACATAGAACAATATATATATATATATATATATATATATATATATATATATATATACAGGGTTCGAAATAACGGGTGCATACATGCACAGATGCACGTAGATTTTGATCAGTGCACCTACCTTTCTTTGCTACCTGCAAAACTGTGCACGTAACATTTTTGCGAAAACTGGTACCAAAAATGGTTAGCGGTAATCTAAAAGCTTTATCAGACTAATCTTTGCGTATTTTAGCAATATAATCCAGTTTATTAAAAACTTTAGCGGTTAGTTAGCATGTATAACAATCTTTTAGTGATAAATGAGTTCATTATAAATCAGTTTTTTTCACAAATTTACCGGAAAAACAATTGCGTTTAATGAGGCCTCTTCTATCAGTGGCGACGCGATGAGAATTATCCAATTAAAATTGAGAGTGTGGACGAAGACCCAATCAAAATTATGCAAAATATATTATCTTCTTAGAAGAATTAATAAAGGAACAATCAGTGTTGTTCAATCGATTTCTTCCAAAGGCTGCCGATCTATATTTTCATTGGCTCCTACGAGGCTAATTTCACAAATCCATTTTATCAAAACTCACAATCATATTTTCTCTTCATAAATCGCACAAGTTCATTGGGGAAATTCCCTAAGATCGTCTGCTATTCAGCGCAACGAATGTAGCATACATGTATGTTTCGCGTGTCTAATGATAAAATCAGAATGAAGAGAAGCCAGAAGACTATATCTTCATTTTTTAGTGGCGGTGACGAAGCCAAACGAGTTAAAACTATTAGTAACAGTGAAATTATTACTAATTCACGGGTAGAAAGTGAATCGGCAGTACCAGCTGCAGATACTTGCGTTGTAGATGGCTTTAGCCCAATGCCCAGCAGTAGCTGTAGTGAAATCAAGTCAAACACTAAGTGCTACAAATTCCAGGATTCATGGAAATAACATCGACTTTGGCTTCAGTTTAATGAAGAAAGTAAAAAGATGTTCTGCCAGGTGTGTTGTAAATTTGATAAGGCTCAAAAACCAAATGCATTTAGAGATGGTTGCAGTAGTTTAAGAAAGAAAATTGTGGAAGACCATGAAAAGTCATTCACTCACTTAACTGCTATGTCTGCTCACAAAACAGATCTTACAAAATCCACAGAACGGCCAATTGAAAAAGCTATCATTAATATGGAGAGTCAGGACTATGATCAAACAAGAACCTTATTTACAACAGCATATTATATAGCCCAGTCATGCAGACCATACTCAGACTTTGCTGCTTTAACAGACCTTCAAAGGACAAATGGAGTAAAACTTGCTACATCTTATTGTAATGACAAACAGGCCAGGACATTTGTTCACTACATTCATGAATCAGAAAGACAGATTATGTTAGAAAAAATGAAGGTCATGGAAGTGTTTTCGTTTCTCTCTGATGGCAGCACAGACAGAGGTACTATATATGAAGAGTGTGTTTATGTCCGATATATTGACCCAGAAACTAAACTACCAGTGACCAGATTTGTCGCACTTTGGGCCCTTGGCAAAAGTGATGCTGAGGGAGTATTTAATGCCATCAAAGATGTTATGGAAACTGACTTAAAGATAAACTGGAAAATAAACCTTGTTGGATGTTGTATGGATGGTACTAGTGTTAACATGGGCCGTATATCTGGTGTTGCCGCAAGGTTTAAAGCTGAGGTTCCTCACTTGTTGGTAGTCCATTGTTGTGCACACAGATTAGAACTTGCAATCAAAGACACAATCAGAGAGGTTCCATATTACGACACTGTTGAACAATTATTAGACCAGATATATACAAATTTTACAAAAATTCACCCCTATCATGGAGTTCTCTTAAGCAGTCAGCGACAGGTCTTAACATGCCAATTTTGAAGCCAAGCAAAGTAACAGGGACAAGGTGGATGTCACATCATGATAAAGCACTGGGAATTATTCACAAAGACTGGCCAGTCATGGTTACACACTTAGAACAAGTTTCGATTACCGGCTCAGGGAAAGCTGAAAATAAGGAAAAGGCTAAATCATGGCTGAAGATACTTACCTCAACAAAATTTGTAATGTTCATGAACTTTCTGATGAAATACTTTAAATACATGAGTTTCCTCAGTGTAACATTGCAGACAAATGATTTGACACCAGATCTGGTAATGAACAGGATTAAGTCTACAAAACTGAAGCTCACAAAAGCAACAGAGTCACTTGATGAAATAATGACTGATGGAATAATCAAAGATGCTAATGGAGAAAATATGTATCGTGGTGTGAAGCTTGACAAGCCTATTGGTGGCTCTGTTTCCTCGAGAAAAAAAGCCAAAGAGACAGACTCAATTGGTGTTGCAGTAGGCCTAGCTGTTAAAACATTGCAAAATCAGTTGCTACAAAAACTATCATGCACATTGACAAACGGTTTGCTTCTCTGCTGCATGATGAAGACACTATTATGACTGCCTTCAGTATTTTTGAACCTGCTGTTCTGCCAAGTACAGAGGATGACCTGCATGACTATGGTAATGAATGTGTGACATCGTTATACCAGCAATTTATTGTTCTCATGGACTCCAGAAATGCAACTCTAGAGGACCTTCTAAATGAGTGGTGTGATCTAAAGGAATTGATGTGCAAGAAAATAGTGTCTTCCAAGAAATCAATGAAATACATTGACTTTTGGAGTGAAATAATGAAATCCAAGGCCCAGGACATGCCCTTGATATTACTGCTGGTTCAGCTCAGCATGGTACTACCAATTAGCTCAGCAGAATGTGAACGGGGGTTTTCTTTAATGAAAAGGACAAAAACAGACTGGAGAGCTAAACTCCAAACAGAAAGTTTGACTTCTTTAATGTTTCTAAATCTGAACTGTAAGACACCAGTTAATCAATACTGCCCTGATGATGCCATAAAGTCATGGTGGACAGGTGGCAAACAGAGACGCAGGCCAAGGGTAAAGCCATACGGTCCGAGAGGGAAAAGGACTTCCCCAGTCAGTGACTGTGAGAGTGACAATGATTCATCATCGTCTGGATCAAGTAGCTGTTCAGAATGATACAGACTAACACAGTCACTTACAGTGTCATGGCTGCTAAGCAGGCTAGATAAATTTCTATTAAGAATAATAAAAGTTCTTGTTAAATTTTATGTAAAAGACATAATCTTTAATAAAATCTTAATATTTTTAATAGAATTGCCATCTAAAGTTGTGTATTAATCTTGTTGAGTTTGTTAGTTCAAGTTGATTGTTATATAACATTTTACTGACATTTAAACTAATATAAACAACAAACACAGTGAATGGTTGATAAGTAATTTATAGAAAAGAGCAAAGACCATGATTATAAACATTTTAAGCACAGATTTATTTGCAAGTAAAGAACAGTTACTCATCCTCAGTGATTACAAGCATTACATAATTAAAAAAGATGATACTCAATGATGCATTTCTATGGATTTTTTACATTGGTAAGTAAAATAATAGTAAGATTTGCTGTGCATGTAGATATTGTATGGTGCATGTATGTGATATAACTGGGTGCACTGCTGTGCATGTAGTTTTTTTCAAGTATTTCGACCCTTGTATATATACACACACACACATATACATATATATTATACATGAAGGACTGACACTATAAAATATATGACACAATTAGTTCAGGTTTAACCTAGTCCTAAAAGACGAACAAGAGACATGGGGCATGGGACAGAAAGACAACATATTTACAGGTACATAGGTGTGCTTGTCTTGCTAATTAAAATTATTATTATTATTATTATTATTATTTGTTTTGGTGACTGGGTGCAAGTATGATAATACCATCATATGGTGGTGTGGGTTTTTTGTAGGTTTTTCGGGATGTTTTATTTTTTTTTATTATTGGTTAGGTTTTTTGGTGTTTTTTTTTTTAAGGGCCTAGTATGTGTTTATAATCATATTTTTGATCTTCTGTTTAAATGACTGTAGAGTAATAATGTCTGTGCGTGTCTTTGTATCTGTGTTATTCCATAATTGTATTGCTTTATATGAGGGTTTTTGTTGAGCTGCTATTGTTTGGTGGTGTCTTGTGTGCAGGTTATTTCGTGTTCTTGTGTTGTGAGAGTGTATTTGTGTATTGACCGTAAAGATACCGATCAGGTTATATTCCGCTTTTCATAATAACCGGGTAGTAGCAAATTTCAGCCAAAACATTAAAAAAGTTAAAATCTCAGTTTTTCTGTTGGAAATTGGTAAATGTGGTATTGGAAATAGAAAGAAATTATTGAAATTTATGTCCTATGCAGTAATTAGGGCCTGGTTGAATCGCCATTGCGGGTAGAGAAAAATCAATCTAGATCTGAAAACTACATAAGCACCCCATGCCAATTCCACGCTTCGGGAGAAATAAATTATTGCTATGGCAATGGATCTGCTATGCTACTCAGGCCAGTAACTGGTAGATGTCATTGGCCACAAAAACTTGATTGATTCGTATCATTTCCTTACGAGTTATCAGTATTTTTATCATGGATCAAAAAAGTAATATCGAAAGTACATGTTTTTCACTACACTGACATTAAAATGCATAAAATAATCACTTAAAATGTAAACTTGTGGTGTAAAACTACTGTATCTATCTAAAGACACATGATTTAATGACATCACCTAAGTAATGCGCACGTGAGAAAGTCAAAAGTATGTATCCTCGAAATCACATAGCCCTCGAAAACACCTTACTGGATGATACTGGTACATGGTAATGAGAAAGACTGGTTTGTCTCTGAGCTTTTCCCTATGTTAATGACGATTCTTAGTCTTGTACTACAATGTTTGAGACACACATGAAGGTAGTTCAAGATAACAATGAACATTCTCAAATCGGAGCAGAGCATGTAGATATTACAGTTACTAACCAGTCATCTTCAAATTCCTGTCCGCCAAATCTTGGTCAGTACATAGTGCAGAATGGTGACAACGACCAGCATTCTTATATCGAACCAGAATCTGTAGTGATTTCTAACCAACCAGCTGCAGATTCTTCTCAGTCAAAAATTGATCAGTCAACACAAACACAAACCACTAGAAAGACAATAGAGACTCCTATTGCTGCATCTAATTCTGAAATTATGTTGTGTACTACAATTGACAGCCTAATAGACAGACTAGAAAACTTGTTAAAGCCATACGATTCACCTTTCCAGAGTATCCATCCATCAGCTGACCTTGTATGATGTCATAATCAGCTCAGCGTGTGTATGATGACATCATAATCATTAAGTCACAAAGGTTTCCGTATAGACCGTCACCAAGTCTCAAATGGTCCGACGCGTTGTATGAATTGTAATTCTTTGCTATTTAATAAACATGCTGTTGAATATTTTTAAACTAATTTGACTGCTGCACCCAGTCAAATTAGTTTCGAAATATTCAACAGCTTACCTGTGTGGTTTTTTGGAAATTGATAGTCAGGGTGTTCAGAGATCGATCGATCCCAACACGAGCTTAGCTAGAGATGGGCGGGGGTATAGCTAAAAATGGAACGGCCCTTTATTAGGTGAGTCACAAAATAACAATCACACCATGATACAACTCAGTTGCCATAGAAATTGCTGATCTTTTTTCCTAATTATCATATGGAACCCCAGCCATATACATAAAAATATGGGTAGTAATTAATACTTATATGCCTATCAGGATCTGATTGTATTGGTCACTCAGGAAAACTTTTAGTATGATACTGTACATACAAGGAGTATTTATTGCAAACCAGTCATTCTTATTCTAAGTGACAGATATTATTTTCAAAGTAGAACTGAGATTTCATATTAATGGATGAATCCAATCTGTTATTCAACTATTGACCTCATAATCAATTACATCACATATACATGTAGGTTGATGTCACCAGTCACTATTATAATTGACAGACAATACTAACTCTCATAGTAGTCTGTCAGTAAGTATTAATTGTATGTCTTTGCAATTTAATAAACATTCTTTTGATTGTTTTGAGGGGAAGTTTGTTTCAAAGTATTCACCAAGTTAGCTGTATAGTTACCATGAAATTGAGATTCTGGGACAAAGCTTGGAGCAGAGCTTAGCTAGAGATGGGTGGGGAATAACTAAAAGTGGATTCATCCATTGTGATATTACTGTAATATTTCTAAAGTAAATTTGTCAAAAAACAGATTGATTTTTTTTTTTTTATGTCCATTCATTCGTTCCATTTCCAGACAAAGAAGTATATTTTGGAAAATTTACTTCTGAAATTACAAGCTCGATGACTGAGCCAGTCATTCAGTGTTAAATTTCCAAAAACAATACTCCCTTGGTCTGCAAATGTACATTTTCTCTGCCAAAATATCAGTATTTGTATGACAACCCTCATTGGTAACATCTTTCCAGCTTGCAACAATTTCAGGGTTCATACACCTTGGGCACAATAAAATTCCATACTTTTTCCAAACATATATTTCAAAATTCCAGACCCACTATAATAACTTAACACCCTCCTCCCCTCCTCCCACCCCACCTACAAACCCCACTACAAAAACAAAGAATTGAATATCTTACATTGTTGTGGCTTACCTAGTTGAGCAACCCTCCCCAACCCACCCGCCACCACCTTGAAAGCAATGGCTTCCAGTCATATTATTTTCTTCAATTAGCATGTCATAAAGCTAGTACAGAGAAGGAGAACCTAGTTACATTGATACAACAGGAGAAACAACTATGTAAGAAGTTGCAGAGTCAATTTGACGCCACATTAAGTGGCAACCAGAAAGAAATTGAGAGACTGATTGATAGATTGGACAGTAAGAATAAGTTCAAATTGCTGAGCTGGAAACAACATGTAGAGCAGCTACTAAGGGAACAATTTGAAAAATGTCATGCTGAAATTCTTTCTCTGAAGATGCATGCCTCACGTGCTTTGGATTTCACTGATAGTTTGAAACCTAGCATCATTCATACAGATAGTAGTCGTATTGATGCTGGTCCAAAGGAGATCGTTTCTAGGACGAAAGTATTGCTTATTGGTATGTCAAACATTCGGAAGATCAGAGAGGATAAAATTTCAGTCAGTAAATGCGCACTGCTAATGTAACTAAGAGTGTCCTGATGAAAATGCACTTGAAAATGACAGGGCATTTGGATATCAAAAGTCAGATGGCCTCATGAACATTCTAATTTTTAGTGCTTGGGCAAAATATCCATGCCTTGAATATTTATAAATCCATAGTTTGTTGATTTTTATCTTATATCATGGCATAATACAAATGCAATCCCAGAATCATTGTCACTTTGAATGTTGATGAATAACAGCTTCATTCAAATTCAATTATTTTATGATAATGACATATTAGAATGCGGGCAGCCTAACCTCAACGAGGGCAATCTGTTTTAATTTTTACCATGCCCTGATTGCAGTCACCTCAAAATGCTAAGTTACAGCGCTGAAATGTGAGGAAAGTTTCGTACACGCTTGAAGAAACAAAGAAGGCAATAGTTACATTTACAGATTCGGCACCTACGGTTGTAGTATTACACTATGTAACTAACGATATACGAGATCACCATCCGGATGAGTGTTTGACCTTAGTCAAGGAGGTCATTCATAACATTGAATGCAAGTGGGCAGAGGCAAAAGCTATTCTGAAAATACTGACAAGCATTAGTAAATATCATCTAGTGACATATGCACAATTTGCAAACCTATGCATAAGGAACATAGTCTTCTAACTGCTAAAGCAAAACTACATCAGACAAAACGAACATCCGATGTAATACCATTATAATTTTGAGGTAAGACTGGCTATTTTACAGTAAATCACCGTCTATAGATCTACATGGGGTTCAGTAGATCTATGCAATTACCTACCCAATAATAAAAAGCGCTTACAGCTGTCAGAACACGCAATGTAAACTTACTTCTGAGTAAATGGAGTTTGTGACTCGTGTGATAGTGGCTCAATTGAAGATGAAATAAATTTTCTTATAGAATGTAACGGATACAATGATAATTGAAAAAACAAACACGCACTTTAAAAATCTAGCAAAAGAAGATAAAATCTTTTGGTTAATTAATTGCAAAAATTCTGAATTATTACATCACCTCGGGCAGCTTCTAAGTAAACATCTTAAATGACCATATACACGCGGAACTCATCCCATGCATCTGTACATATGTATATAGATATAGATACATTTATATTTTATTTTCGGTGTTCAGACTTAATCTTGACCCTTCTAGCAATGAGTTGGATTTTTAGGCTTTCCATTATATTTGTCAGACTACCTGCTTCGTAGCTATAGATTGAGGTGATGAATCTAGCTGCATGTTTCTGCACATTTTCTATTTATCCTGAGGAGTTATTTGATGAGCGCCCCAAACCTTACTTGCATATTCTAAAACTGGTCTAATCAGTCCAATATATGCTTGAAGTATGATTTCTTGGATGATCAGAATTATAAATTTCTCTGCAATAGTCATGATAGTCCTCAACTTCTGTACGATATATACTTGAAATCTCTGTGCTGTGTTTGTTCCAGCGTAAGTCATTTGTGATGTTGATAGTGTTGGGAATTGGTACTATTTTTGTGATCAATGATTGGTTTTACAGACTAACCGATGATCAGTTAATGATCGATCATAACATTTTCTCATTTTTACTCTTCTGAAATTTTGAATGCAATAATTATTTCATGTTCATGGATATTTAACCGTAATAATTTAAGAAATAATATGTTGAATATTTTGAAACTAATTTGATTGGAAGCTGTTGCTGCCTTAGGCAGCAACATCTTCCAGTCAAATAAGTTTCAAAATATTCAACAGGTTATTGGCATGGTGGTTTTGACATTAGCATACTAGTTCAGTGTTGAGAAGGTTAATGTCTTAGACTATGGACTCATATGGAGTAATACTATGCTAAATATAGTTGTAAAAATGAAATTAAAATTGTATTGCTAAAAAAAAATAATCAGTCTTTATACTTGCACTGATGCCTGCCCACACCATGACACTGCCTCCTCCAAATGCTGTCACAGGTTGCACACAGCATTCTGAATGCTGCTCGCCCTGACGACGCCATACACGTTTCCGTCCATCAATGTGTCTGAGACAGGCCCGCATCTCATCAGTGAACATCACATTTGCCCATTGCTGCCTTGTCCAGCGTTCATGGTCTCTTGCCCATTCCAGACGTGTTTGCTTATGGCGCAGTAACAGAACAGCCTTTTTTACCAATCAGCGAGCATACAGTCCAGCACCATGAAGCCGATTTCTCACAGTTTGTTCACTGATGCGTCTGGCTCCAGCTCCAGCAGCTGCATGGAGCTGATCCCGGATCTCCCTTGCTGTGCATATTCTCCTTCGAAGTGTCAGGTTTGTGATCAGACGATCTTGGCCCGGAGTTGTGACTTTTGGCCTGCCAATCCTCGCTCGATCTTTTACCTCACCTGTCTGCTCAGATTTTTGGCGCAGTTTTCTGATTGCATTTGGGCTGACGCCCATTCTACGCACAACCTGCTTCACTGGAAAATTGGCCTCCAAAAGACCAATGGCAATTGCCATATTCTGGTTTGATAAACGTGCCATTGTTTAAATACACAACTGTACACACAGCTAGTGCCTGAATGAGTGAAATTTCTCTATCATAGGATATGTCTGATTTCGCAACTTTTGAAATGGCTCAATTTTGCCTTTTGTGCTCGCTCAGTCAGCCACGGCTAAGTCTATGAGGTAATCAATTTCTCATATTGGTGATATAGTGGGACCGGTGATCTGTGAGAAATTGCATTGCAGTCAGTTATATACCTTAGAAAATATTAGCTCATATTTAGGGGGGAACTTACTTTTTTTGAGGTGTTTATATCATATGATGCGATTTCTTTACCAGAACATTTTTATGGACCTTGAAAAAAGTAATAGTGAAAACCCATGTTTTTCACATATATGTACATGTACCAAATAAAAAGTACAAATGTGGGTAAAATAATTACTTACTTCTGCTGCATTTTGATAAAATCTTGAAATGTGTAAATTATGACATTTCTATTGAAATAAGATGTTTTGACGATGTCACCAAAACAACGAGCGTGGGAGAAGGCAAAAAGGACCAATTATTAGAAATAGAACCCTATTAGAAGCAGGTATCCTAACCATACATCTTTAAAGGGATGCTAATCTCAGCTCAAATGTTATACTGCACCGATAGATTATGGTTTATAGATTCCATTTCATTCATATTTTGTCACATCCCCTTATCTGTATCGTGTGTATCTGCTTTGTATTATTGTGTAAATATTGAACAGTGATCGGCTCCATTCTGTCTCCTAGAGCGATAGCGTGTGATGTCGTATAAGGGCCACTACATTACATTCCTTATTATGTAATACTCATCTCAACAACTTCCAATCAAATTATTTTCAAAATATTCAACAGCTTACTTGTATAATTGCTTTTATAACACATTGCCAAACTATAGCTGGCACCTCTATGACTGAGCGTATATACCGAGGCAGACACGCTAGGCTTTTTCTGATTGGTTGAAATGTAAATAATGACAGCCATCATATGCTGTAGAAATGTAGCAACATTTAGCTACTGAAGCCTGAATATCTTTCTTTAACGGCATGATAAAAAGCTGAAAACTACCTGCATAGTTTATGAGTGGCATATTGGATCACCTGAATACCCGTAGCTATCGAGAGATGAGGTTAGTTATCCTTTAACTAGGGATGACTATCTCTCTTTTGTTTCCTTGTAGCCGGCTAGCCGCTATAGATAATATTACCAGAGCTTTAGATTACCCCTTAGCTATGACTTTACAAGTCATGCCCAAATGAAATCCGCCCATATTAGTGAGCCCAAATTAAAATCCTACTATCCGTTTTGAACACTCATTAACTGATTTACAGTCAATTAATACTCAGATATGGATGCTGTGGCGTTTTATGGCCATTCAGAGGTCTTAAGAGTGCTATTAAAACTAAAATGGCTCAAAATCAATCTCTCGGATTTCAAAATTCTCTAGTTTCTAGGAGCATTGATGGATCTGGGATCAGATAGGTGGTGTGCCCAAATGAGGTAAATCTAAAGCCCTGATTACATCGGAGTAGCAAGCACTATACAGTAATAGTAAAAGAGAAAACATACAAATGCATCCCAGAAACTTTTTATTTATATACTATATGTACTGTTCTGTTCTTCATTCTATCCCCTGGAAATCACAAGTAAAATGTGTGTATTTAATAAAATTACAAGCGTATTTTAAATAAAATTATTGAAGAATTTGCTACATATTCACCCCAAAACTTCATCTACAGCCCTGTTGTCTTAGATGCTTGTCCCCAAAAGAATTAAGCCCATTACGGTAGGTACAGTACGCCGCAAAAATAACTTACGTAAAATGCATTTTTTAATGGGCCAAAAGGAAAACAAAAATGTGCCCATTTTTCAACGCGTAGTAAAACAAAATGCTATATAGAACGCGTTGTCTAGACATTTTCTGACGGGCCTAAACTCTTGTTTTGATACGTCTAATTTGTCTTGACCCATTAATTTTTTTCTGATGAACCTACTGAAATCTTTAAACGCGCTAATAATTTTAAATTTAGGAGGTGCTATATATTTGACGCGTGTTTTAAAATGTTACGCGCTGGAAATATGACGACACAAACTATTTATCTTGCGTGTGGTCATCCTGGCATTTACTACTAGTGAAGACATCTCCGCACACGCGTAATTCCTTCTTTTTATAACCCAAACGTAATGCATATGCGACATCACGGTGAGCGCAGTTTAGCTAGTACGATAATGCTGTTTAAACGTTTATACCCTATATCGGGGACGTTTGGGAATTCCCCGATTAAGTGTGATCTCAACCTATACGATTCCTTTAGCAGTTTCTTTTTTATAAACAACCAAACCACAGGGATGTACCAAATAGCTAGATCGCTAAAGAATTACGAAAATATGGTTTAAAATGTTAATACCATGTATTCAGACAAAGGAAATTCCCGGAAAATCAGTAAACAACAAATAAATATGTAAGTTAATAGCGCACTCGTAAGCCTCACATGCCGTTTTATTCCGGTAAAAGTGCTACAGTTATTAGAAGTGAATGTATGGAATTGTATATGACAGTGAAATTTAGTGATAATTTAATATTTAGTAATAGGTTTTGGATTATTTCTTATATGCGGAGTAGACATAAATAGGCCGTGTCACGTTAACATAATTAATACGCGAACGTCATGACAGTAACAGCTTAAATTATAAACTCATCAAGAAAATTTATGCTGGCCACTGAGCATTTAAAGGCGCCTAAATAGTTTGAAATCGTTTAAGTCTTCTTCAAAACGGGTCTCAATGTCTTTTTTCGACGCATCACGCGCTAAATGAAATTCTTGGTGCGCTAAATCTTCTTTTCCTAACGCATCAAAATCTTATAACTAACGCATCGTGGAAACTGTCCCGTTATTTTGGCGTCTTTTTGGTGCTATGGTCACCTTTTTTTCACGTTTTCTAGTAAAGTTATTTTTGCGGCGTACTGTACATGTATGTTGATATAAAATCATGCGAAAGCAATCGCCTTAATGATTCATAAAATAATAAAGAAATCTGGCAATAATGCACCGCTCTCAAGGATCTTGGGCTACATGTAGTTTGTCTCTATACATATTTTTGCCCGTCAGTGCATTCTCCTTCGATCAATACTCACCATTCTGTTACTTCTGATATACAGCTGGCCCTGACAGCGGCTCTAGGATTATAGACTTAGAAAGCTTTACCGACTCCTGGGAACCGGGTACTCGGCTCCCAACTGCCGAGTACCCGTTTACCATAGAGCTCATTCTTGTTTGCATAGCAACAAGAGCAATACATGCTTTCTGCATTGAGGATTTTAGTGTTTTTTGTGAAAGAAAATCTAAGTCTTTAATCTGTGATAGTTTGTGTGTTCGTGAAAGGATTAACTAAAGGATACTATGGAGAATACCACCGAAGATAACCAGGTTGTATCGTTCTTTATTATCCATAGTTAAAAGACTTAGGTCTCTAAATTTCGCTGTGTCGCATGTTCCAATTTCTGACCCCATAGAATCTGGGACGTGTGCTAACAACGATATATGCCAGACGATCGCCTTCTTTAACCCCCAACAGGCGATCGGCAGATATGAAAATAGGTGTTATGCTACGGTATTTCTAACACGAATATCGGCTGACGTCGTTCTCCGTAGGATCCGAGCGGGTGACGTCACACCCGGTCGCTCGGATGTTTATGTGAAGAAAAATTTTTCATTAATTCGCGCATCTTGTTCTGGGTGCTGCGTACTAAAAATGGTACCGGAAACTTTAGAATGATCAAGTTTACGTGCGATCACGATCGGTTTGCAATGATCGGTGGTTTCAAAATTCTTGAGTAGATGCGTGGTCTGCGGTTTTACCGTGTGATACAGCAGTTTGTTATACATTTTGTTGTTTTCTTCACATATCGTGCTGCTTTCGTTAGGAGTATAATTTATATTGATTAGTAAATATACCCCGAATGCTATGCGATATGATTCCTGGAGCCGTTACACATCCTGGAGGATCTATTATGGGTGTGTTTAATGCCCGCCTCGTTCTTGTCGTCATAGTCAATGCGATCGTTGTTGTAACGTGGCGGGGTGGGGTGCGGGAGGGTTACAGTTAATTTATGAGTCAAATTATTTGAAAATTAATTGTCTGCCTTCCATCCGGGTCTCGTTCCGCTTGTTTATTGTAGGTTTGTGCTTATGTTATAGGCCAAGCCAGCCCCGCCATCATGTGACGAATGCCATAAGTTTGTCCGTGTCGTGTTCAAGGACCATGTCTGTTTTAGGTGTTCCCTGTGTAATATTGATCATAGGTGTAATGTTTGTGCAGTGTGGTCCGTTGAGATGATGGTTAAGTTCCTTGCCAGAAGGACTTGGCTGGGTCTGACGCGGGGTCAGGCGGTCCGAGAGTAAATCGTGGAGCGCCCGGTTCGGCCGGTGCGGGTGCTCCACGTCCCCAGCTGGAGGTGGCGGAGATGGCACCGCCGGCGTGGTTTGGTCCGGCTGTGCAGGGTTTTTCTGCATAGCGTTCTGCCCACGCTGGTGTCGTCCCTGCTACCAAAGGTTGGGGGGCAGTTTCTCCCCATGCCTGGTACGGATCCTGTCCTCGGACAGGATTCTGGACTGGTTACCGAGGGGGCCGTCTCGTACGGCCCCCTGGCAGTCCCGTCTGGCTTCGGCCAGACGGGTTTCTGTTTCTCTGCGGCCACCTCCGGGTGGTCCAGTAGCGGTGGCCGGTCCGTCAGGTGTGGGAGCCGTCCGCCAGGACGGTTCCACGGTTGACTCGTCTAGTGACGACTCTTCGGAGTCTGAAGACGAGGAGGCCGAGGAGGAGAGGTTGCTGCGGCCCGTGAAGCCGCAGGTGGAGAATATGGAGGTTGATTCCGTCCTAGACGGAACCGGCCTCCATTTGTCTGGTTTGGCGCAAGCCAGGTCAGCGGCTCCGCCTGTGGCTGAGGCAAATCCGTTACCGTGCACCGGTTCCGTGCGGCTTGGTTTGGCACCAGCCGTCACGGGAACGGGTGTGCCGGGCCGGGCGTGGTACTCACCTATCTCGCCTGGTCCGGCAGTCGGACGTGGGGTGCCGTTGGCGCCCGTGTCCGGCTATGGTTCCGCGACTGCTACGGGTCCGTACGGTTTTCCGTGCGGACCTACCCCATGGACCGGAGTGTTTCATGGGGTGGCGGCGGAACCGTGTGGTACCGGAGTGCCTGGCGTGTCAGCCGTGGCTCCTTGCTGGGAGGCCGTGGCTGGCAGACCCGTGAGCACGTCAACGGGTGACGTGTTTGCGGGGGTGTCTTCATCGGAGGTAGATTGGTCAGATGCTCTGGCGTGGCTAGCCAGGGTTGACCCGTCTGTGGTTTCGGCCACGGCCGATGAAGATGCGCCCCGTCCGTCGGTTGCGTCGATCAGGACAGGGATTTTGCCCGCGGCCCGGATCCAGTCAGTGGGACTGGATCCACGGTTCATAGAATGGTTGGATGCTATTTATAGCAAACAACTGATGACCAAGGGTCAGCTCCCTGCGGCCTCCAGGGAGGTGCGGGCAAGATGTCGTATTCCGCGGGGGGAATACGACAGGTATGGTGTAGTCCCGTCGGTCACGGAGGATGACCGATGGGTACTGGGCGTCCAGAGTGCCGTGGCGGGTCACCCCGGTCCGGCACTTGTGGACAAGTCTCAGGTACACCAGGAAGAAGTCCTGTCCCTATGCGATGAGGGTGTGAGGGCAGCGATGAGCGCTGTCAACCACTCTTATCGTCTCCTTCAGTCGGTGTGGGCTGAAGCGGGGCAGGCCACCCTGTGCCACCTGTGGCGCTTTCATGTGTCAATGACGGCCTGGTGCTGTCGATGGACGCATTGGCAAGGGTGCAAGCGCGTGTGACGAAATCCAGGAGGCAAATGGTCATTGACCATATGCGTCCGGCTACGGCAGTCAGGGAGCGTCTTCTTGGGACGCCCCTGACAGGGCCTAGCATCTTCGGTGGCCAAGCGCGGGCCATCTTAGAGGATACCGCCAGTATCGCGCAGAATCGGTTAGCGGTAAACCTACAGCTAGAGCTAGTGCGGCAAGCGCACGCACTAGGGCCTGTGGGGAAACCGCTAACGGGACAACCTTCAAAGGAGCAGAAGAAGCATAAGGGCAAGGCGAAAGCTAGGCCTGTTGCGACTTCTGCTTCAGCTGGGTTTTCAGAGCCGCCGCCGGCGAAGAAGCCCAGGAAGGTTGTAGAGGCGCCTACCCTCCCCAATGTTGCTCCTGACCGCCCTAGAGGCGGGAAGGGCAAGGGTAAGGGTAAGGCCTCAAAGGGCGGACAGAAGGGGCCGAAGCGTACCTGAGGGTACGAAAGCTCCCTTCATATCCGCCTGGACCGCGCCTGTGCGACAGGAACAGCGGTGCCAGTTATACCCGTCGTGCCTAGAACGAAATGGTTCTCTCTCTCTCTCGTTAAGAAAGAGGGGGGGGGGGGCGGACTGCGAGCCGGACAACCCCGTTAGACGTCGAGGCGTCTATGGTGGGTGGAAGGCTCATGCGTTTCGTCGAGGCCTGGCAAGGTGTGACGTCAGACAGTCTGGTCCTGGGATGGTTATCCCAGGGTTACATGCCGGAGTGGTGGGACTTTCCACCACAAAATCTGTCTTTGGCACCTGTCTGGACACCCGTACCAAGGGAGCCAGACAAGTTAGAAGCCGTTCAAAAGGAAGTGTCGGGTTTGCTTCTGAAGGGAGCAATAAAACCAGCAAACCGAAACACTCCAGGCTTCTATTCAAACATGTTCCTTGTCCCCAAGAGCACAGGGGGATGGAGACCCATACTCAATCTCAGGCCATTAAATTGGTTTATCCATACGCCTCGGTTCCAGATGGAAACGCCGAGGTCGGTAATGCGGGATTGAGGAAAGGAATGTGGTGTGTATCGATCGATCTGAAAAATGCATATTTCCACATTCCTATGAATCGGAGTTGGCACAGGTTTCTGAGATTTGCGTTTCAGAATCAAGTATGGGAGTTTACAGTTCTCCCGTTTGGCCTGTCGACAGCTCCGAGGGTTTTCACAAGAGTGGTCCTTGCGGTGACAGCGTTTCTCAGAAAAGAGAACGTGGCGCTACACACCTACATAGACGACTGGCTGCTCAAGGCAGACTCGGCAGCCAGGTTGAACGTGGATACTGCTCTGACTCTGAAGTTACTTTCAGATCTACGCTGCATAGTCAACGAGGAGAAATCCGAGTTGACGCCCACTCAACGTTTCGTTTATTTGGGGATGCGATTCGACCTCGAGGAGGGCAGGGTTTACCCGTCAGAGCCCAGAGTGGTGTCTCTGTTAGCCATCCTCAAGAGTTTTCGAGTGGGAAACCACATTCAGGCGAGGCGGTTCCTTCAGATGCTGGGCATGATGGTCTCCATGGAGCAGGTTATCCCGTACGCTGCTCTAATGCGAAGGCCTATCCAGTTGTATCTGATGTCTCTGTGGAAACAGAGAACAGAACCCCTGTCAAAACTGGTGCCAGTTTTGGAGCCGATAATATCGCATCTTCTATGGTGGAAACAGCGTCAGAATCTCCTATTAGGGGTTTCGCTGCACCTACCCCGCCCCCAGCTGTCCGTCTACACGGATGCATCGCTGGAAGGGTGGGGTGCCTGCCTGGGAGAACACCAGGTCTCGGGCACATGGACTCTCCCGGAGAGTCAGCTGCATATCAATCTGTTGGAAATGATGGCAGTGGAACTGGCGTTGGAAGAGTTCCTTCCGATGATCAGGGGCAGGGTGATATTGATACGGTCGGTCAATTCGACAGTAGTATCATATATAAATCGCCAAGGCGGGACCAGGTCGCCCACTCTGTGTATCAGGGTGTGGCACTTGATTCAATGGTGCAGGAATTACTCGGTTGTTTTGAAAGCAGCTCGTATTCCTGGCCGATTGAACATTCTGGCGGATGCTTTGTCTCGCAGACAGAGAATCCTGCCAACAGAATGGTCCCTCAACCCTCCAGTTCTGCGACGGATCTTCGAGCATTGGGGCAAACCCAACGTGGACTTGTTCGCCACAAAGGAAAATGCTCAAATCATGACATATGTCTCGCCGATTACAGATCCAAATGCCGTCGATACAGACGCTCTGGCGATAAGCTGGAGAGGGATGCACGCTTACGCGTACCCACCCACCATTCTTCTACCGAAGGTATTGGTGAAGGTCAGGGAGGAACCGTGTCTGGTCCTGCTAATAGCGCCGTATTGGCCGAGCAGGGCGTGGTTCACGGATCTTCTAGATCTGCTGGTGGAAAATCCTGTGCAGTTGCCCGAGATTCCGAACATAATCTCCCAGGCCAAGGGACGCTTCCTACACGAGCGTCCCGAAATGTTCAATTGACTGCGTGGATGTTATCAAACAACGTTCCACGTCGGAAGGCTTTTCTCGACAGGCTGCTGATTTCATCGCGGCTGCGAGAAGGAGGTCAACCTTCAAGTCATATAACAACAAGGTTAACAGATTTGCAGACTGGTGTGAAGAAAAGGGTATTGATACCTTTCAATCCACTATCAGCAAATAGCAGACTTTCTCTGTGAGCTGTTCTTTTGAGGACTAGCTCCCGTCACAGTTGCTGGATACAAGTCAGCTTTGGCATCAGTTATCCCTTGTCTAGCCAACAGGGATAGTCCAGAGGTGGCCCAGTTAAATGTGATGTTGAAGGGAATGAGCAATCTCCGACCGAGACAACCGGTAGTCATTCCAGCCTGGAGTCTATCTTTAGTGCTTAATGTACTGGCCAAGCACCCTTTCGAACCGTTGCGTTCGGCTAGTCTAAAGCATTTGACTCTAAAGGCGGTCTTTCTATTGGCAGCTTCCTCAGCTAGAAGGCGCAGTGAGATCCATGCGCTTTCGGCAGAGAGGAACCGATTTATTGTTTCTGGAGAAGGTCTGCGTCTTCTGCCAAGAGCAGAGGTTATGTCAAAGAACCAATCTTTGAGATATCCCGGCAAACCGATCATTATACCGAAGTTAACTAGGTTTGATCGTGATGCCAGTGTCTGGTGCCCGGTCCGTGCTTTGACTAAGTACAAGAAACGGACTGACTCGTTACGGTCGAACGATAGACATCTGTGGATCTGCCATAAAAAGTCTTATGGCGCCGCATCCATGGATACTATCTCTCGTTTGGTGGTCGAATGCATTCAGACTACTCACGAGATGGCGACTGGGCACCAGGTGCAAGGCGTAAGGGCACACAATGTCAGAGGAATAGCCGCCTCGACCGCCCTTTACAATGGTGTTCCGTTATAGGACATCATGGCCGTTGCACAATGGCACTGTGAGTCCTCATTCACGGATTACTATATGAGGGATGTGTCAGACTCAGCCAATCCACTCGCTTTAGCTGTTTTCAAACGATAGTTAGTGACCACACTGCTTTTCACCCTTTTCTCACTTTGGTAAGAAAAGAACCTAAAGCAGGCATGGTCAGGCGAGAGGATGTCAACCAGATTGTGTCACCGATGGCCGAACCGGTGAATGGTTGGAGGCGGTACGTCTGAAGTCCAATTATCATAAGGTAATTCAATAAGTGAGAGTTTTTTGTATTATGTATATGTATCATGTTCATTCATCTTATATATTCATGCTCATTCCCAGGCTAATACATGGAATATGCAGGGAGTAGTTAACCCTCTTGGCATATTTGTGTTTTCAGGCGAGATACATGTTCGTTAGTTCTCTCCCTTTTCTTAGGAGGAAAAAGGGGGGGGGGGCTGTGACGCGAATGTGATTCGGTTCCGTGAACTTGACGGTCCTTTTAGGTCTCCGTTAGTCAAGTTTGAAGTCTAAAATCTTTCTCCAAGGGGCAAAATTAGCATTTATGGCTTGCCCCTTCCCACCAGGTTACTGATCAAATCTGGTGTATATCAGAAGTAACAGAATGGTGAGTATTGATCGAAGGAGAATGCAGGAAATGTCAATTTCCCTTTCTCCGAGATCTAACAATACTCACCATTCTGTTACGGACCCAGCCTCCCAGCCCCACGGAGGCAAGCCATAGTTTTCTCTTGTTTGGTGGCTATGCAAACAATATGAGCTCTATGGTAAACGGGTACTCGGCAGTTGGGAGCCGAGTACCCGGTTCCCAGGAGTCGGTAAAGCTTTCTAAGTCTATAATCCTAGAGCCGCTGTCAGGGCCAGCTGTATATCAGAAGTAACAGAATGGTGAGTATTGTTAGATCTCGGAGAAAGGGAAATTGACATTTCCTGCAATCTATCTGTCAATTTCAGTGGCAAACAGGGTTTTGTGATTGGTTGCCATTTGTGGGCGTATCATGTGATGTTCAGCATCGTGTTTCTGTTCTGCCTGTAGTACAGCACCGAAATAATTTAACATGTTCCAAAATAAAATAAAATGTACTATTGAAATATTTTGAACATGATGGACATATCCAGTTTATTCATCCATCATATGATGTCATAAATGACTATGTGAGGCATAGGATGACGTCATATATAATTACAGCATGAATGACTTGATTTAGTCTTAAACGCTTAATTGTCCAACACGTTGTATGAATTGTATGTCTTTGCTATTGAATAAACATGCTGTTGAATATTTTGAAACTAATATGACGGAGCGGGACTCTGTGAAATTAATTTCAAAATATTCAACACAGCTTACCTGTATAGTTTTCTGGAAATTGAGATTCAGAGTGTACTGTGGGTGGAGCTTAGCTAGAGTTGGGTGGGGCATAGCTAAAACTGGAAAGGTCCAATGTATTTGAGGGCATTGCTTCCTAAGGCAGCAATGTTTTCCAATCCAATTATGTTCAAAATATTCAACAGAATATTTCCTACACCATGTTCAAAATTGTACTAACTGACATATTTCTGTGTTTGTTTTGGAAACATGTTAACTTATTTCTGAGCTGTACTGTAAAGCAATATGTGTTTAGGTCTAATAGCTGTACATGTATCGCTTTATCAATTAGTTCTCTTTGTTTCTTTGCAGTAATGAAGAAAATGAAGCCATTGCACTCGCGATCGCTATCGATGGCGGTCATTCCCCACTTGCACCACCTTCCCCAGTTGCACCTCTCTCCCCCTCCACTGGATTTCCGCCACGAAGTCCCACAAAGGCCAAGAAAAAGGCACGTACAACAACTGTGTCAAAGATCCGTGACAGAGTGGTGCATTCTGGGATCCGAACATTGTATACAGCGGGCCGGCCTCCGTGGTACGATTCTCAAGGACAGATGAAAGAAACGTTTGTTGTTGGTAGGTACTGCAAGTATATACCAGTTATGGGGTTATACTGTTTGCCTCTCTACCTGTTATTGATAGGTGATTTTTGTTGGTGACGGTTATAAAGAAAATCTACATTGTACCTGTGATACATGTATGTGACCAGTAAAGGCTTGGACGATTAATTGTACTAGATTTCAACTTTTCTTTGAAATAAAGTCTCAGTTGTTTGAATCTAAGGCAGTAATATTAGAATTAGTAAAACGTGATAAGCCACGATACTTGATTAATACCTGATGCTTGAGGACAAGCATCAGGTATTAATCAATTATCGTGGCTTATCAGTTATTCAGCCAATACAGATGGTCTCCAAGAGGAACTGATCCTGCCCTCCATTTCCAAGCTTAACTTGCTCACAGAGACAGCAGAAAAGGAAGGAGATGAGGTGTACATAGAAGCCAGGGAAGCCCCCTCAGCCACTATGGACACAACGTCCAGCAAACCCACAAATGGCCAGGAACCGGATGGAGAACCACTCAGAAAAAGAAAGAGGTCGCCAGAAGAAGAGACCACACTTTCCTCAGCACCACAACTGTGGCCAAGCGGCCAGGATCCTACCAAACCTCGCACCAATGTACAAGAGCTGGCGAAATGCAGCCTGCAAACAGGCAAGGCTAGAATAGACCATTGCCAACTTGACAAATGGCATCAAAACGGGCCAAGTACCCTTACACCTGGCCTCCAGACAACTTTTCTATCCCACACCAAATGAAAAAGAATTTTGCCTGGCCTGGAGGGAGATGCAACGGTCTCAGGGTATGGAAAGTGTCTGCCTCGTACATTTCTTAGAAAAGAAATGCAAAGGCCTAAACACAGTCACTCAGGGGCTCAAAACAGCCTTCTCTCAGGCTACCAGCAACAATCCCGACACCTTCCAAGAGGGAGAAAAAGGTGTGACAATCACGGACACCAGAACCAAAGACTATCCCAGGAGCAGATCCAGGAGTCCAAGAAGAAGAAGAGCCGCGAGACCCGACACAAGTGGGCCAAGAAACACATACTATCCTGCCAGAAGAGGACTAATCAGAGGCCCAGCAAACAGTCCTTATCAGAACAGAGGCCCGAGACGTGAGCCCAGGGTATTCCAGACACCAAACAGAGGCTAACAAAGAGGCCAACAAAACAATGTAGGAGCGCCACTAAGCGCTGCAGAAACTATCCAGCTACTCAAGTGCTTACCGAACCAGCAATTCTAATAAACCAGGGAACCTATCTACCTGCCAGGGTTGGGGTCAATTCCGATTGGAATTGGAATTGATCAGTCAATTCCAATTCAATTCCGGAATTGGAGTTGATAAATCTGAGGACCCCGGAATTGGAATTGATAAATTTTAAGACACCGGAATTGGAATTGGTAATTTGAATTGACCGGACTCAATTCTAATCAATTCCAGTCATATTTGTCATAGATTTACTGAACATTGATGGCTATGAAATGTACATGTAATATCTGTATTATACACTGATCTTTATATGCCCTTAATGCATTTCATCCTAAATGATCTATATGATACCATTTACCACATTTCATTCTATAGGCAGGGTTGATGATATCTATTATGCCAGCTGTTATTAGATGTTTTCTTGAATATTTTACAATTTATTTGACTGAATACTTTTGCTCCTGCGTCTGCAACAGTTTCTATTAAAATAAATTTTAACAACTTAGTTATATGTTTGGTTTGAAAACTAGAATTTGAGATACTGATAATTCAGTGATGAGTAAGTTAGCCCATAACCCTTTAACACATAAGCCGACCAAAACCCTGTCTGCAATGAGTTTGAGAAATGTTCATTGGCAGGCCAACGGAAGACTATTTTTGAAAATTTACCACTGGAGTGGCTAGCTGGATAACTGAGCCAGTAATTCCAGTGGTAAATTTTCAAAAATTATCTCACTCTGAATTGACAAAATAAAGATCTGGTAAATGCTATGAACTTTGATACATTATTGAATTAACTCCCTGGAAACAGGGTTTCATCTCTATGAAACCATGCCATCTTTAAACTCATACAAATTAGTTAAAATGATTTCAAATATATAAGCTAGAACCAAGATAACCAAATTGTGTTAAGATTATTCATCAAAATGTTAGCAATAGTGTTCAGTAAAATAATAACTATCATCTGCATGGAATGAAGTGGGTGAAGACGCCAGGCCTAGAGGTGTTATTCAAACTCTACACGCATGTGCTCAGTACTCTCACTCAGTACTGTACTATATACATTGTATTCTAATGCTTTTTAATGCAAACATTTACATAGCAAGGTTTACATGTATCTATAATAATTAGACATGGCATTAACTTTTAGCCCTTTCATCAGAGAAAAATCGGCATTAAGCTACAATTAAGTCAAATGAACTAAAAATAAGATCTGCTGAATGTTGACTTTGGACAATAATTTGACTGAAAGCTATAACGACCTATTGGCAAAAAAAAATAAATTAATACTAATTGTTTTAAATATTAACGGAGAAGCCAACCAAAAATGCCTTCTGCACTGGTCTTGATGAAGGATCACATATATATGTATGCTAAGAGACTATTTTCCAAAATTTACCAGTGGAATGACTGCTTCCATAACTGAGCCAGTCATTGCATTGATAAATTTAAAAAAAATAGTCTTCTCTTATCCTGCAAATGATGAATCTAGTTTTTCTTGGCCAGTCTTGGGCATTAAGTGGTTAAAATATAACATATGTTGATCTCAAGTAAATGTTGGTATGGAATTGGAATTGATCAAAATGGAATTGGAATTGTCTGGGTGGAATTGGAATTGATAAAATGAATTGATGTGGAAACGGAATTGGAATTGATAAAATTAATTGAGGTGGAATTGGAATTGATAAAATGGAATTGACTCCATCCCTGCTAGTACCTGGTCACACTGTATATTAATTGTATAAGTTTAACAATAATTGTACCAAGATAATGAATCTTACCCCTCTAAGTTTGTCTTTAATCTCTCCGACCTTAACCTGGATACAGACACCATCTCAGTCCTAGACAAAGGGTTGGGATTTAGTCCCACACCACAAGGCCCCGAGCTGGGTCAATTACACATGGTGGATCTGGCCCGTTTTGTCAGAACCCTCAGATTAAAATTCCACTTTGCCTTCCCGCCCGATTGGCAACCAGTCAACAACGCCCCATCCAAAAAACTCCGATTTAGAAAAATCTTTGAACAAGAAGTTCTTGCCAAAAAAGACTTGGATACCCAACTCGGTTAGAGATGCCGCCCTGGACGCCTTCATCAAAAACGTCCTCCATGATATGAACTCTCATATCCCACATCCACCCAAAACCAGGAACCTCTCTAACAAACAAATCAGTATTTTAGAGAACCTATCTAAAACACAAATATCATCATCAAAAGAGCCGATAAAGGCCAAACCACAGTTACCTGGGTGCGTGATGACTACATCACGGAAGCCATGAGACAATTATCTGATATAAAATTCTACGAAGCAGTAGACATGGATAATACTCAATACTTCACAAACTTGGTAGAAAAACGAGGAACACAATTGGTTAGTTCTGGCGAAATATCAGAAGAAATCGCCATAGGGCTCATTCCTAACCCACCTACATGTAGGACAGCCAGGTTTTACCTTCTTCCGAAAATCCACAAGTCCAAGCCAGGCGAACCTATACCGGGCAGACCCATTATCAGTGGTAACGGCTGCCCCACAGAACTAATCAGCGGTTTCATAGATGAACACCTAAAAATACATGTATCAGGGACACAACCGATTTCATCAACAGATTGGAACAATGCGGCGTCACGCCACCAGGTACACTCCTGCTCACGCCACCAGGTACACTCCTGCTCACCACACCAGGTACACTCCTGCTCACCACACCAGGTACACTCCTGCTCACCACACCAGGTACACTCCTGCTCACCACACCAGGTACACTCCTGCTCACCACACCAGGTACACTCCTGCTCACCACGGACGTCATCTCCCTCTACATTAATGTACCAAACAGAGAAGGCCTGGCTGCGATATACAAGTTTTGGCGAAAACACGGTCTCCCGGGACCCCTCACCATCAGTGGCTTACTAAGTTTATTTAGACTGGTACTAGAAAGAAATAACTTCCTTCAATGTACAACACTATGTCCAAGTAGGCGGCACGGCCATGGGCAGTAAAGCAGCATGCACAAGAGACCCTGCTCCAGAATGCGCCCTACAAACCTAGTTTTTATTTAAGATTCATAGACGGCATCTTCATGGTCTGGGATCAAGGAGAGGGCAAATTCCATGCCTTCCTAGAATACATGAACCAAGCGCATAGCTCCATTAAATCCACTGCAGAGTTCTCAGACACTGATGTGTCTTTCCTGGACACAAGAGTCTATAGGAAAGACAACGAACCCATCACCTTCAGCCTGTTCACCAAACCCACGGACATGGCTACCTCCATTACAATCAGCGCACCCCAGAGCATACAAAAACGCCAGCCCATTAGACCAAATGCTCAGATTGCGCAGGATCTGCACATTTAAAACAGATTTCATATTACATAGCAATATTATTATAAACCACTATAAAGCACGAGGATATCCAGAAAATATCCTCAGAAAGGCACAAAAAACAGCCGCTTTAAAAGATAGAAACTCTATTCTAACAGCTACTAATCGCAAGAAATCTTATCCAGACCAATGTACATGTATCCTCATCACAGATAACAATCCGACCGCCATCATTATCAAAAAAATTGTGTCTGAATACTGGCCCGTCTTCGCCAGCAGCCCCAGGGGCAGAGATATCTTCTCTACCAGGCCGGTCTATGGCTATCAGAAAAACCCCACCATTGGGGACCAACTCGTCAGGGCCAAGCTATCCCCCACTCCAATCACCCACCACCTCCCACCACCTAAATCCATTTCTTGCGTGTCGCACATGCAATTGTGGTATCTGCCACAAAATGGTAAAAAGTAGAACGTTCACCACCATGTTCATAGGATAAGACTTTTCAGCAAAAATCATAGACAACTCTAACACGCAATGTCGTATACCTAATCACTTGCCCTCAATGCCAAAAACAATACATAGGTGAAACTAAAAGAACATTCAAAATCAGAATACAGGAACACTCGAGACATTTCTCACAACAGAGATCCTATAGCAAGACGCTTCAACTCGCCCAACCATGGCAAGGAGCATGTTTTTTCCCCGCATAATCTAGGTTCTTAGAGGGGACCCAGATGTAGACTCCAACACTCCCATCAGGAGGAAAAAAGAAGTTTACTGGCTCCACACAATGGAGCCACTAGGCATGAACCATATCGGATAAGGAGCTTTCTTTCGCCCCCTCCCCCTCTCTTCCCCCCCCCCCCCCCCCGACGTTTTATGAGTAATATTAGAATGCATTGACATTTGTAACATAAGAATGATGCTATTATCCATTTCGTTGATGAAGCAGTTTTTGTCTCGCCTGTAAAGCAGAAAGAAAGACATGTGTCACTTTTGCGTTGGAAGGAACCTAACGTGGTAGCCTTCAGAATATACGGAAACTTGAAGAGTCAGTCTTTCGATGGCTTCTTGGATCTACGATACATGTACATGATGAGGAAATGATTTAAAAGACTACATGTACTGCTCATAAACCGCTGGAATAATTTGAACCAAACTCAAGCAGTACATGTAAGCAACAGATTCCCATCTTTTATAGAGAAATCTAATTGTTGAGTTGTTTAGGCGAGTGGCTCAGGCATAGTCTTAGCTATCCACCTGTCACTTGGGACAGGCATTCTTTAAAAAAATGTGTTATTGACAGGACAAGCACATTCCTAAAAACATTCAAGTAACCCCAAAAGACAGGCAGAATCATCATAAATAGTGATAAATCGGCATTCAAGCCTCCAGGATTCAAGACTGAATTTAGGATACAGCCAGACACCAATGTAGGTACATGTACATGTAAGCTGCCTAAGACAGCAACAGCTTCCAGTCAAATTAGTTTCAAAATATTCAACGTAATCTGTACATGTACATGCATATGTACATGTAGTTTTCAGTTGAAAATAGGGCTGAGGTTAATGAGGATTTTCACGAACCGAACCGGTTCACAATACGGATGTCCGAACCACGAACTGGTTCACGAACCTTTTTAATATGCTATTGTATGCGAGAAATTACTAACAGAAAATAACATTTAAAGGCAGGTGACTTTACTGGCTAAATAGTAGAAAAAAACAAATGACAAGTTCTGACAACAAATTCATAGTCAGCTCCGTTCATGGACATATTCATAAATCACACTTAGAGGACATTCAGAGATTGCTTGTCTATTAGTTCTTTCACCGACAAATCCCTGAAAAAGTCAATTATTTATGATATAAAACTTAATCTGTTAAATATTTTGGAATTAGTTTGACGGGAAGCTGTTGCTGCCTAAGCACAGCTTCTAGTCAAATTATTTTCAGAGTATTCAACAGTTTTCCTGTATGGTTTTCCTAAAATTAGATATGGGAATTCATCAGTGAACGGGTTAGCTTATGTATGGTTCACGAAGCACACGAATCCCGCGCAAGTGAATCGAACCACGGTTCGTCTTCACTTGGTTTGCGATTTTCTGAACCAACGAATGGTCATTACAACCCTAGTTGAAAGTTTTAAAAGTGGTGGGTATGGTCTTACGGATTGTAGACATTGGAAAACATTCAGTTTGTCTAGAACAGTTATGATTTGACTTAAACCTCGGTCTAATCTAGGGATAATACTTTGCAAAAGTCTGGTCAGTCCATGTACAGTACAGCTCATAAATAAGTTAGAATGTTTCCAAAGCAAAAACCGAAACATGTAATTAGTTAGTGCAATTTTGAAAACCATATAAGAAATATTTTGTTGAATATTTTGGTCTTATTTTGATTTGCTGCAGTCAACATTGGCTTCCAATCAGATTAAGTTAAAAATATTCAACAACATGTTAGTCAATTTGCGTACCAAGAGACTATTTTTGAAAATTTAACACTGGAATGTCTGGCTCGATGCCCGAGCCAGTCATCCTAGTGGTAAATTTTCAAAAATAGCCTTTTGATCTGCAAATGGACATTTTCTGTGAGAAAATTGAAATTTTCTTGAACAAATTCAAGTGTTAAAGGGTTAATGCGATGATACATCTGCTTTAGGTCTGTGTGGAGGTAGTGCATCTGGTAAGACAACCGTAGCGAGGAAGATCATTGAGGCACTCGATGTCCCATGGGTCACTATCATCTCTATGGATTCATTCTACAAGGTAAGAAATAGAGAATTGCAAATGAAGTTGCTATTGCATTTCAAATTTATCACGTGCAAATGAAGTTGGTCGAATTCTGAAAAATATCTTGCTAAGCAAGTTTGATTAATTTGATACATGTATGAAATGGCAAAGAGTGATGTGGTGGCGTCGTCCAATTTGCATTTAGATCATCTTTTCTGTTTATATCTCGTGTTTGGCCAAACATACCTTTACCCAAACTTGGACACATGCTTCCTTATAATGACACAGCATCACACAACGACGTCAGTCTCAAAAGGTCAAAGGTCAATGACATAGTGACCTTGTTAAAAACCTTATTTGTTCAACATTAACATTTTCTGTTTAGCTCAACATAGCAGTTTATATCTTAAATTTGGTTAATCATATTGGACGCAAGCTTAGACACATTGTTCTTTATGGGCTCAAAGGTCAATGTTATTGTGATATTAATATATGACCTGGCATTAACATTTTGCATTTAACTCAACTTATGTTTATTTAACCATACGCGACTCAAACTTAAACACATGCTTCCTTATAATGAGAGGGAGCATGACACAATGTCCTTCTGGGTCAAAACGTCAATTGTTATTATTTTTTTCAACCTTTGTTTAGCTCATCTCCACTGTTTATATCTCATGTTTCCTTAATCATACTGGTGCCAAAGATGGACATATGCTTTTTGATTACGAATGGGAATGGCACACAACACCTTGAAGTCAAAGGCCTTGCTAAAACCTAGTTTTTATCAGAACTAACATTTTGTGTTTAGCCCAAAGTAGTAGTTTATATCCTGATTGTTTAAGCATCAAGGGTACACATTCGGACACATCTTTCCTTATTAGCTCACGTTGCCAGAATGGCCAAGAAGTGAGCTTATGCCATGGTGACCATCCGTCATCTGTCTGTCAGTCAACTTTTGCTTTAAAACTTGTCCTCCTAAACCACTTGGCGAATTTTAACTAAATTTGTCTGGAAGGATCTTATAGAGGTAGGCTCTAGAACTTCTATTCAGATTTTTGATTTGTAAATTTTTTGGTTAAAAATCTTAGATTTTAAAATTTAACAGAAAGTGTCAAAACGCATCTCCTTATCGTCTTGACAGATTTCAGCCAAATTTGACTTGAAGGATCTTATTGAGGTAGGCTCTAGAAATTCGATTCAGATTTTAATTGATACATTTTTTTGGGTGAAAATCTTAGATTTTGTAAAAAAATTTACCTGAAAGTCAAAACGTTACATGTACGTAAATCTCCTTGGCTTCTTGACAGATTTCAGCTAAATCTGCCTGGAGGGACCATATCATGCTAGGCTCCAGAATATCTATTCAGAATTTTGATTGGTCAATTTTGGGGTTGAATATGTAGATTATATGAAAACTTTACTGGAAATTCTCAAAACACATCCCATCTGTAACTGCTTGGTGGATTTCAACTAAATTTAGCTGGAAGGTTTATATCATGGTAGGCTTCACCAGAAGTTATATTCAGAATTTTGCTTGCTCAATTTTTGGGGGTGAAAATCCTAGATTTTATGAAAAATTTACAGGAAATTGTCAAAATGAGGCTAAGCTGCTTGACAGACCAAATTTGGCTAGAAGGATCCTCTCTTGGTAGACTCTAGAACTTCTATTCAGAATTTTGATTGGTCAATTTTTTGGGTGAGAATCTTAAATTTTATGAAAAATTGTCAAAGCGCATCTGAACTGCTTGGTGGCTTTTAACCAAATTTGGCAACATGATAAAAAGTTTAAAATGCCATGCATGGTTTACACATGGTTTGTTTGTGCATCACAGAGTGGCCTGTTATATCACCTGAATAGCTAATATGAGATGAGGTTAGGTTTCCTTTAACCATTTTATGCTCAAGCCGGCCAAAACTGGCCACCACAGTAGTCTTGAGGAATGGCCTTTTGCAGTTCAAAATAAGACAATTTTTTGCTAATTTTCCAAGTGCTGGAATGACTGGCTTGCAATGGTAAATTTTCTGATTTTCGTCTGCAAATGGACATTCAAACAGCAAAAACGTTTTAATGTTCTTTTAAAATCTTTATATGGTTAAAGGAAATTTATCCTACATGTACTGACTACTGTCTGTAATAAATCCAGTTTTGACGCTTCTTTCACTATTTGCTTTGTCTATTTTTACATACATGATATGCATTTGATACTGTGTGGTATATTCTTGTGAGACCTAGTATTTCCTGTTCTACATGTACATGTAGGTGTTGACAAAAGAACAGCATGAGCAAGCCAGAAACAATGAATATGACTTTGATCATCCTGACTCGTTTGACTTTGACTGTATGCATGAAACACTCAAGCGTCTCAAGGAGGGAAAGAGTGTTGAGGTTCCAGTCTACAACTTCCAAACACATCGACGAGAAAAAGAAGGGGTAAATTAGAAATTACTGATCGAACTTAGATCTTAATCTTATAGACTTGCTTTGTAGTTTTGTTTGCTAATTATATAGTATAAAGGTTCGCGTATCATGGAAACTGGAGAGTCATAGAATTTAATCTGAAAATTCCAGAACGTTGAAAGTCACGGAAACCTCACCAAACCTGGAATTTTCGGTCAGAGGTCATTAAAAGTCTTGGAATTTAGGTGGTTGGCTTATTTAAAATTTTTTAGCAAGATTGATTTTCGTTCAAGATGAAAAGAATTCGGAAACTCACAGAAAATATGATTGTTAACATTTTAGTCTTGAGACATCCTTGTGCAACATCATTGTAGCTAATCAGAAATTGTGCTTTATTGCATTCACATTATTATTTCGCTAACAGCAACAGTTTACCGACTTATCCAATCAGGAAATGTGATATATCATTGGGGTGGTTGATATAGACTCGAAGCATATTGTATTCAGATAATAATGTTCACCTCCGGTTTGATTTTGCAAGTTTTGTTTGTTATTTATTGTTAGCTCACCTGACCTGAAAGGCCAAGTGAGCTTATGTCGTGGTGACCGTTCGTCGTGTGTCCATCCGTCCGGCAACTTTTCCTTTAAAAACGACTTCTTCTCAAGAACCACTGGGCCGATTTCAATTATATTTGGCAGGAAGCATCCCTAGGGCATAGAGATTCATGTTTGTTCAAATGAAGCCGATCGGTCAAAAACCAAGATGGCTGCCGGCCAAAATAGCCGATTTTTAGAAACACTAAAAAATCTCCGAAACTGCTGGAGGAATTGATTCAAAACTCATAACACATCATCTATTGCAACGGTAGACCCAGGTTTGTTCAAGGCAACTTGATTGGCGTATTTGCCTGGCGGCCATCTTGGATGACCTAATTTTCGCGAAAATGCCTTCTCCCGAACCGCTAAAGGGATAGGTCTGAAATTTGGTAAATATGCTTAGGGACCAATGTCCATTCAAGTTTGTTCAAGGGAAGTTCGTATGTTAAAAAACATGGCCGCCATCAACCAATCAAAATTTAGCATTTGTTTGTCACATTGGCTTTTTTGTATTTGATGTATTTTGATGGAGAAAATTGCTTTATATATGCTTATCAGTGTGGTGAGTTCAAATATGCCACTATCGAGACTATCGGATAAACGGTTTGGCTGCCATCTTGGTTTGTTTTCCTGCCATAGGCTCCCATAGTAAAGCAATGGGCCCATAGTAAAGCAATGTGGAATTCTTTAAACGACTTCTTCTCAAGAACCACTGGGCCAATTTCAATTATATTTTGGAGGAAGCATTCATAGGGCATAGAGATCTAAGTTTGTTCAAACGAAGCGGATCGGTCAAAATCCAAGATGGCCGTCGGCCAAAATGGCTGATTTTTAGAAACACTAAAAAATCTTCTCCGAAACCGCTGGAGGAATTGATTCAAACCTCATAACACATCATCTGTTGCAGCGGTAGACCCAAGTTTGTCCAAGGCAACCTGCTTGGCCGATTTGCTTGGCTTGGGGGATTGATGCAAACCTCATGAAATATGATTTATGGCAAGGGACCTTGATTGGTCAAATGGTTTCGGTGGCTATCTTGGTTGACCTAGTTGTAGTGAAAATGACTTATTCTCCAGAAGCCCTGAAGTGATCGGGCCGAAATTTGGCAGATATGATTAGGGCCTAAGGGTCATTAAAGTTTGTTCAAGCGAAGCTGATCCGTCAAAAACATGGCCACCATGGGCCAATCAAAATATAGCATGTTTGGTGGCCATATTGGATTTTTTTATTTGATGGATTTTGAGGCCGGAATTGTTTTTATATTTGTTTTTGGGTATTCTGATCTCAAATTTGCAATTTTCTAAACTGTCGGATAAATGGTTTGCTGGCCATCTTGTTGATAAAGAGCATTCTAGTTGAAATGCCTATTGTCCAGGTGAGCGATACAGGCCCCTTGAGCCTCTTGTTTATTTTGTAATGTCCGTGATCAGTATGTTAATCTAATTGTATGAAAAAATAATAGCTAACAAAGAAAACGTGGGGAAAGTGCAAGTTTAATGATGATCGGCTACAGTGATGAAGATTAGCAGGAGCCCAGTAGCACAGGACTACTAGATTTGGGATGGGCTACCAAAATCTTTTACTTACTAGTCCAGGGTGTGAAAATCGTTTTATATATCTGACAACTCTATTGCAGGTTGAGCCATTTTCATTAACCCTTTCAGTTCTTAAAAATTAAATCTTTTACAATATATATAGCATATTCTGTTTAATATTTTGAAATGAACATGACTTCCAGTCATATTAATTTCAAAATATTCAACAGATTTTCTGTTTATTTGCCATGAAATTGAGATACATGTACAATGTAATTTATCAGTGAAATGGTTAAGCTTGAAAGCAACATTCTTAACACAGTCTAAATTAGTAAATCTTGAATTATATCCTGTGTTTATAATTTGGAACTCTGTACACAAATTAAGCATAATTATAAGATTGGGCGCTTGAAAATTGAGTGGGCCCACTTAAGTTTTGCTTTTAGTGGCCCAGTTGCCTACATGGTTAAAAACAAAAGCTAAAGCTTTACATTGCTCAATGCAAGAAGGAATTTGGAATTTAATCCAAGTTTAACCACAGCTCAAATTAGTCATTTATATTTTGTTTGGTTAATCATACTGGACTCAACCATAGGCACATGCTTTCTTATAATGAGAGGGCATGGCACAATGACTTTGGGATCAAAAGATCAAAAGCGCTGGTCACTGATAGTTGTGTTGATAGAACTTCTCTAGCATGTCTAGTTAGGCTAGTCTAGAGATAGTCTATGTAAGTAGAAATGTATTTGAAGTCAAGCTTCATAGTTCATTGCAGTGGCATAAAGTCACTTCATGGTTGCATTGCAATGACATATCTGGCTGATGAATTTGGCCTTCAACCTTCTGCCCTTGGAGCAAGAATCTTCTTCAGGTACCCAAGGGAAAAGGAACACACTTTGATGATACTGACCTTCGACGGCACCCCCCACCCCCCAACTGAACATGCTTCCAGCTTCCATCATTCAAGACCATAAGGGCAACCCCATCATTCAAGACGAATGGCATCCTCCCAGCCAATTTATTTCGTTAGATCCGAGCATGCACGCACGCACGAGCGCACACACTATTACAATAGCATCCTGACATTGCTTGTTGAATCTAAGAAAGTAGAAGCGAAGTCCACGTGTGATGAAGCGTATTTATACATATGGGAAATTATCAAGAATCAATTAAGCCCGTTTCAACCGTTAAATGGTCAAATTTTGTATTGGAAATTGAAATTTTCTATAGTAAATGTCCATTTACAGGCCAAGAGAAGATTATTTCTGGAAATATGCCACTGGAATGACTGCCTCCATTATCGAGCCAGTCATTCCAGTGGTAAATTTTAAACAATAGTCTTGCCGTGCAAAGGTACTTTTTTCAAGACCACTGCATAGGCCTGGCTTGACCATTAAAGAGTTAACTTTCAGAAATAATATGGTCCTGGAGCCCTTACCTTATAGCATTATGGAAATTAGCCATCAGTCTTCCTTGCAGGTGTAAAAAACTAGTGATGATATACCATGTGTTTCTTTCATCATTTCAGAAAACATTGTATGGTGCTAATGTCGTCATATTTGAAGGAATCATGACGTTTTCCCAGAAGAAATTGCTAGAAGTAAGCACTGTTCTAAATGTAGTATTTATTAAGCAACAGTAAGACATCTAAGGTAGGGCTGGGCAGTTTGGCCTAAAAGAAACCTGGTGGCGGTATCACTAATTAAACCGGTTTAACCAAAATAACGGTTTAAGGGGCTAGAATGATCGGAAATAATTTGAAATATGAATATATGCCATTTTCATTAGCTATAGTAAATGTATTTTGTGATTTGACAACTGACAACATATGACTGTTCACTTCGACGCTATCTATCTCAAAATAGTAGTTAAAATAAATAAAATAAATAAAGTCTGGTTCATGTAATATCGTGACGGTAACACTCTAACTACTAAAATGTTAATTTTCAACACTGTTATTAGGTCACTTCGAAAGCGTAGTAAAATCTAACGCGTGAAAGTAGCAACCCGTATATGAGAGCGAATTTAGGCTCCTAGTAGAATAGCGCTGATACGGTTAGAGTTTCTATAACCAGCTGCAGTATTATCTAGTCTAGTAAGTCACATGTTTCTATTCGAGTACTCCGTATTTAGTAATACTCCTCAATAAACTGTCATTCACACTGGTGAATGTCATTCAGCACATAACTAAAGAGGAGTCATTTCCCGGAAATCGCACCTCAAGAATTCTCACAAAAAGCTGTCTGTTTGACTAATGACTATTTTTCGAGAGAATATGTCATATAGTAAAGACATTATGATAATTTGATAACATAAACGCAGTGATTCGCGCGAATCTAACTTAAATCTACTTAAATCAACACTCTGTAGTCTGGAAGATATACGAAGACGAAAAAGACTGGGCCGGTCCGTAAAACAAAACGATGTGAAAGCTGAAATCTAAGGGAAATAATGACATGTTTGGATTGGGAGTTCATTGTATAGCGCTGCATCGTTGTTTTCGTAGCGCGTTTCTTGAATTTTTTTGTATGGTGTCACATTTGGAATCCTAATTAAACATAGTACAAACTCAAATTGACAAAAGGATTAAAGATTTAAAGAAATTTAGATTTTCAAATTATTCAATATTACATTGAACCCGGAGAGCTTACGTCATGTAAAATTCACTGCTGGCAAATCAAATCATATTTGCCGAGTGTCATCCTCGGCCGATTTGTTGCGATTTCACCAACACCCTTGCTTTCCCATGGCTAATAGTTATAGATGACTGTATTTTATGGCCACTATTAGCAAATGGTTACTCACTAGATGATAATATTAAACTGCAAAGTCAAGAACAAACTAGTTTAGGACAGTCACCAGATTTCGCACAATGGCGATCGTTTTTCGTTTTTTTTATCTAACTTGGGCAAAATGGCCAAGTGAGCTTATGCCATGGTGACCGTCCGTCCGTCATCTATCTGTCCATCAACTTTTGCTTTAAAACGCTACTCATTAACCACTTAGCAGATTTCAACCTAATTTGGCAGGAAGGACCCTAGGGAGGTAGGCTTCAGAACTTTTATACAGAATTTTGAATGAAAATTTTTTCTGCCGGCCATCTTGAATTTCCGAAAATTGGCGTGAAATTGTTTAAAACGCTACTCCTCATTAACTTCTTGGGCAATTTCAGCCATACTAAGGGTACTAGGTTAGGAGGTTTCAGAACATGTCTACAGAATTTTGATTGAGAAATTTTTCCAGCGGCCATCTTGGATTTTCTTAAAATCAGTTAAAAGCCTAATCTTCATTAACCACTTGGCCGATTTCAATCAAACTCAGTGGGAAGGACCCTAGAATAGTATGCTTCAGCACTTGTATACAGAAATTTGATTGGACAACGGTGGCTATCTTGAATTTTCTGAAAATTGTCGGGAAATTGTTTAAAACGCTACTCCTCATTAACTTCATGGCCAATTTCAGCCAGACTTGACTGGAAGGACCCTATGGTGGTAGGATTCAGAACATGTATACAGAATTTTGATTGGTCAATTTTTCCAGTGGCCATCTTGGATTTTCTGCCCTCTAGAAAATCTGTTCCGAATTTTGATACATCAATGTTTTGGTGCCTGTCTTTGATTTTCTGAAAATTATCCGGAACTATTTAAAGATGGTACTCCTTAATCAATAGTCTGATTTCAACAAAACTTGGGTTGAACAATTCTATGACGGCAGGCATGAAAATGTCAAATGAGAATCTGGGTTGGTCTATTCTTTTCGTGGCCATCTTGGATTTTCCGAAGATTATCCATGTCTATTTAAATACAAATGGGTCAAATGTTAAAGGTCCACGTGAGCATCACAGGCCCTTGGGCCTCTTGTTTATTTTCATAATAGTTTTTAAACCGTCGCCATAAAAAAACATGAGACGGTGTGAAACCGATATACCGCCCAGCCCTAGTCTAAGATATCACTTTTCTGGTGACAGTGACATCAATGTTAAACTTTGCCAAATTGCTTTGCTTATTATTTGCACACATGATTACCTATATTGGCAAGAAGCAGTGCAATAACATTGAGGTTGCAAGGTCAAGATCACTGATCTTGGTACAAAAAAACATATTTCTTGACAAACAGGACTGCAGACGAGACGTTCTTTCCTCAGGATCACTGCGAATGTTGGTTCTGGTTAGCTTGGCCATTGAGGTGATAAAATAAGGCATAAGATCTCTGTCTCTCTCCCCTCCTCCCGCCCTCCCCTCCCTCCCTTCCTCGCTCCCCTCTCTTTCCTTCTCCCTGCCCTCCATCTTTCCCTCCCTCCCTTTGTCTATCCCTCCATCCCTCCCTTCATCTATTCCTCCTCCCCTCACTCCCCTCCATCCCATCCCTCCCTCCCTCCCTCTCTCTCTGCATATGTATAGGTATTTATATGTTACATGACCTTTCACACATAGATCTCGTGTAACTACTTTGTTTGAACTTATCTTTGCAATAGTCCTATCTGATGCCCTGTGTTCACAGCTTATGGACATGAAGATATTTGTTGATACAGACTCTGATATTCGACTTGCAAGGCGCTTGAAGCGAGACATCTCTGAGCGAGCGCGGGACATCGAGGGTGTACTGAAGCAGTACCACAGCTTTGTAAAGCCATCTTTTGAGCATTATATAGCACCAACTATGTGCCATGCTGACATTATTGTGCCTCGAGGTGTGTGTGCTTTACAGTAAAACCTCTCAAGTGACCACCTGCCTCTTGGAGCCAAAAGAATAGTGGTTCGTTAACCCGTTAAATAGTCGAGTCATCTATAGCCAGCCTCTAGTGTTTTTGTGGAATGTCCGTTTGCAGACTAAGAGAAGACTATTTTAGAAAATTTAACACTGGAATGACTGGCTCAATAACTGAGCCAGTCATTCCAGAGGTAAATTTTCAAAAATAGTCTTCCCTTGTCTCGCAAATGAACATTTGATAAGCAAATATTATTTACTTTTTCAAATTTGACCGTTAGCGAAATAAAAGATCACAAATGAGAATTAGATTTCTATAAAAATTACACAAATTACGGCTTAATCGCATTTTGTGAATTAATAAAGTGAGTGACCGATCGGATCCCTCTAATGCGACTAATTATATGTACTGCATCAGGTAGTCACATGAGGCAGGTTTTTGTATTTAATGTGTACACTAGTGTTTTATTGCATGTGTATTTGTGTATGCATGTTTCAAGTTACAAGAAAATATCAGGTTAGCTATAGGTTTATATTTCATTTTGATCTGCAATTTATTTCATCTACCATCTGTTTATAATACCAGATAGGCAGGAATTGTTTCCAGTCAAATTGTTATCAAAATATCCCACCACTCTTGTATGATTGGCCTAAAATTGGGATATATGTTGAGATTTTATTGTTAAAATGGTTGTTAAGCTCAATAACCTGGGATGGAAATCAGGTAATCGATTTTTGGGCTACCCAAATTCTCAAATTATTGAGGCCTGAAATCTATACTAGGATTTGTATCATTTTGAAAAGCTATGCAATGCAAAGGTTTATGACAATCTACATTTTAGTTCGCTAAACATCCTTGAGCGAATTTCATACTAATACTAACTGGAGCATTGGTGACTGTCAAAGTATGTTATTTTGACACATTATACTTTAGCCATCCGTCCATAATTTACTGCTCCTAGCCGTATTCAAACAATCAATAACATGTCTCTCTGCCTTTATTGTTGTACCAGGTGGTGATGATGATGTCATATTTTCTCGCCCATTGTATTAACCCTTTAACCCTCGAATTTGTAAAAAAAAAAAATTTTATTTTCTCATAGAAAATGTCCATTTGCAGACCAAGAGAAGACTATTTTTGAAAATTTACCACTGGAATGACTGGCTCTGTTATCGAACCTGTCATTCCAGTGGCAAATTGTCAGAAATAGTCTTCTTTTGGTCTGCAAATGGACATTTCCCAAGACCAATGTAGAATTCCCAAGACCAATGTAGAAGCAGTTTTGGATGATATGAGTACCAAAGGATTAATGGTCAAGCAATCCAGAACCAGCCTCTGCATTGGTCTTAATGTATGTCCATTTGCAGGCCAGGAGAAAGATATTTAAAAAAATATAATCGAGCCGGTCATTTAAGTGATAAATTTTCACAAATACTCTTCTCTTGGGCTGAAAAATAGACATTACTAAGCAAAATTTGTAATTTTCTTGCCAAATCGTGGGCTTTAATGGGTCAACTTGCAAGACAAATTATTTATTTATATGAATTTGATTTTTTGTTTTTAGGTGGTGAGAATCAAATTGCTATAAACTTAATCGTGAGACACATACATTCACAACTGATGCTCGTAAGTATGATAATATACATTGCTTTTCTTAACCCGTTAACACTCATATCAGCCAAAAACGGCTTCTGCAGTGGTCTTGTGAAATGTCCATATGCAGACCAAGAAAAGACTATTTTTGAAAAGTTTACCACTGGAATGGCTGGCTCGATAACCGAGCCAGTTATTCCAGTCCTTAATCGTTAAAAATAGTCTTTTTTTGGTCTGCATATGGACATTTTCTATGAGAAAATTGTAATTTTCCTGACCAAATTCGAGGGTTAAAAGTTTAAATGTTATTGTTAGTTGATGTAACATTATATGAACTATTACATGCCTGGTTCTGTTTAGAGCGTAAGTGAAAATGAGCTGCGATGAGTAATTAGTAAAAAATTTTAAATAATTTGATTAAAAATACACGTGTTAGCTTTATTTTTTATGATCTACTTTGCAGAGAGGCTTTCAGTTTAGATCCAAACTGGCGAATTCAACAAATAACTGTGCCCCAAAACCTGATTCTCTATATGTGCTGGAGACCACACCACAAATACAAGGTCTACATACATTCATCAGGTATGCTGTTTATACAGAGTATTGCACTGTATATCGCTACTGTTATTGATCTAAACTTAGACTTAAATTTGTGTGCTTGTTGTTTAAAGTTAATATTAGCGTTTAGCAGGGATTAGATTCTCCTAATCCTGACCGAAATATTAGTACTTATTTAGGATATATACAATTGACCTTTCCAGTTTATCCATCCATCATATGATGTCATAATCAAGTATGTGACGTATCGGATGATGTCTTAATCAATTACAGCAATTACTCGATTTAGTCCGTCTTAAGTGCTTAAAGGTGCATATTCACACCAAAATGCTTGAAAATAAAATTGTTAAAATTGTATGCTTTTAGATGCTTAAATTATGTGCCTCGATGGAGTGAAACGAAATAAATCTTAACATATGATGATTTCAATCCATCATATTTTTAGTTATGGAATTGAAATAAGAGTCCCCTAATTCAAATTCACAATTTAAAAGTTTATTAATTTATACGTAATGAAATCATCATATGTTAAGCATTATTTCGTTTCTTTACGTCTAGGCACACAATTTAAGCCTGTAAAAGTAAACTATTCTAACAATTAATTTTCAGGCATTTTGCACCTTTAATAGTCTGACACGTACGAATTGTATTTCTTTACCATTTAATAAACATTCTGTCGAATATTTTGAAACTAATTTAACTTGGCGCTGTTGCTGCGATAGCCATAGCTTACCTATATAATTTTCTGGAAATTGATAGTCGAGCGAAGTGTTGGTTGAACTTAGCTAGAGATGGGCTGGGCATAGCTAAAACTGGAAAGATCCTTTTTTGTTGAGGCCTACACAAAGAGGAGGATAGCTCGACATGACGTCCAGTGTGCACCAAGAATTAGAAGAATGTTAGAAAGTTTTTCAATGGACACTTAATTCATCAAGAGCTTATCCGATCTCAATAAAACTACTGATATGTTCTATACCATCATTGGATTTAGGCTTCATCATAATGAAAATGATTTTCAAATTTTTTCTGTACTTAGTTTTACATGTTTTTGTACTAATAGTACGGTAGAAATTGACATGGACCCGGACATTTTGTATAGCAGACAAATTTTTGTTTTATTCACTTCGGTATGGCCCAAAATACATCCCAGAAAAATTCTCCAAAATTCACACATGGGGAAATATGTTTTTTAGAGGAAATTCAAAATGGCCGCCAAGGCGATGACCAATAACCAGGTAATATGTATTTTGACTCTAAAAACCCATGTTTTGGTAAGTGCTGTACAGTTTAAAGTATGTCATCATCAAAATCACTTGATAAACTATAAATTTAATGCAAACTGAGCGACTGTTGTGAAACACAGCGAACAGGCAGAATGGCTGAAATTTGTCTATGCATTGTCACTTTCAAATTTCGAGCTGTTACGGCAGTGACCTTCACATTTACAATGTATGCTACAGGGAATTCCTTTCTTGGAGCAACTACACGAGGAACCCAGATGTGTGCTGCTTTTACACTGGCACCTTATATTTAGAAGTAGCTCCGGAGGCACTGCTGACTTGTCCGTAATGATCGCCATCACTGATCCTTGTTCTACTGCATAACCATACTCTTCTTTCTTTAACACAGTTTTTAGGTGAAGCCATTTGCTTGCTTGGAGATGAACCCGAAGGCTATGGAAGTATGCTGCCCTACGTGTGGGTGGCATCCGTTCAACTGGTACATGCTTAGGAGAGATGGCAGTCATGTATCTGAGATTGTCTAAGCCAGGACTTCTTGATCCAGCACCATACAAAGACTTAATGTACTTTTCACCAATAACCATTATATCCGCCTTTGATCTGGAGATGTCGCCAAATGCAAGTACATCTTGTCTGAGGGTTGGTGAAGATTGGATCATTTTCATATGCTTTACTTTGCCCATGCCATATAAAGCTGATGTCGTGTCACATCCAGACATACTATGGACGAATGGCAGGCACATACACAATTCCTTGCCTAAGATCTCTGTGACCACTTTGATGCATAGCTTATGTTGCTTTGTTTGTAGGAAAATATTTGCAGAGGTGCTTGCATGATAGAGGAGTAAGATCAATATGTCTGTATCGTCAGCAACAACCATCGTTGTTCTTTCAGTTCCTGCCAATTCTAATGCTCCTTACAACCACCACATCAGCATCGCCTTCATCTACTGCATGTACCACCTCAACACCTGCATCTGATAAATGTTCTGCCAACAGATTTATGGTATTCTGCTTGTTGCGTTTGTTTGATAGAAATCCAGTTTTGTTTCCTGGAACAGTTGTGTTGTCTTGGACAGCTACATCAGGAGCGCCAACTTGATTAAGCCGTCGTCGCTTCTGTTCTTGATCTTTTGTGGTCTCAGTTTGATAGTTATCAAATATAACGCATACAGGCGCATCAAGCCTCTGATAATGTACTACTGATGCTACGAATGAGCTACAAACGGTCTCCATTGTTCCACCTTAGGCCATGGTCTCCGATGCAAAAGTGTGCAGCCATCAAATACTCTTGCAGCTGGCTCTGTTGTCTCTTGCTGTAGCATTGATGTGTTCATTTCAATTATGTACTTTGCCAGTTGTGACTTTTGCGATTTCCTCATAGTTCCGTCATCGTGGAAGAGGGCGGGACATAGCGTTGCAAGCTCGTATTCAAAGATCGCTTTGTCTGGAGGTCCTGAAACAGATGCAGTTGACATTAAGCGATGGTACAGCTCCTGGGAAGACATATGGACATCTTCATTTCCTACTTTAACTACCTTTCGCATGACAGCAAATGTTACACCATGATCTGCTTTCTTTAGCGTAATGTCGCCAAACCTTTTCTCATTTAACTTCTCATGAATTCTTCGACCAATATCAATGGCGTCATCGGCAGTAACACGATGGTCTGCAATCAAACCAGTTGCGATATTTCTCAGTTGGTCGTCTTCAACTGCGAATGGATTGTGTTCTCTGAGAAACAGAGTGAATTTCTTCATGTCTTCTACATCTCGTCTCATATTTGCAGGGTGAACATCTCTGTGTTGTTCCGACCATGTCCCGGTGAACGTGTCAGTCAATGACCGCAGAGCGTGTGTGTACTGTGCTATGATGTGTGCAGTGAGAAGCCATTTTGTTCTAGCGGATTCCTTGTGCATTATATTGATCAATCCACCCTGTGTCTTCCCAGCTCTCATTAGACTCTGTTCAATTGTCATATCAGACCAGGTACCACTCCAATACAGTTTAGCATTCCTGCATACATGAAAGTGCCCTTCGTGCATGGGACCATCCAGACAAGTACATAGATCATCAGAATCTTGGAGGTAAAAGCGACAACACTTTGTGTAATTGTTGTGCCCTGCAGCAGCAAAGAATGGCAACATTAGTTCTGTCGCCTTTAAATGAAGGAGCCAATTACCAGTACGCTCAGCCCTGATGAACAATCGTACAATGGCGACAAATTCCATGAACAACGACCACAATTTACCAGTTCTTGATTTCTCTACGTTTTCCTTCAAATTAGAAACTTGCTTACATCGGTCTTGCAAATGGTCATTGTCACAAACATCGTCTGCTGAAATATCATGTGACATAATAGCATCGTATAAATTGCGCAGCACTGACCACATATCATCCGTTGACATATGTGTTTGACTTTCACAGCATGTTTCTGTTTCGGTTGTTTGCTCATCCGAAGCGTCATCGCTATCAGGATCAACATCACTTTCTTCATCTTGCAGCTCTGCAAATTCAGATTCACCATATGTACTGCTGGGTGTGTTGTCTGCAGCACTGCCTTGTAGAGAAATTATATCAACATCGGGTTGAATTAGCAAAAGATGCAATGCAGCATCTGTAAGGAGGCATGCTCTTAATGTCTTTGTGTAAGCTTTTCCCTCCATTGTCATAGGTAGGGAATTCCTAGTATACACGGTTGCCCACAAATCATCGATCCCACTCCCCTCCATGATCTTACAGCCCGCTCCAAGAAGGGACATTAGTTGGTGGAAGCCACCCAGCCTTATATACATGTTCCTAAACTGTGGATGAGTGTCTTGCTTAATTTTGTAGCTTTTTAAGTACAATGGCTGGTCAAGTGTTATGGTTGCGCAACACAGTCCTGCCTTTAGCGATTGGTACTGCACATACATCATGGTACTATATACAGCTTCATTTGTTCCTGGATTCAAAGGTACCATGGGGTTGTAAACTACTGCCGTGCAGTGGAAATTGTTGCATGTCGTTATTTCAGACATGAACCCCTGCCAGTTTGGTACCTGACTTGTGAGAAGGCTAGAGTACAACCACAATGTGTCTAATTGACCGTGCATAGCAATAGGTAAGCTGATGGGGTTAATGGTCTTTATCCTTACATCTGCCATTAGGGATTTATTAGAAGACGTGTAGGGTAGCATGAAGCTCCCAAAATCACCAGCTTCTTTGATCTCATCAGCAGTTATAGTTTTACGACATATTGCCCCAACTGGGTTAGCCCTGCTTTCGGTTGATGCCATTGTTTGACACGAAATGATCCCCATCACATGCGTTGTATCGTGACCAGAAATCGTGTCCTCGTTGTAATCAAAATTGTCAGCTACCCATTGACAGAAACCCTCTCCATCCTTCTTCTCCACGAGCCCAAGACACAGGTCTTCAACGGATGTGCTTCCAACTGCATATCTCTGAAATGCAATTACCTTGTCATAGGAAGCACTGAGTCCCAGGGATGAGAGCATATCTATGATAACACGGGAGCGGGTAGACTGGTGGATGATAAAACCAATGGACAGAAGCAGTGGTGATACAGATGATTGCTTCCCCACAGCGTGCATGATAACATGACATACAGATACCATCTTAAGTTTATTTTTCAACTTGGCAGATTCACTGCGAGGTTCAGAATAGATACATGAAATAAGATGTTTCAATGCATCTGGCACCTCGATTTCAAGCTTTTCAAGGTCTAAACTGGACGGTTCTGGATACACATCTGATGGTTGATCAATATCTTTAATTGTTTGATTAATCATAGATCCCACCAGTCTAACAAGTCGCATAGTTTCATCACTCTCGTCACTGGTTGATGCTGCATATGATTCGTGTATGATAGAAGATGCTCTATCAGTCAATGTGACCACGCTTGTCTTGCCTTCAACCTGGGATATTGTCACATCTGTCCCAAATCGGCCGAGCAGACGACGCTGGATGTGCTTTATGCTATATGCGGGTACACCATTTGGCAAGTAGGTGGTCAATTGCGTACGAATGACGTATAAAGTGAACTGGCGCTGTTGCTGTTCTGGTGCTGTTAGCCAATTGCATAGATGGTTAAAGCCCACATCATTCATTTCATCAAAGTTCCGGGCATTACTTCCAGAAGCACCACACGAACTGATGTTTCTACAAGAGATGAATTCTTGCATACATTGACGATGATATTTGGCTTTAACAGCACATAGGTCACCTGCAAAAGTATTCTTGTTTTAACATCATATGCTAGCGAATCGTGCCTTTTGCCACACGCGTTTAACAAGGTTCCCTGGACTACACTGAGTTTACCCTTACTAACATATTCAATATTGCTTATGTGAGAATGCCGTTCAGGGTGACATCGGACAGCATCAAAGTTGAGCTCTACAATGAGTATGGTAATCATAATGATTAGATTCAGAGCGCAGTGTAGAGGTAGATGGTCGCACTCCTTCATCGTTTCTGTTTTGCTGTTGCACTTTTGCAATATTTCTAGGCAACATGTAATTTTTGTAGCATTTATCGTGTACATAATGTTCGTTCGACGGAGATAGTTTCAAATCAATACCATCTCCACGAAGCTTTGAAGCGTCAAGCAGCATTGAAAGCCCTTTATGAATAAGTTTTCTAGAACTGCTGCTATCGTGGGAAACATTACATACAACACATGTTTTTTCTTGCGTAGGGTCAGACATAATTGTACTAAACCATTAATTAGCATGAACAATGTGATTTTGACTATATATATTTATCGTTTTATAATTGAATCGACTTAACTTACTTCAAGTAACATTTTCCAAATTTACCCCGGACTATATATTATTGTAATAGTAAGAATAATAGCGTTAGGAATATTTATATCATTGACTGCATAGTTGCGATCAACATGCTGTGCATATGTGTAACTCTCTCCGTCAGATCTTTAAAAAAAACTGGCCATGCATTGATGTACCATGTTCTGGAATTCACACTCATGTATCAAATCATATATGGTTGTTATAGACAGGTTTTACTGATTAATTTTAATTTACATTAGTATGTCTTACAGGTAATTTGACTGGGATCTGTTGTCATATACACAATTGACAATAGCAATTGTCAGTAGGTCTAATTTTATAAAATTCTCAACAGATTACCTATTTATGCTAAATATTTTTCACATTTCGTTCCCTAACTTCAAAGGGTTAAAAATCAGGTTTCCCCAAGTGTGAATTTGTGAGAATTTCTTGTGTGGACTCTGGACAGTCATAAAAAGTGTTTGGAACACAAAATCGTCTGTTATACAAAATGTCCGGGTTAGCCTATATTTCTGTTGATTTCTACTGGACTAGCTAGGATTTCATTAACGTGTATGTGTATCCATATGATACGTAGCCATATGCATTTCTGTATGCATATGCGTATCCGACTAATTGATTCAGTTTTATTTTTGTGTACACATAGAATGGACTTTTCCACTTTATCCATCCATCATATGACGTCATAATCGACTATATGACGTGTAGAACGCCATCATAATGAATGACGTAGATAAGTACGTCACGAATGCATATTTGAAGGTGGCCTATGCGTTGTTGTACGAATTGTATGTCTACTATTTAATAAATACCCTGTTGAATATTTTGCAACTATTTTGACTGGGCGCTGTTGCTGCCACATTTTAATGTGTGAAGTGGAGCAAAAGAAAAGTCTTAGACCCGCGGGACACAGTCCTAGTTTAACCATTTAATGGTCAAGCCAGCCAAAACTGTCTCTACAGTGGTTTTGAGAAATGTCCATTTGCAGGCCATGAGAATACTATTTTTGAAAAATTTATCACTGAAATGGCTGGCTCGATAAGCAAGCCAGACATTCTGGTGATAAATGTTTAAAAAAATTGGTTGATCTTGACCTGGAAATGGACATACACTGAGGAAATCTCTATTTTTGTGAGAGATTTTGACTATTAAAGGGTTAATACACTACTATATATAGAGGTGTCACAGATTAGCACATTAATTGTCAAGATTATCCAATTTGAATAAAATATGGAGCCCTGTATAATATCATGTCATAACAGTCATGGACTGTATGCATCAAAGCAAAAGGATTTGCCATGCAGGATGCAGTCCTTCTACTTTAATACCAGGACTACGATATAGAGGTGTCACAGATTAACCCGTAACTGTCTCGCTGCTACAAGCCACTATGCAATAATTTCAATGGGCACTAACTGAAGCTGCTGAATATTTTGAAAACAATTTGAATGTTGTTGGTGGCGACATGCATAGGCCCAGGCATTTAGTTGAAGACTTACAACTTGAATGACTCGCTCGGCAGTCATTCTAGATTAGGTTTTCAAATATAGTCATCTCATAGCCTGCAAATGGATATTTCTTAAAACCACTGCAAAAGTAATTTTGGCATACTTGACCATTAACGGGTTAATCAAATTGTTAGATATAGATACCGTTATATTCTGTATATATTGTGCATAGTGTGCACCCCTAAATTTGACCAAAATCGGCCTGAAAAACCTTGTATTCATGTATGGGGCGCAGTAAGATCGAGAGACATGGTGACCGAAAACTGGTAACAAAACATCACTGACTTACTGCGTGTCGAATATGCTTTGCTTATAAAATCCAGTTTGTGGCATTCGTTAATCTGTTGTTTAATCACGGGAATATCATTTGCCTACACTTAGCATATATTTTGTATTAAACTTTATTGAACGATATAAAAATATCAATATAAATTCCATCAGAGCAGGCTGGATTCCGAATTTGACAGCTGTGACCTTTAGCCGTAACCTGTCAATCATAATCATCATCCTGCCCGCTGATTGGTAAAAACATTGTGCCATTTAGCACATAGAAAACATTTCTTTCTATATCTATGTAAATGCTAGATCGCCTTGGAAAACATTTGCTTTCATTCTTTTTTTATGCATTTATGTCCATATCTGGGTAGCAATCTGTGGATTTTAAACATCTCTATGTCGAGCTTAGGAAGACAAGAGTAACGTCCCTTTATAGATATAATAAATGCTAGATTGCCTTGGAAAACATTGGCTATATCGTACTTATTTCAACTCATTTATGGCTGTGTTTGGATAGCATTCTATGGTTTTTAAACATCTCTATGTCCAACTCTGAATAAATTAGAACGAATTACAAGAAACAATGGCGTTGTGAAAATGTTGAAGGATGTTTTATTTGATCAGTTTACAATACAATATGGTATTTAATAAAGGTATAACACAATATTTAGACAGTAGTAAGACATTTCAACGAGCCAGTTGAGGTAGTACCATTATAGACATGATAGAATGAAACATTCTAGAATGCGAAAAATGTAACAAATATTTATCCTTGTATATAGTGCGCAATAGCTTTTTATAACGTAATTTGATAAAAAAAAAATAAGTGTGCAATATCTACGGAATTATATGGTACGTGAAATTAACACTTGAATTTAAACTCGTCATGCAAATTCATGATTATCCTGCTATGTTTTCATATGCTTCCTATGTAACTTGATCATGGCCTACTTTCTGGGTAGTATGTATTAAAAGTAAAACATTAATTGTCTTAAATTAGAATCAGTAATAAAACATTCAGCCAGTATATTTTGAGCTATTTAGAGTATTTTAGACCAAATATATTGAAATCACATAGGCTCAAGAGCTTTAGGTGTTTGGCAGCTGAGTGGTAAGGTCGCGAAAGATATTGTGAGTTGTTGCTATTTAGATTTCGAAAAAGGATTCATATATCATGGCGCAAAGTACTGAATAACTATCAGGGGTGGCACATGTAAAATTATTATTATTATTATTATTAGCTCACCTGGCCTGAAAGGCCAACCATCCGTCGTCCCTCTGTCCGTCAACTTTTCCTTTAAACGACTTCTTCTCAAGAACCACTGAGCCAACTTCAATTATATGTGGCAGGAAGCATCCTTAGGGCATATGGATCCAAGTTTGTTCAAATGAAGCCGATCGGCCAAGTAGGCTGGTGGCCATCTTAGATTTTGGCCGATTTTTAGAAACGTCTTTAAAAATCTTCTCCGAAACCGCTTGAGGGATTGAAGGAAACCTCATGAAATATGATCTAGGGCAAGAGCTCAACCAAATTTGTTCAAGGGAACTTAATTGGTCAAATAGTTCAGCAGCCATCTTGGTTGACATAGTTTTAGCGAAAATAACTTCTTCTCCAGAGCCGCTGAAGGGATCAGTCCGAAATGTGGCAGATATGCTTAGGGCCTAAGGGCCAGTAAAGTTTGTTCAAGAGAAGTTGATCCATCAAAAAACATGGCCGCCGTGAGCCAATCAAAATATAGCATGTTTGGCGGCCATATTGGATTTTTTTAATTGATGGCTTTTGAGGCCAAAATTGGTTTTATATGGGTTTTTGGGTATTCTGATCTCAAATTTACAATTTTTTAAACTGTCGGATCAATGGTTTGGCGGCCATCTTGGATCATTTTCCCCCCAAAAGCTCCCATACTAAAGCAATGGGAAATTGAGAATATCTTCTCGAGAACTGCTTGGCTGATTTCAATTATATTTGACATTTTATTTTATCCTTAAAGCATAGAGATTCAAGTTTGTTCAAACGAACCCGATCGGCTAATTTGGGCGGCGACCATCTTGGATTTCGGCCGATTTTTAGAAATGTTTTTGAAAATCTTCTCCCAAACCATTTGAGGGATCGATTCAAAACTCATGAAATATGATCTAGGGTAAGCGCTGAATCAAGTTTGTTCAAGGGAACTTGATTGACCAAATGGTTCAGCAGCCATCTTGGATGACCTAGTTTTCACAAAAGCGACTTCTTCCCCAGAACTTTTGAAGCGATCAGGCCGAAATTTGTGATATATAATTAGGAACAAAGGACGATTAATTTTGTTCAAGGGAAGTTGATTCGCCAAAAAACATGGCTGCGGTGGACCAATCAAAATATAGTGTTTGGCAGCCATATTGGATTTTTTTATTTGATGGATTTTGAGGCCGAAATTCGTTTTATATAGGTTTTTGGGCATTCTGATCTCAAATTTGCAATTTTCAAAACTCGAATAAATGGTTTGGCAGCCATCTTGGATCATTTTCCCGCCAAAAGCTCACATACTAAAGCAATGGGAAATTTAAAATGTCTTCTCGAGAACTACTGGGCCGATTTGAATTATATGTGGCAGGAAGCATCCTTATGGCATAGAGATTTCATTTTGTTCAAACAAAGCCGATCGGCCAATTTGGCCGGTGGCCATCTTGGATTTCGGCCGATTTTTAGAAATGTCTAAAAATCTCGTTCTCTGAAACGGCTAGGGGAATCGATTCAAAACTTATGAAACCTCATCTAGGCAAAGAGGTAAGCCAAGCTTGTTTAAAACAACTTGATTGACCGAATGGTTCGGCAGCCATCTTGGATGACCTAGTTTTCCCGAAAACGACTTCTCCAGAACCGCTGAATGGATCAAGCCAAAATTTGGGAGATACAATTAGGGACTAAGGGCCATTAAAGTTTGTTCAAGGGAAGTTGCTCCGTCAAAAAACATGGCCGATGTGGGCCAATCAAAATGTAGCGTGTTTGGCAGACATTTGATTTTTTCATTTGATGGATTTTGAGGCCAAAATTGGTTCTATAGATGTTTTTGGGTATTCTGAGCTCAAATTTGCAATTTTCGAAACTGTCGGATAAACGGTTTGGTGGGCAGCTTGGATAATTTTCTCGTCAAAAGCTCCCATGCTAAAGCAATGGGAAATTTACAATATCTTCTTGAGAACTACCAGGCCGATTTCAATTATATTTGGCAGAAAGCATCCTTAGGGCATAAGGATCCAAGTTTGTTCAAATGAATCCGATCGGCCAATTTGCCATTTTGGATTTCGGCCGATTTCAGGAAATGTCTAAAAATCTCCGAAACCACTTAGGGAATCTTCATCTAGGCCAAGAGGTAAGCCAAGTTTGTTCAAGAGGACTTGATTGACCAAATGGTTCGGCGACCATCTTGGATGACCTGGTTTTCACGAAAATTACTCCTCCAGAACCGCTGAAGGGATCAGGCCGAAATTTGGGCCATTAAAATTTGTTAAAAGGAAGGTGATCCATCAAATAAACATGGGCGCCGTGGGGCAATCAAAATGTAGTGTGTTTGGCTGCCATATTTCACTTGCAAAAATGTCCACAAACTCATTTAAAAGACTGCTAAACCACCCACCAACAATTTTGACAAAAATTGATGTTGCTCCGGGTGAGCGACACAGGCACCTTGGGCCTCTTGTTATTATTATTATTATTAGTATTATTATTATTATAGGAATAAGAAGACATCGAGAGACGAGTTCATATTTTATTCCAAACGTCTAATGAGACTGCTTATAGAATACGCTCTGTCACTTCTCCCTCACAAGGTATGTGATTAATATCCACATCGCTTTCTCAAATATCACTCATCATACATATTTCCAGATTCTTACAGTAAAGCTCAGAAATAACTTATTGTGTTTCTAAAGAAGTAAAATGTACTGTTGAATATTTTGAACATAATTGAATTGGAAGATGTCTTCCAATCCAATTATGTTCAAAATATTCTAAATAACATTTCTCACATTGTGTTAAAAATTTTACCAACTAACATGTGTGTGTTTTTGTTTTGGAAAACTGATAGCTTATTTTTTAACTGTACTGCATCATTATGTATCATTATGACAGTCTTTTCAGAGCAATAGGCAAGGCATGGCAAAGTCGCACTACATTACCCCCCCCCCCCCCCCCTGAATCGTATAAGACTGTCACAATGTCCATGTAAATCTATGTATACCGAAGAGCATGTGGCCAGAGATGTGACAATGGAGGGATCTGATCTGTCACTCATGTATTTGATGTCTAAGTCAATTACATCACTTGTTAGCTGATGTCACAATCAGAGTGACACATAGCTTTGTCACGAAGATCGACATGGCTGTCACAAATGTGTATAAATTTGTATTTTTTTCATGAATTTACAATTTAATAAACATTCTGTTGAATGTTTTGAAATAATTCAACTGAGACCCCCCCCCCCCCAGTCAAATTGGTCTCAAAATAGTCAATAGCATGTATAGTAAACTTGAAATTGAGATTTATTAGAATTCAGTGTTCAAAGTGATAAAATCGGTTTAAGCCCATTTCAAAAGTAAGTGGAGATTAGGTAGAAATGGTCGGGGCATAACTAGAAATGGATACCTCGATTAGGCATATGTTAACTTAAACCCTTTCACTAATGAATTCCCCATATCAGATATCTCATTTTCAAGGCAAACATACATGTACAGGAAAACTGTTGAATATTTTGAAATTAATTTGACTGGAAACCATTTCTGCCTTAGGCAGCAACGACTTCTAGTCAAATTAATTTCAAAATAATCAACAGAGTATGTTTTATATCGTAAAGAATTGATTTTTTCAGGGATTTATCGGTGAAATTGTTAATAGATTTACTTTTGTTATCTAGGTCGCATCCACTGAGACACGATCTTTATAAGGATGAATCGATTATAAACAATGATCGGTAATTTGAAAAGTATACACAAATGTAATTTTTTTGCGGGGTATTATGTAATGCCACCGTCCATCCGGGCGGGTGGCAGAGTAGTTTCCGGATGATAACTCTGTTACCGTTTGTCGGATCGCATTGAAACTTCATAGGGTGGTTGGACGTGGTCTTGGGAAGAAACCTATCGAAATCGACTGATCCGAAATCCAAGATGGCCGCCAGCCACCGGCGTCCATCTTGAAAATTGGTTTCCGGATGATAACTCTGTTACCGTTTATCACATCGCTTTGAAACTTCATAGAGTGGTTGGACTAGGTCTGTGGAAGAAGCCTATTGAAATCGACAATGATCCAAAATCCAAGATGGCCACGGGTTGCCATCTTGAAAGTTGGTTTCTGGATGATACCTCCTTGACTGTTTAGCGGATCGCTTTGACACTTAATAAGGATTACTGGTCTGAGGAAGAAATAAATATTTTCTGATAGTTGTCATTTATTAGTTTGTTATCATGGCGGCGTATTATGAGACTAGGTGCTCTGTGGTAAACCTAAGCCTGCTAATGTGTGACTCTATCATAGTGTGAATAGGATTGCTGAATATAACTTATGTGTACATTTAACCCTCAAATTTGTTCAAGAAAACTTTAATTTTCTTATAGAAAATGTTCAACTGCAGACCAAGAGAAGACTAGTTTGGAAAATTTACCACTGGAATAACTGACTCGGTTAGAGCACTTCAGAAGGCTCTTTAGGCCAGCTTGAGTATTACACCATGCCTGATAGGACCAGAATGCATCACTTGAACATTCAGAAAGCAATTATTTAACTAAATTATGAAGATCCCACGAATTGATGGTCAGAATTTAATTATGTAAATGGTTACCTTTAAAGAGCTATATCTTGCTATGTTTATGCGAGCACCCAGGGATTTATTGCATGATGCGATATACAGTAGAGCTCATAAATAAGTCTGATTGATTCCAAAACAGAAACGGAGACATTTTTCTGTACAATTTTGAGCACAATTTACGAAACGCTGTTGAATATTTTGGACTTAATTTGATCGGAAGCCATTAATTTTGTTTTATATTGTTTTGGAAACATGTTAGGTTATCTACTGACTTATTACGCACACAATTTCACATGATCTGCATATCCGGGAATTGAGGAATCCAGTTTTAGTTATGCCCCCGCCTATCACTACATGTAGCTAAGCTCCACCCAGCTTTGCCCATCTTGGGATCAATCGATCCCCGCTGTCTATGAATCTCAATTTCCAGAAAACTGTGCAGGTAAGCTGTTGAATATCTTGAAACAAATTTTACTTGGTGCTGTTGCATAGGCAGCAACAGCGGCTAATCAAATTAGTTTCCAAATATTCAACAGCATTATGTTTATTAAATTAAAGTAAAGGCATACAATTCGTACAACCTGACAGACTATTAAAGGTGCATATTCACACCAAAATGCTTGAAAATAAAATTGTTGAAACTACATGTATGTACTTTTAGAAACTTAACTTGTCTTCATGTACCTCAATGTAATGAAACAAAATAAATCTTATCTTATGATGCTTTCATTCCATATAAAGAAATTTTGTAGGTTTAGTTGTAAATTTGAATTAGGGACTCGTGCCTCTAATTCAAATTGATGAAAAAATTACGTGTATATTAATTTATACGTAATGAAATCATCATATGCTAAGATTTATTTCGTTTCATTACATCTCAGCACACAATTTAAGCCCCTAAAAGTATAGAATTTTACCAATTTTATTTTCAAGCATTTTGTTGTGAATATGCTTATATAAGATTGGTTGAAATAGATCATGTAATTAAGTCGGTATGAATGACAGCAAGTCACGTGATCAAAATTTTACTACAACAGTAATTTTTCATTCATGCCTAATGACGTCGGATGGCCTACGACTGCGCATTATCAATTATTATTAACTATGACTGCGAGACATTTCTCATTACTGGTGAATTAGCAGACCCCCCCCCCCCCTCTAGGCTGATTCGTGACAATTTTTATTGTTGAAATTAGTAACTGGGATCGCGCCTTTCTGTAAGAATGGAATGTTTGCGTTAGCAGACAGCTGTACCAGAGCTGATAATGCAATCTACTAGCCATTGACAGATAGAAATAGCGCTAGAAAAATATTTCTTCCAAAAATAACAAGTTGCCCACGAGTGCAACCGATAGACTATTCTACTTCGAATAATACTTACCAGATGTACTATTATGATAATGTCTATTATCTAGTCTAGCTCAAAATAAGCAATTAAAACTCTGCACTCTCCTGGTCCTGCCCATACTGTGTCCGGGAATTACCATAGCCGCAGGTACCGAGTCAATTCCCAATCACAGTCAGATTCGTCTATTTTGCTCTCCTTGCTAGTCGCATTTTTGAGCTCTCTAAAATTCTCAATTTTCTACGGAATTAGCCGTTTCTGGGTGATTCATTGCTGGAAGGATGGAAGAAAAAGGAAAATCATCACAGGGCCAGGTTGTCTCGATCTAGAATTTATACATTCGTGCCGTAATGACTGTTTGAATTTTCCTTAAATTGACACATTGTTTTAAAATGGTAGCCATTGTTGGAGTCGCTCCGGTACCCGTTAACTGTTTAATCTTATCCGGGTACTCGGTTAATTTCTCTTGCGACTCGGTTCCTTCCAAGATGGATGCGCCCTTAGCCAAGATGGCGGATTAATGTTTCGATTTGGCTTGGCGTGTCTATGCACTCTGTTTTATGCCGAGCTTTAGCTCTCGCTTCATTGTCGAGGGTGTTTGTAGCGATCTGCATTTATTTCTTGGCTGTATTAACGTTAGTTAATTTCCAAGTTGTGTTTATTAATTTTCACTCAAAAAAGTTTCAAATATTTCCTGCCTAACGGCTTGATTATCATTAATTTAAGAGAAAGTTAATGTTTCCAAGTAATTCTACTTTACAATCAAGTCAATTGTGCGTATTGCTCGTCATCGTATGTCATGTGCAGCGTTTTCATTCTTCTCTGTTCGCAGAAGGCCAAGAACCAGGACACTGTGCCACAAATGCAACAGGTTCATAAAGCGCAAGTTTAATGGTCATCACTGTGTCGCTTGTGCGAAGTGCAAAGTCGGAAGTCCATGTGATGTGTGCGCCAAGTGGTCGTCGTAGTTGGTGGCAGAGTTCGATCGTGATCGACGTGCGCGCTTGTAGAGGATCGCGAGGGACAAGGTGGCCAAGCTGGATCAGGCATCAGTGAGAGGACTGGAAGATCGTCTGAACGAGCAAATGGATTCAGCATTGGGCGTATGGGCGGCCCAGTTCAAGGCAATGTTTGAGTCCTTGCAGTCCACGATCCCGACGATGCAGGCTGGTGCATGGCAACCTTTCGGTGGTCCGGCTAGTTTTGCGGAGGGACAAGCACCTGTCCCTTCTCTGACCTTGGCTCAAGAGCCGGCGGCGGAGGAGGACGATCTGCTAATGGAAGATTCCGTCATGCCGGATATTTCGTTAACGGCTCAACCAGGTACATCCCAGGGATCTCCATCGGGATTTGTACGGGTTTGCCAAGCGGGTGGTGATGTCGACGTTCCATCGGGCATTTTCCACCCGGATTTCGCTCAACCCGCGTTGTTTAGGTGTGGCTCCTCTCGGAGTTCCGTCATCTACCGTGGTGAAAGCGACTGTAGTCCCGCCTCCCATGCTAGAGCCGATGGACTACGGTGAATCCGTGTCCGGCGATTCGTTGGACACTGGTGCTGCTAGTAGTCGGGCTATGGGCGCGCTTCATGTTGGAAGAAGTGCGGGCCATAGCTCTCAGCATGGATCGTCGGTGGCCTACTCATCCAAGGGTGAGAAGGAAGATGAGAACGGTAGTCCATTGATGGAGTCCTCTTTTTGCACTGAAGCTGAATGGGTGCAGGTCCTTGGCTGGATGTCAGAGCGTCTCGGGTTGGCATCGGATCATGGATCTCAGCGCGATCCGGCGATGGAACGAATAAGGAGTAGGGTCTGGTTTCCGGAGCTGGCCTACCATCAGTATGCCCGGGTTCCACTGCTTTCCATCTGGGAGCGAGGGGCGCTGAATAGGCCATTGGCTGGCAAATCGAAGGGGCGTTCTCGTCCCTTAGTTTCCCAGGCCAATAAAGATCTGTTTAATGAGCTAACGCTCATTGAAGATGCGGCGATAGCAGCCATGGCTGCGCTCTCGCACGGATGTACCATCCTGCAGAGTATGCTGACCTGCGTGGCGGAAGGTGGAGAAGTGCCAGAGGCTGCTCCCGGAGTTGTCCAGGACACCATGTGCTTGTCCCAGGATTGCCTGGCCAGGGTGATCACCAGATCATTGGTAGATCGAAGGAGAATGGTTCTCGACTGTATAACCAGGACCTGAGATGAGCGCTGCGTTATCTTCTGCGGCTTTCATTGTCCAGGCTTGTTCGGCGGCTTGGCACGGCAAGCCTTATCCAAGGTCGCGTCAATGGTCGCTGAGCAGGAAGTAGTCGGCAAGTCGTGGAAGTCGACTAAGAGGACACCACGGCAGCAGTCCTACAAACAGCATCGGCATGGGCAACAGAGGCAGCACCAGAGATCGCCCTTCCGTCCTTCTGGCCGTGATGGATCTGGCCGTTCGTCCTCATACAAGTCATCTAATAAGAGGCCGTATGAGGAGGACAGAAAGGGTGGCGGCGGTTATCATAAAGATAGTCGTGGCGGCGGTCCCGGGCCGTCATATTCCAAGAAACCGTTGGGTGGCCGTGGAGGCCGGTCCTGACAGGTTTCCGGCGGAATCAGTTCCGGTGTCATCCGGAACGAAGGGAGTCGAGAATCTTCACCCAAGCGATTTAGAGTCTTATCGTGCAATATTGATCGCCAGCTGTGTGCAGATTCCTACCGTCCGAGGCAGACTTCAACTGTTCTCAAGCCAATGGGAACGGGTCGTGCGAGATTGTTTAGTCTGTCAGTGGTTCCGTTAACATAGACTCCAGTGTGGACTCCCGTTCCAAGGGAATCCGATCGTCTAGATGCCATTTGCTCAGAAATCGAAGCAGCGGAAGAACGCGATTCATCTAGTCCACAATCAGTCCTCTCTAGGCTTCTATTCGATGATGTTCTTCATTCCGAAATGTACCGGAGGTTGGAGACCAATTCTCAATCTCAAACCGGTGAACAAATTTATTCTTTCTCCAAAGTTTCAGATGGAGACTGTAGCAGCGGTGATGACAGGGCTGAGAAAAGGCATGTGGGCAGTGTCGATAGATCTGAAGGATGCATATTTTCATATTCCAATGTCAATTCCTTTTCAGAAATACCTTCGCTTTGCATTCCAAGACAATGTTTGGGAATTCAATGCGCTTCCATTCGGCCTGACCACAGCACCGAGGGTCTTCACCAAAGTGGTTCTCGCCATGACTTCTTATCTTCGCAGGAGAAACATAGCTGTTCATACTTACATAGACGACTGGCTGCTGAAGGCGGGGAATCCAGTCACTCTGCGCAACAATCTTCAGGTAGTCCTAGCCTTACTAAAGGATCTAGGATGGATTGTGAATCTAGAGAAATCAGAATTGACTCCATCCCAGGAGTTTGTTTATCTGGGAATATTTTTCAACCTCAGAGACGGCGTAGCTTTTCCGGCGGAGAGAATAGTCAAGAGTTTGATTGCAGTACTGGAGTCAGTTTCTCTAGGAGCCTTTCTGACGGCGCGCCAATTTCTCAGAATACTGGGTTTACTAGTGTCCCTGGAGAAAGTGGTTCCTTATGCGACACTCAGGCGCAGGCCGATTCAGATGTATCTAATGTCATTCTGGTCTCAGAGAACGGATCCGGTATCTCTGAAAATTCCTGTGAAAGAACCATTGATATTCCACCTTCAGTGGTGGTTATCAGAACAGAATCTCCTGCGAGGTGTTCCTCTACAACCTCCTCAACCACAGATGTCCATCTTCACAGATGCATCAACGACGGGTTGGGGAGCGGTATTGGACGATCAGTCAGTGTCAGGGGAATGGGATCGGACCAATGCGCAGAAACATATCAATGTTCTCGAATTATTAGCAGTGACATTAGCACTTCGAAAATTCGAGAGCTTAATCCGAGACAAGATTGTCCTAGTAAGGACAGACTACTCAACAGTGGTGTCTTATTTGAACTGCCAAGGCAGGACGAGATCACCGGAGTTGTGTGTGATGATTTGGAACCTTCTGCTGTGGTGCCAAGAGAGGAATGTTATTCTTCGGGCAGCACACATTCCAGGAAGACTGAACATCTTAGCAGATGCTCTCAGTTGAGGGACGGTTTGTCGTCCGACGGAGTGGCAGCTCAACCAATCGGTAGCGGAGATTCTATTCAAACATTAGGGCAAGCCAAATGTGGACCTGTTTGCGATGAAACAGAACGCAAAGATGGTCACATACGTGTCACCGATCTCGGACCCGTTAGCTCTAGCAGTAGACGCACTGGCGATAAGTTGGAAGGAAATGTACGCGTATGCGTATCCTCCAACGATTCTCATCCCAAAGGTTCTGGCAAAGATAAGAGAGGGTATGTGCCAAGTACTACTGATCGCCCCTTATTGGCCAGGCCGATCATGGTTTACGGATCTGCTGGACCTTCTGGTCTGCAATCCAATCTCTCTTCCAGACAGAAGACATCTAATCTCTCAGAACAGGGGTCTGTATTTCCACGACAGACCAGAAATGTTCAAATTGACTGCATGGATGTTATCAAGCAGCGTGCAATTAAGGGTGGCTTTTCTGAGCAAGCAGCGAAGTTTGTTGCTTCAGCCAGAAGAGGGTCAACCACTAAAACATAATTATAGAATCAACAAATTTGCAGAGTGGTGTAAGGGAAGAGATATCGATGCCTTTTCTGCATCTGTTCAACACATAGCAGATTTTATCTGTCATTTATACGAAGTTGACAAACTTGTACCTTCAGCCCTAGCAACATATAAGTCTGCATTAGCTTCAGTCATTCCCAGTCTGGCCATTGAAGGAGTGGAGAATGACACTTTAAATGAAGTTATTAAAGGAATGAGCAATCTGCGACCTAGACAGCCAATTCCTATCCCAGCATGGAATCTACTGTATCTCTTGTTCTACAGGTTTTAGGGCATGCTCCCTTTGAACCGATTAGATCTATAGATATTAAACTGTTAACTATTAAATAGATTTTGTTGGTTGCAGCAGCGTCGGCGAGAAGGAGAAGCGAAATTCATGCGCTTCCTGCCGAACAAGACCGTTTTGTCGTCACGGGTGAATGTTTAAGACTACTTCCACGTCTTTGTTTCCTGGCAAAGAATCAGTCACTTAAATATCCAGGACAGCCGATCAATTTGCCCAGTTTAATTAGACATGACCCAAACTCTTCTGCTTGGTGTCCTGTCAGATGTCTGAAAATGTATTAAAAACGTACTGAGGAGTGGAGAGATGACCCGAAATCTCTGTGGTTAAGTCTCAAAGCTCCTCATTTGCGCGCCTAGAAAGATACTATTTCTCGGAAAGTCGATGCTATTCAGATGTCGCACAAAATCACAACAGGAAAGCAGATTGATCGTGCGAATGCCCATCAGGTCCGAACACTAGCAGCGTCATCGGCCCTTTATACGGGTGTCTCATTAGAGGAGGTGATGTCTGTAGCACAATGGCATGCCGAGTCGTCATTCACTGATTTCTACCTTCGCGACATCTCCAACACACTTAATCCGGTAGCCGTCGCCAATTTGTCAAATCTGAACTAAGCCACATCCGACCACTATTTCGCACACATCACAAGTTCTTCCACTTGCACTGAACAATGGCCATGCCCATGACCTGAGAACGACCGTGGATTGTGCCGAGCTCCTGTGATGAACTAAAAAGACCAAGCACTCAAAATGGTGAGTGTTTACATTAATTAAGTGACTAATTTTAAGTTTACTTACATGTATAGTCGAAATACCAGACTATTTAAGTAAAAAGTCTGGACAAGAACATCTTATTCTTTTGCAGACATTAGACTCATTCCAATTTGAAATTCTAATCAATATACTGATATTTTTTTCAAAATTTAGAAGTTGTAGTAGCTTCTTTGCACTCTGGCCTGCCCTAGCTGAGACTTGGGCTGACACGGGTCTGGTGGGTGTTGCTCCCTGTTTTTGACAGCCCTCTGGAATTTGTGCGGACAAATGAGGTGGGGGGGAGGCGGGGGCGGGGGCGCTGTCTAGACCATGGAGGTTTAGCACTCTATAAGTCAGATGGCAGAATCCAAGCATATGCCAGGGTTCTAGTCTCTTCACAACCTTCTCTGTTGGATGGTAGAGGAGTGCTGGTTCGAGCCTCACCTCCTCCCACCGGTATTTCTTGGCTGTTGAAATCCAGAGTTTATCATAATAGTACATCTGGTAAGTATTATTCGAAGTAGAATCAAAAAAGCATCCGCTTTTGTTTCTACGAGAATTCTTAATACTTACCAGATGTACTATGGCCCTGTCTCAGCCTCCCCGCTGAGGTGAGGCTGAGCTGCTTTCGCTGTTTGTCAAGACAAATATAAGACGAATCTGACTGTGATTGGGAATTGACTCGGTACCTGCGGCTATGGTAATTCCCGGACACAGTGTGTGCAGGACCAGGAGTGCAGAGTTTTAATTGTTTATTTTGAGCTAGACTAGATAATAGACATTATCATAATAGTACATCTGGTAAGTATTAAGAATTCTCCTAGAAACAAAATTGGATGCTTTTTTGAGACAGCGTATCTAACCAGCAACTAGGTACTGGGAAGGGAGACCTACTGTTATACTTACAGTCATGGGACCAACTTTGTCCCAAAAGGGTCTAAATTTAGAAATCAATTTTGGGGTGAGATTTATTTGTTTAAGTGATGGATATGGCGGGCAATTCGATCTCGTGTATATACGAGATTGGCTTGCCCGCCATATTTTTCACTTTCCCCGGGCAAGCAGTAAGTTCATAAGCATCATCATATTCTTGCCGTTCAATTTCAATATTATTTATTTCATGATTTCGTACAGATTTACTGCTGACCGGGTAGCTTATGTTATTAGGTTACCACAGGTTGCCATGAGTTACCTAAAATTTATTATTGCGTAACCTACCATGAGGTTACCATAAAAGATCTAACTTTACACCCCTGTGACGCAATTCATTATGGCTTCCAATAGGACTAATAAAGATGGCAAAATTGATCACTTAGAACACTTTAATGACCAAGCCGACCACAGCCAGCCTCTACAGTAGGCTTGAGGAATATCCTTTTGCAGATCAAGCGATAAGTATTGCCCGACAAGTTAATCTGGATATTTTTAATTGTTTCCAAATTCAGAATTTCCTGTCTAGCAATTAAATTTTGTCAAAAACGAAATATAGTCTGAAGTAAAATATGTGCTGTAATGTTTGTTTTCTGCAGGCTGTTGTCGTAGCGACCCCTCAAGGTATCCCGTATGAAGGCAAGAAGTTAGATGCACAGAATGTAAGACTTTGCTCATTGTTCTCTAATTAAATACTACAGGTATTTGTCTTGTTTAAATTATTGTATTAATTCATTTTCTTACAGCGTTATAACTTTCTGTGGCTTTCATCACTGAGCGTAATGCAAGTTAAATATCAGTCCTACTACCATATCTACCGTGCATCATCAAGTAATGTTAATATCTTTCTTTTTAAGAGCACACATTTGCACCAGAATGCTTGAAAATAAAATTGTCAAAATTCTATACTTTTAGACGGTTAAATTGTGTATCTCAATATACTGAAATGAAATAGATCTTAACATATGATGATTTCATGCTATATGTACATTAAGGCCATTAAGATATTTTTGTGATATTGAAACTAAAAATAAATGTGTTATTTTATATAGAATGAAATGATTATATAGTTTAAGATTTAATTCATTTCATTACATTGGGATACATAGTTTAAGCATATAACGGTTTTAAGTTTAAAAAAAAAAAAATTTCAGGTATTCAAATGTGCCTTTAGTATTATTTTCAGCGATTCACTATTGCAGGAGGTGAACTTAAAGTTAACCCTTTAACACTCAAGCCGACCAAAAACGGCTTCCGCAGTGAACGTTCAGTGTCTATTTGCAGACCAAAAGATATTTTTTAATCTATCACTGGAATGACTGTTACTCATAGAAAATGTCCATTTGCTAACCAAGAGATATTTGTTAAAATTTATCACTGGAATGACTGGCTCGGTTTTCTATGAGTAAATTGAAATTTTCTTGAACAAATTTTAGTGTTAAATGGTTAATATCCTTTGAAATGTGATGCTTGCATTGTATGATATGTGTTTATTAGCTGATGATGAATGATTGTGGATACATTTGTCATTGTGATTGATTTTACAGTTAATTCTTTAACACTGAAGTTTGCCAAAACCGGCTTTGGTGTAGTGGTCCTGGGAAATGTCCATTTGCAGACTATGAGACGACTACTTTTTAAAGTTTATCATTGTTAAACGAGCCAGTAATTCCGGTGATAAATTTAAAAAAATTATTTTCTTGGTCTGCAAATGAACATTTTCTATGAGAAATCAACAATATTTTCTGGAACAAATTTGAGTATTAAAGGGTTAAGCTTTGTATTCTTTTAACCCTTTAAGCCTTAAATTTGTCCAAGAAAATTTAAATTTCCTCAAAGAAAATGGCAATTTTCAAACCAAGAGAAGACATTCCAGTGATAAATCTTCAAAATTAGGCTTCCCTTCATCTGCAAATGGACATTTCTCAAGACCACTACAGAAGCCGGTTTTGGCGAGTTTGAGTGTTAAAGGGTTAATACTCCATGCAGTGTCAAAGTGCTTGTTATCACTCCATCTTATTCTTTTGAGTCCTGGCCAGATGTCTAATAGTTTTGAACTATTTTCACCAGTTTTCTTTATATATCAGGCTGTGATGCAGTCAGGATTTGGTTTCTGTCAAATCTGTTTATGTTCACCAGATTTATCTCCCTTAATATGTTTAAGATTTGTAAAAAAACCCCACTGATTTCTTGTCCGAGCCAGATCACTGGATATATTTGTGGTGTATTATAATTTTCTTTCTGCAAAATCTGTCCATATTCTCCAAGAGTTATCTCCCTTGAAAGACTTAAAATTCATCACAATTGCCTTGTTTCGGCCAGATTTCAGAATATTGTTACATGTAGCTTAGACATGGCAATGCTCTTTCAGGGGTTATATTGGATATAGATGAAGTATCGTGATTTTGTTTCTTCAAAACCCGTCCATATTTGCCCAAGTTATCTTCCTTGAATTATTTTAAACTTGTCAACAGTTTCTTGTCCTTAGTAAATCGCAAAATTGTTTTAAGCTGCACTTGTTTTGGTTTTTTATTGGAGGTTGACGTAATGTCATGAGTTTGTTTCTGCACAATCCATCCATATTTACCAGACACATTCCAATATTCGGCAAATTTATCTCCCCAGAAAAAGTTGAAATTAACGAATACTATCTATTAACAGTTACCATTCTTCAAACTTGTATATTTTGTGGGATATCTTACATGTATCTGTCACTAAGACTCTTATTGCTAATTTTTTGCAGAAAGGCAAGTCTGTCCATATCTACTATGTCAGATGATTAACTTATTTTACCCTTTCATGGTGAAGCCAGCCAAAACTGACCTCTGCAGTGAGTGATCTTGAGGAATGTCCATTTGCAGACCAAGAGATTATTTTTGAAAATTTCCCACTTGAATGACTGGCTCGATAACCAACCCAGCCATTCCAGTGGTAAATTTTCAAAAAAAGTCTTGACCAGCAAATGACATTCAATAAGCAAATGCTTTGATTTTCTTGACCAAATTTAGCCATTAACCCTTTAACACACATATCAGCCAAAACGGATGCCGCAGTGGTCTTGAGAAATGTCCATTTGCAGAACAAGAGAAGAGTATTTAAAAAAATTTACCACTGGAATGACTGGCTCGATAACCGAGCCAGTCATTCCAGTGGTAAATTTCCAAAAATACTCTTCTCTTGGTCTGCACATGGACATTTTCTATGAGAAAATTGAAATTTTCTTGAACAAATTCAATGGTTAAAGGGTTAATATTTTGTTCTAACTTTACATATCACATGTTTGACTCAGTTAATTATGTTTCCACAGATATGCGGTGTATCCATCTTACGAGCAGGAGAAACAATGGAACCTGCTTTATGTGAAGTTTTAAAAGATATTCGTATCGGCAAAATACTCATTCAGACCAATTTTGATACGGGTGAACCAGAGGTAATAATACTTAGCATTGTTCAGTGATCAGAATATTTTCTTTTTCACCCAAGAAGTTCCAGTAGCGCAATGTCAACAGAATCATACACAAAAGCTGTGGCGTATTCTGAAAATAATTTAAGCAGCTACTACTAACAAATAAATTTTAAAATATTCAACAGAGTATTTTTATGCTGTGTGGACGTTGTTGGATCATGGCTGGTAGCACTCATTGTGTGTAATAATGAGCTTTATAGCGTGATTACATTGGGTCCCTTTCTGTAAAAAGTATGTGAATGACTAGCATGAGCTAGGCAATCATTGCTTTTCAAAGTATTTTTCTAAAATCTTCCTAGTCATTGAACGAGAATTTTAAGTTTTATTAAAACCTGAAATAAAACCACCTATAATGCTTTTATTATATTAAATAATAAATATAATATACTATATTAATACTAAAATATAATCCTTTTATTGTCAAATCTGTTTGAAAAAAATCTAATTACTTGCTTATTGAATGTCCATTTGCAGGTCAAGAGAAGAGGATTTAAAAAAATTTACCATTGGAATAACTGGTTCATTTAATGAGCCAATCATTCCAGTGGTGAATGTTCTGAAAATGGACATCCCACAAGGCAACTGCAGATGCCAATTTCGGCTAACATGGCCATTAACGGTTTAACCATTTACCGTTGGGGGGGGGGGGCTTGTCATAAATAGATTTAAATTAACCCTTTAAACCTCAAATTTGTTCAAGAAAATTATAATTTTCTCATAGAAAATGTCCATTTGCAGACTAATTGAAGACTATTTTTGAAAATTTACCACTGGAATGACTGACTGACTGTCATAAATAGATTTAAATTAACCCTTTACACCTCAAATTTGTTCAAGAAAATTATCATTTTCTCATAGATGTCCATTTACAGACTAAGAGAAGACTATTACTGAAAATTTACCACTGGTATGACTGACTCGGTTATCGAGCCAGTCATTCCAGTGATAAATTTTCAAAATTAGGCTTCTCTTCATCTGCAAATGGACATTTACCAAGACCAATGCTGAAACTACCTGTAACAAAACTACTGTTTTTAGCTTCACTACCTGAGGCTGCCAAGAGACATCAAAGATGACCATGTGATGTTGATTGATGCTACTGTGGCAACGGGTGCGGCGGCCATGATGGCTATTCGCGTGTTATTGGACCATGATGTGCCTGAGGAGAGCATATCTCTTCTATCTCTTCTAATGGCTGACTCGGGTATGATTAAAACACTCGATTGCATAGTTCACCTACAGGGCTGGGGTAACTGTAACTTGTAACTGTAACTGACTAACTTAGTTACATTTTTCATGTAACTGAAGCAGCTTGTAACTGAAGAATTTTTTTAGTTACAGTAACTGAAATGTAACCAGTTACATTGCAAAAGTAACTGAAATTTCGGTTACTTTTCAGTTACATTTCAAACTTTTTTACCAAATTTATTGCAATTTTCTTAATTTGTGGCATAGCTACTGTTATACACGTGACACTACAATATCCCAATTTCAATGTAATCATTCAGGTAAGCTGTTGAATATATTGATTCTAATTTTACTGGTAGATGTTGATGCCATGGGCAACAACTTTATTTCCAAGCATCAGTGATATTAATTTCAGAAATTTGCCATTGGAATGACTGGCTTGATTATAGGGGCAGTCATTCCAGTGGTAAATTTTCAAATATAAATCTTGTAGCCCACAAAATAGACATTTCTTGACCAATCTTGACCATTAAAGGGTTAGCCCACTCTATATCTGTATATATTAAATTTGTTGAAGAAAACTTTGGCTTTCTCCTAGAAAATGACCATTTGCAGACCATGAGATTATTTTAGAAAATATTCCACTGAAATTACTGGCTTGGTTATTGAGCCAGTCATTCTAGTGGTAAATTTTCAAAAATATCTATATTTGTCTGAAAATGGATATTTCTCAAAATCACTGCAAAAGCTGTTTTGTCCAGCTTTACTGTTAAAGGGTTAAAAGGATTAAAAACAGCAAATCTTGAATTGTAAAGAAAGTTAAAATCTGCCACAGTATGTGTTAACAGCATGTCCTGTTCTTTTCTTTATATATACTATTGATTAGGCCAGCTTAGGATATCTTTGCTCAGCAATTATCTTCAAGCTAAATTCAATTCACATAGGTGTGGTGATAAAGATCAAAGGACAATGCCATTGATAAAATTTAAGCCATCAACCATTTTGGTATAGCAGACAAAATGTATAAAGGCTGTGGAATTAAAGTAGTGTACTGGAAAGCTGTTGAACATTTTGAAACTAATCTGAACTGAAAAATGTTGATACCTATGGCAAAGCTTTCAGTCAAATTAGTTTCAAAACATTCGACCAATTATTTCTTACAATAAGAGTATTGTTTGTTATATGACATGTCTGGGTTGAAAGGGTTAGAGGAAGAAATATGTATGTACATCAATGAAGGCTGTGGAATTAAACTAGTGTCTTATTATTTTGGAAACAAGTTCATTGAACTTTGTTATTGCATATGGCAGTAACAAAATTCAGTCAAATTTATTAAAGAATTTTCAGCAGTTTTTATATTTTATATATGAAATGGATTCAGTTCTGTCAGTATATTATATCAGTGGTTATAGTGGTATTTTGTTTCTACTATATATCTCAATTTGGTTGACTACATTACACCTTTTATGATGACATTGATGTTCACATAGTCCATCATAATAATTATCAGTCAAAGTAACTAATGTAACTCAAATATAACTTTAGTTACATTTTGCAAAGTAACTGAAATGTAACTAGTTACATTGTTCAACAAAAGTAACTGTAACTGTAACTGACATAGTGCAATGTAACTGTAACTAGTTACATTTAAGTGTAACTGACCCCAGGCCTGCTCACCTAGGTTTAGCACTTTTACTGGTCAAATCTGTTCAAGAAACTCTTACCCATGACTTAATAACTTGTGTGCACGACTTAGTATCTTGTGCGCACGAGTTACGATGAGAAATTTTTTTTTTCTCATTAAGGGCGTGAAAAAGCAAAATATTTCATTTTCATAGCTCATGCGCACGACTTAGTAACTCATGCGCACAAGTTACGAAAATGAAATATGTGAAAACAAATTTTGTTTCTTACCGGTATTATCGTAACTCGTGCAACTGAGTTGCTGTAAGTTGTGCGCTCGAGTTACTAACTCCGTAGCTTACCACTCTGATGATGAAGTTTTGTAATTTTCAAATTAGATTAAGAGATGAACGTGTGTTAATTTTTCAACAAATTTAATTGAAGATATTGCTGCAATAGATAGACATTTCGGTCCTCCAAAATTTTTAAACATGTACACCAGTTTCTTATATATTGAATCCGGAATTTGCTGAATCTCAATTTCATGGTAACTATACAATGAAACTGTTGAATATTTTTTAACCTAATTTGACTGGCTGCAATTGCTGCCTATGGCAACAACAGCACCCAGTCAAATTAGTTTCAAAACATTCAGAATGTTTATTAAATGGTAACGCCATACAATTCGTACAACTGATGGACTAATAAAGGTTCTTGACATACTTAGTTACGTCATTCATCATGTATTTTGATTGTAATGTCAGCCTACATGTGACATAATTATGATGTCATATACGTAATTGACAGATTTAATTCATCTAATAAATGCATAATTTCTTTGTTTATTTCAGGTGTGCATACCATTGCCTATGCCTTCCCTCGTGTGAAGATTATAACCACAGCCATCGACCATCAAATGAATGATGAATTCCATATTCTTCCAGGAATCGGTCAGTATGGATAGATCTGATGTGTCACACCAGAATATGACATCATAATCAATTACGTCACATGTAGTCTGGCGTCACAATCAAAAGGCATAGCAAATGATGTAATTAGGTCCATCGTGAGCATTGAATAATGTGTCAGGTGTATGAATTGCATGGTGTTGCTATTTAGTAAACGTTCTCTTGAATACTTTGAAACTAATTTGATGGGGCTAAAATTAGTTTTAAAATATTCAACAGATTACCTGTATAATTACTTTGAAATTGGAATGCTCTAAATTCGGTATTCAAAGTATATAAATCGGTTCTAACATGTGCAAAGCATGGGCGTGGCATGGCTAGAAATGAGTGTGGCATGGCTAGAAATGGGTGGGGCATGGCTAGGAATGGATCCCTCTATAGGTATTACAATCTCAATATGTTATTACATATTCTTTGCTATCATCTAGTTATCTCCACCTCCCCCAGCATCAAATGCAGGCTTTGGTTATATGTTAGAGTAGGGGTGAGGAGTAAGGCGATCATCATGTCCATCTGTTTGTCCACCTATCGCTCCATTTGTCTGTAACTACTCCCTGTCAAATGCAAATCCAGTTTAATTACGATTATTCTAATATTATTTCAACGAAATCTGTCTGTATTCCCCAAAGTTATTTCCATTTGATAAAACTTAAAATTTGATAAAATTTCCTTGTATGGGCTAAATCTCACAGTTTTAAACATACACTCATAGTTTTTGTTCTCGGTAAATATAATAGAGGGGACTACAGTCAGCCAGCGCTAGGATTGTGTTTCAGTGAATTCTGGCCATATTCACCAGAGTTAGCTCCCTGAAAAAACTGGCCTTTACAGTGGTCTTGAGAAATGTCTATTTGCAAACCAAGAGAGGACTATTTTTGAAAATTTACCACTGGAATGACTGGCTCATGTATAGTCATTCCAGTGGTGAATGGACACATTTCTCACGACCATTGCAGAAGCTGTTTTTGGCTGATATAAGGGGTAAAAGGTCAAGAAATATTATCCATGACTTTCCAACTATTTTTATCTAAGTTTCATTATTCTAAGCTATATATACGCACAGTTATATGAGATATCATGATATATACGTCAGTATTGTTACCCTGGTTCTCTTGTTATTTCAGGCAACTTTGGAGACCGATATTTTGGAACAGAAATCGAGACAGAGACATAGAACAGGTTAGAGCCTAGGAGGCGTGTACATAGCATCTAATTTATGGAATGGAACTGCATCATATTATGGCTACATACCTGTACATAATCGTGGTCATGATAAGCTGAAGAATATTATGTGCTTTGAAAAGTTAGTGCTGTACAGTATCTATACCTTGTTGCCATAGATACTATATGTGATTGTTCACAAATCATGTTATCCGGACACTCGGTTGATCAAAACCAGCTTTTTGAAGTCATTTAGATGAATGTCCATTTGCAGGCCAAGAGAAGACTATTTTTGAAAATTTACCCATAGAATTTCTGGCTCGATAACCGACCAAGGCATTCCAGTGGTAAATTTTCAAAAAGAATCTGGCCTGCAAATGAATTCCAAATCGCCTTGTTTTGAGGCAAGTAAATATTAAGACATGCTAAGAACTTTGAGAAAAAATACATTCACGAAAGTTTGACGTAATGATTTTCTGTCAAATTATTTTCAAAATAGACAGAGATCAATCGAGAATATGTTATGGTGAAGAAATCTCATTAAGGATGATAGTCACATGATTGTATATTCATTTGATTGCAAACCTTTACATATTACATGTGCAGTACAATGCTATAGTGAGCTGCCTGACTGATGAGGGAAATGCTCAACACCTCTACAAATTCCCAAGTTTATTCAAGAAAACTTTAATTTTCTCTATGATTATCTCCATTTGCAGTTGGTCAAGAGATTATTTTTTAAATTTATCACTGCAATGAGAGCCAGTCATTCCAGCAATAAATTATCAAAAATATTCTCTTGGCCTGCAAATGGACAGTTCTCAAGACCACTGTAGAAGCTGTGTTTGGCCAGTTTGAGCGTTAAATGGTTAATGTCAAGCCGGCCAAAGCCAACATTTGCAGTGGACCACTGGAATGACTGACTCGATAACTGAGGCAGTCACTCCAGTGGTAAATTTTCAAAAATAATCTCATGGCCTCCAAATGTCCATTCACTAATTAAAGAATTAAATTTTGACCATTAACGGATTAATCCATTATTGGTGTAAATCGGTCAAACAGCAAAACCTATGAAATGTCCATTTGCAGACCAAGAGCTTAGAATTACCAAGCAAGTTATTCCATTGCTAGGTTTTCAAAAGAAATGGAGGGATCCTTTTCTAGCTATGACCCACCCATATGTAGCTATGCACTGTCCACATTTATCCATGTTGGAAATCGATTTGAAACATTGAAAGACGAACTTCCAGAATCTAAATTTCAAGGTAACAATGCAGGTATGCTGTTGAATATTTTGAAACTAATTTGACTGGGAGCTGTTGCTGTGCTGCCTATCCCAGTCAAATTAGTTTAGTTTTCAAATGAATATTTATTAAATTGTAAATTTATCAAACACACAATTTGCTCACTAGTTACATACTTTTCGCTTTTCATGGCGGAGCTATGAATCATTATGATTCTTACGTTAGCTAATTAATGACGTAAATAATTATGACATCAGATACTTTTGAGTGACAGATTTGATGCCTCTATTGTATCTTGTTCTGTAAATTGATGTGAATATCACATTTATATAGGGTATTATTTTTATCTTTAACCTGTTAAGGGTGGCTTGATATTTCGATGCTCCTGTGTCATATTACTGTACGCAATGGAGTACTATGCACTTTGAAAGTTGCAAATAAAATGGACTCAAATCGCTAAGATTATATGTCAAACCAATAAATTATAGATGTGAAAAATAGAATCTCAAACTAGTCTGATGTGAATGTATATAATTATTTTATATGAAATGGGAATTCACTGTGAGATCCTCTGTGTGTTTTACGAATCCCAATAAACTGTGATTTCAATTATTAACCCTTTCATCAATAACTTCTCCATATCTCATTTTCAAGGGAACTATACAGGAAAACAGTTGAATATTTTAAAATTAATTTGACTGGAGCAGCAACGACTTCTAATCAAATTGATTTCAAAATATTCAACCGAATAAGTTTTATATCATAAAGAATATACTTTTCTGGGATTTATCCTGTGGAAGGGTTAACAGAATATGTCTACTCTGTTCAGTGAGACATTTATAATTGTATACATTGTTAAGTTAATAAGTTATTGATTATGACTATGCCGAAGTGAAGCAGTAATCACAAATAGTTATAGGTTAATGATTACAACTTGATTCAAGTTCTAATTAGCGCTGAAGTAGTGAGCGAGACGCTTGAGAAATCTACGCATATTTAATTAACATCCCGGTGAGGTATTTAATTTTCTTTATCATGAACTATCTGGTCGTTATGGAAATTTCTTTTTTTCAATTTGTTTAACCCTTTAACGCCTGAATTCTTAGAATCTCAATATAAATGTAAGTATACAGGTAAGCTTTTTAATATAACTAATGTGACAGAAACCAGCAGGACAAAATATCAACAGAATAGTTATTAATCCTTACCTCTGATGTCAATATTCTATCTTTTACTGTGTCAATAGCAAAGAAACTGGTGTACATTTTTCAACAATTTTAGTGGACGATGTTGCAACAAAAAAAACAACCAAATTTGATGAAATATGTACACTAGGTCATCTATAAATTAAAATGGAAAATTTTTAATATCGGAGTGGTCATTAGAGTAAGTTTTTAGCTTAGCCAACTTGCCAATAAGTTAAAGTTGAGATCAGAAATAACGAAGAATGTTTCCAAAGCATAAAACGTACTGTTGAATATTTTGAAAATAATTGAATTGGAAGACATTGCTGCCTTTTCCAGTCCAATTATGTTCACCATACTCCACAGAACATTTCTGACTGACATGTTTTTGTTTTGGAAACACATTGACATATGTATAGGGATGTGCTCAAATGAATCAACCTGCTGACCATATAGTTTTGCAGTTGCTCACAATATCAGATTTTGTATTATTAGGAAGGAAATGCTTGTCATACATATAATCATATGGTGCAAGAATAAGCATAAACCGCTAACAACTGCATATTTAGACATTGAATTACATTTACACCTTTAGTTTAAGTTACAGGCACGCTTGGAAAATCAAGGAAAAGTCAACATAATCCAATTACAAGTTTGCTCACAAATATTTTTTCTTGCTTGATACGAGCTATGAGCACAAAACTAGTTATGTATGAGGTGTACTGTAGTTATAGTGATGACTCCATTTGCCCGGCGTACATCCATCTGGCATTTAAAAAATGGTGCGACGTTTCTTTTTTTGGAATGTATTTATATCAAACCTGGTCAAAGTATTCATATTGGCATTTATGATCTGTGTAGCGATGTTAAAGCTGATTGGATTTCATACACTACAGTAGTCATACTTAGAAAGTCTACCTTATTAGACACAATGTGGGAAAATATGTCTTTGGTTTTAATTTATTTAGATTTATTCATTTCTAAGCTGATGTTTGGTTATCATGGCGCATAGTATATATGACCGCCAGTATAAGAACTATGTCAGTCCGAACACTGTGTCATCTTTTGAGAAATTGATACTGAATTGGGTCAACATGAACCTCTTGGCATCTAATATCCAGATTGTGAAAGCTAAGTTTATTTGCTGTCAATCACCAAATATATCAGCCTTTAGTTATTAAGAGAAATAAGTCTGCATATATCCTGACTCAAGGGAGGTAACGCTTACAACTAGTCTTGTGCGATTACGTGATTAAAATCGAAAATCACAATTATTTCTTAAATCGTGAATTTATATGATTGAAAATTATATAATCGAATAATCGTGTATAATTTCTGTTGCATAAAATATTTCAAATACTACATTTTAATTACTTTTGAATGTGATCCGTCACAAAAATTTACATTTGGTCAGTGTGTGTATGGCCATGTGCAGGTCAAGAGGAGGCTTTGAAAGTGTATCACTGGAATGACTGGCTCGAGAATTGAACCAGGCATTCCAGTGATACATTTTTAAAAAGTCTTCTCTTGGTCTACAAATGGAGTTTTCTAAACTTTAAACACCAATTAAACTTTCCTCATTGATTTGTTTTTTGGCGTTGTCTTGGTAATTTGTACCCAAGCTGATTAATCGAGTAATCACGATTATTCTCAAATAATCGATCGTAATCACTCAAAGCAATAATCGCACAAGTCTGCTTTCAACACCAATATTAAGAGTTACTATCTATATATAAAATTAAATAAATATGATGCTAATAATGCTGACCATTTATCCCCTGGAAATCGATTCATTATCATTGTATATAGAACCAAACGTAACATGCTGACAAATATTTATGTATATTTTATAAATCATTTGCAAATAGTCAACTATTAAAATAATTATATATAATCTATAGGAGCAAACAAACATAAAAGTAAGCAGATACTTATCATTTTGAGCTATTTAACTGTTTCGCTGTCTGCCTGTTGAATTTCTGCAGATTACATATTTTCCATGGGGTTTAACTAGATATGCTGAATATTGTAAAACAATTTGACTGAAAGTTGTTGGTGGCTAAGCGAGCAACAACTTTCAGTCAAATTATTTTACAAATATTCAGCAGGTCAAGAGTTATTGCTCATTGAAATTATTGTCCGGTGGCGTGCAGCAATCGAAGAGTTAAGCAGCTGAGAATCAAGGCTATTGGGCCTCTTGTTGCTGTGCAGAATCAAAAATCATTTGGTACATACCCTGGAATCAGAATATCTGGTTTTGCTATGTCGACTAACTAATTAATGGGTTTCAACTCGAGAAGTAACATCTTTCTGTAAAATTATTTTGATACATTTCAAGACAATATTTCCTGCATCTTAAACAATTTTTCATTTAGTATTTTATTGCAATGAAAGTTGAGTTTTTTATTATTTTAAATTATAGTTAAATTTAGAATCTACTTAGCATTCATATGGTTGCTACAATTTGTTATTTTTATTTTATGACTAGAATTATTAAATAATATACATAGTTTGTCTTGTTTATTTATGCTGTAAATACCGGTATTCTAAGTGAAGTTCTTCGATTATTTTATCATATATGTGATGACTATGCGGACAAAGAACAGCTTTCACTTTGTTGTTGATGAAACTTGATGCATGGGAAATTGTTATGATATACAAAGATAAATATTTTGATTACAGGCATCATTATTAATGTCATGCGTGTCTATCAGAAAGGTGGGTTGTTATGTTAACTCATTCCGTTATTTGTGTCATCTCTCCTTTCCAATGTACTAAATATTTGAAATATATAAGTAACTAGTTAATTCATCAGTCTCCCAAGCTCAGTCACAAATGGTTAATACAAAGTTTTTCTACTATTCAAAATGGCGGCAAATTCTCGCTAGCCATGGTTAAATGTACTTGAACATATTAAAAAAATTCCTCTAACTAATGTAAGCTTTATGATTGCTTTTCTTACAGTATGTCAGGGTTCCTAGACATATTCCTCATTCCCCGCTTTATCGCCTAATGTCCCTATTGGATGTTTAATCTTACCAAAATACTGATATTCTTAGTATCAATGACTCATCACTTTGGCTTCTTTTCAATGTAATCAGCATGGAGCTACATTGTGTAATAAATGTCATGTATAACATACCATGTGCCATGTCTTAACCCTTTCATGGTCAAGTCTGCCAAAACTGGCCTCTCGTGGTCTTGAGACATGTCCATTTGCAGACCAAGAGAAGACGATTTTTTGAAAATTTACCACTGGAATGACTGGCTCGGTAACGGAGCCAGTCATTCCAGTGATAAATTTTCAAAAATTATCTTGGTCTGCAAATTTGACATTCACTAAGCAAAGATTTAGATTTGTTTACCAATTTTGACGACTAAATGGTTAAATATGCATTGCTTTCCGGCATGTGCCGGGGGGAGATAATCTATATTTTGCTTATAAATTATATTAACGCATTTGTTTGTAAATACCAGCAGATTCAATTTCTTGTGCTCACGTAGGGATGTAAAAATGTCATCTATGCTGGGACGGGAAGCGTGAAATTGTTCATTCTATATATACGTATTTGACCCATGAGTTATGGGTGGGTGTGGATCGCCTTGCATAGAAACAAGTCTATATGATATGCTATATTTGTGACTTGGATCGCTTTGTTAGAAATATAAAATCTGACAGACCAACAAACCGACATACTACCTGCAAGTCACAAGTAAAAAGTTACTTTCAACTCTGCATTAGCAGTATATTTTCAACATACATAGTTCAGTATAGACACTGCCATTGAGACATTTTATTTATTGTTGCAAAACCCAATATGGTCGCCAGAAAACAATTTTGAAACGTTAAGCATTTTGATAATTTCCTTTTATAGTCTTTCTTGTTTCTTGGTTATTTTGCGCAATTTTCTAATGTGAACATATTTGCAGTTTGTCGTCGGCCAGGTGCAAATTATGGTCCTTGGGCAGGCGATTTACAATATTTGTCAAATTATGTCGAAATATATATATTTTTGCATGTTTAAAGAAAGACTGAAACTAATGTATATAGAAGATTAGATGGAGTAATAATGTGAAATTGTTCTTTGTTGTTAAAATAATTATTCATTATAGGTTCATGTTCTATCATATCAACTGACTTGTCATTCTCAGAATGTGTGTTTTGAATGGCTGTACATATACCGTCAGACATGAGACTGCTTTCATATGGATGGTATGTCACAAATCATGATAGCTATCACTTTAACCTTTAACACTCATGCCAGCCAAAAATGGCTTTCCAGTGGTCCATTTGCAGTCCCAAGAAAAGATCGCTTTTAAAAATTTACCACTGGAATGACTGACTCGCTAACCGAGTCAGTCATTCCTATTTGTAAATTCTAAAAAATAGACTGCATGGCCTGCAAATTTAAATTCTCTTGACTTAATTATAGGGTTAAATGGTTAACCCTTACGATGCTGAAATGACAAAATGTAAGGAATATTCTGTTGAATATTTTGAAACCAATTTGATTAGAAGCTGTTGCTGCCTATGGCAGCAACGGTTCGTTAGGCAAGTCCTTTCCTCCAGATAACATTTGTCCATTTTTAGCTCATCTGACCTGAAGGGCCAAGTTAGCTTATGCCATAGTGTCCATCCATCCATCATCCCTCTGTCTGTCCATCAAATCACATCTCATTTATGGTTTGACGGATTTCAACCAAATTTGGCTGGAAGGATCGTATGGTGGTAGGCTCCAGAACTTCTGTACAGAGTTTTGATTGGCAAATTTTTCTAGCGGCCATCTTTGATTTTCTTGGAAATCATTTAAAATGCTCCAATATAAATGGCACGACTTCAACAAAACTTGGGTGGATTAATTCTATCCTGATAAGCTTCCACACTTCTCGCGAGAATTCTGATTGGTCAGTATTTCCTGAAGCCATCTTGGATTTTTTGAAAATTTCTAGAAATCAGTTAAAAGCCTACTCCTCATTAACCGCTTGTCCAATGTCAAGCAAGCTTGGTTGGGAGGACCCTAGACTGGTATGCTTTTATACAGAATTTTGATTGGTCTAATATTTTGGCGGTCATCTTGAATATTCCAAAAAATGGCGGGAAATCATTTAAAACGCTACTCATTTACTGCTTGAGAAATTTCAACCAGATTTCAGACCATGTATACAGAATTTTGATTGGTTAGTTTTTCTGGCAGCCATCTTGGATTTTCAGAAAATTTCTGGAAATCATTTAGAAGCCTACTCCTCATTAACGACTTGGCCAATTTCAAGCCAACTCAGTTGGAAAGACCCTAGAGGTGTATGTTTCAGAACTTGTATACAGAATTTTAATTGGCCAATTTTTTGGTGGCCATCTTGAATTTTCCCAAAAAAATGGCAGGAAATTGTTTAAAATGCTACTTCTCATTAACTGCATGGGAAATTTCAACCAGATTTCATGAAAAGATACTAAATTGGTAGGTTTCAGAACTTGTATAGAGAATTTCTCTTGGTTAATTTTTTCTGGAGGACATCTTGAATTTTCGTTAAATTTCCAGAAATCAGTTAAAGGCCTGCTTCTCATTAACCACTTGGACGATTTCAAGCAAATTCGGCTGGAAGAACCCTGGAGTGGTATGATTCTAAAACATGGTTGTCACGGATCAATCAAAAGTTTGGGCTTGGTGGCCATATTTGATTATTTTATTGACTGGATGGAACCTAAGGTTCACTCTGATTGTGTGGTCGGCGTTCATCATTAATTTTCCACTAAATATCGTTTGTTCTGAATTACAATTTAGTATTTTATTTCTTGTTACTGCTGAATTTGAAGTATTATGTCTGTTCAAATGCTAATGGTTCAAATGCTAGTAGTCCAGGTGAACATTAAGGCCCTTGGGCATCTTGTTACAATGCTTTTGCTAAATGTTTTTGTGGTTTATAGGCAAAACATTTTAGCAATTCCATTTGCAAGATTTATGGCAGTAACCCTCCTAGTACATACAAAATCTTGCATATAATGGCATAAGAGCTACAATTTAGTTTTATGTTGTTGAATATTTATCCATATATTTTTAGCTCACCTGGCCAGAATGGCTAAGTGAGCTTATGCCATGGTGACCGTCCGGCGTCTGTCCGTCCGTCAACTTTTTTCTTTAAATGACTTCTCAAGAACCACTGGGCCGATTTCAATTATATTTGGCATGAAGTATCCTTAGGAGATAGGGATCCAAGTTTGTTCAAAGGAAGTCAATCGGCCAATTTGGCTGGTGGCCATCTTGGATTTCGGCCAATTGTGGGAAATGTCTTTAAAAATCTCGGAAACCGCTTGGTAGATTGAAGCAAACCCCATGAAATCTGATCTAGGGCAAGAGCTGAACCAAGTTTGTTCAAGGGAGCTTGATTGGTGAAATGGTTCGGCGGCCATTTTGGTTGACCTAATTTTAGCGAAAACGACTTCTCCAGAACTGCTGAAGAGATCTGACTGAAATTTGGCAGATATGAATGGGGGCTAAGGGCCATTAAAGTTTGTTCAAGGGAAGTTGATCCGTCAAAAAACATGGCCGCAGTCGGAAAATCAAAATACAGCATGTTTGGCAGGCATATTGGATTTTTTTATTTGATAGATTTTGAGGCTGAAATTGGTTTTATATATGGTTTTGGGTATTCTGATCACAAATTTGCAATTTTCAAAACTGTCGGATAAACGGTTTGGTGGCATTCTTGGATCATTTTCCCGCCAAAAGCGCCCATACTAAAGTAATGGGAAATTTAAAATGTCTTCTCGAGACCTGCTGGACCGATTTAAATTATATTTGGCAGGCAGCATCCTTAGGGTGTAGAGATTCAAGTTTGTTCAAATGAAGCCGATCGGCCAATTTGGCCGGTGGCCATCTTGGATTTTGTCCAATTTTTAGAAACGTCTAAAAATCTCCGAAACTGCTTGGTGGATTGAAACAAACCCCATGAAATATGATCCAGGGAAAGAGCTGAATAAAATTTGTTCAAGGGAACTTGATTGGTCCCATGGTTTAGCGGCCATTTTGGTTGACCTAGTTTTAGCGAAAACGACCTCCAGAACCGCTGAAAGGATCGGGCCAAAATTTGGCAGATATGGTTAGGGAGTAAGGGCCATTAAAGTTTGTTCAAGGAGAGTTGATCTGTCAAAAAACATGACCGGCATGGGCCAATCAAAATATAGTGTGTTTGGCGGCCATATTTTGTATTTGATGGATTTTGAGGCTGAAATTGGTTTTATATGTGTTTTTGGCTATTCTGATCTCAAATTTGCAATTTTCAAAACTGTCGGATAAACGGTTTGGTGGCCATCTTGGATCATTTTCCCGCCAAAAGCTCCCATACTAAAGCAATGGGAAATTTAAAATGTCATCTAGAACTGCTGGGCTGATTTCAATTATATTTGGCAGGAAGCATCCTTAGGTTGTAGAGATTCAAGTTTGTTCAAAGGAAGCCAATCGGCCAATTTGTCCGCCGGCCATCTTGGATTTTGGCCGATTTTTAGAAATGTCTAAAAATCTTCGCTGAAACTGAGCGATTGATTCAAGTCATAAAATATCATTTAGGGCATGAGCTGAACCAAGTTTGTTCAAGGGCACTTGGATGGCCCGGTTTTCATGAAAGCAACTTTGTCTCCAGAGCCACTGAATGGATTGGGCCGAAATTTTGGAGATATGATATTGATGACTAATGGCCATTAAAGTTTGTTCAAGAGAAGTTGATACATAAAGAAAGATTGCCTCTGTTTTCTTGTTACAAGTCTGCTCAACTCATTAGAGTTTTACTTATTGTTAATGACCATTCCAGTTGAGATACCTAGGGTCCAGGTGAGCGATACAGGCCCCTTGGACCTCTAGTGTTGAGTTTTCCACTGTTGTACCTACAGTCAGACCTGATGCAGTGGACGCTTGTTTTTCAGGCCAAAATATGGTGGCCTCCATTTAGTGGTCATGTTAGAAAAAAACTGGCCTCTGCAGTGGGTCTTATGAAATGTCCATATGCAGAACAAGAAAAGAAAATTTTTTGAAATTTTACTGCTGAAATGCCTGGCATGATAACGGAGAAAGTCATTCCAGTGGTAAATTCTAAAAAATAATCATCACTTAGTCAGTAGAAATGACCATGGACATTCAATAAGTAAATATTTTGATTTTCTTGTCTAAATTTGAGCAGTGAAGTCTTCAGACAGGTCATCATAAGAAGTTCTAGCCCTGAAAATCAAATGGAAATTTTTGCCTATTGTCCATTTGCAGGTTAAGAGAATATTTTTGAAAATTTTACCACTGGAAGGACTTGCTCAATTATCAAGCTAGGCATTCCACTGGAACCATTCAGAAATATACTTGTCTCGACCTTGAAATGAACATTCCTCCAGACCTATGCAGCGTCTGACTTTGGCCGACTTGACCATTAAAGGATTAAACAAAATGTATCTTTAGTGACCACTGGTTTGATTGTAGATTATGTTACAGTACAGCGTAGAAATCACTTCATATTTTCCCAAAACAAAAGAAAATATCCTTTTGAATATTTTGAACATAATTTAATTGGAAAACAATGTCTTCCAGTCTAATTATGTTCAAAATATTCAACAGAACATTTCTTACTAACTAAGTGTTTTGTTTTGGAAACGTTAAATTTTATAAAGCAGTACTGTGACTGTCTGCAGTAGCTATGTTATAATCTTGTATGTTGTTATTTAATGAGACGGTACTATGTATCACCAATCGTAGTTTGAAACTTACCGGTACCACATTTTTTATTTTCTCTCTTTTACAAGTCTATTTTATTACTGTCTCATTCAAACCTAGAATAATCCTCACAGTGACTAGTAAGTGTGTGCAGATTTTGTGCAATGTCAGAAAATTATGACAATAAAAATAAGATGAGCATTTAAATTGATTTTGTATTTCTCAGCTTTACAATGGAGGGATCTGATCTGTTACTCAGCTAGCTGACATCATAATCAAATTTGTTACATGTTAGCTGACATCAGTCAAAATAATGTAGCTCTGTCCCGAAAATTGAAATGTATCATTAAAGTGTACGAATTATATGTCTTTGATGAATTTAGAATTTAACCCTGAACACTGATGTCAATATTCTATCTTTTATTGCGTCAATATCAAAGATACTGGTGTACATTTTTCAACAATTTTTGTGGAAGATGTTGCTGTCTACAACAGCACCATCTCCCAGCAAATTTGTTGAAAAATTAACACCAGAGTGCTAAGGGTTAATAAACGTTCTGTGGAATATTTTGAAAGTAATTTGACTGGGAACTGTTGCCGCAACAGCTCCCAATCAAATTAATTTCAAAATATTCAAGAGTTTACCTCTATTGTTACTTTGAAAATTAGATTCTAGCAATTCCGGTTTCAAGTTTCCAATACATGTAACAAGTGGGTTGAGCTTGGCTAGAAATGAGAGGGGCACACCTAGAAGGGATCACTATTCTTTCAAGACCGTAGTCCAGCATCATAAATACAAGGGCAGCCATATGTTTAAGCTGTTGATACTTTTGAAAAAATTTGACGGATCCCAATCAGTTAAATTAATTTGAGTATATGTTTTCATTTGAGCTCTACATCACCCCTCCTGAGTTGGTTGATCCTTTAATAGTCAAGGCAGTCAAAAAGGGGTTCTACAGTGGTCGTGAGAAATAACCATTTGGTGATGAAGAAGGGACTATTTTTGGAAATTTACCACTGGAATGCCGGGTCTGATTTGCTGAAGGGGTTCTCATGACAGTACAAGTAATATATCATCTTAGATGTTTTGTTAACCTAAGAAATCATGATTATGGTCTCATTTGAAAAATGTGCAGAGAAACTGCTGAACAAGAAAGTGAACGAGTGTTGTGTCTTTGTAGAGCTCGTGTGTTTCCTTGAGAAAGGTGAAAACTCACATTTTCAAGCTAACTGAACTCCACTCATTATATGTCAATGGAAGATTCCAGTTCATCCATCAATCATATAATGCCATAATTAACTTGCTAATGTGTAGGATGACGTCATAATCAATTACATTATGAATTACATAACTAAGTTCGTCACCAACAGTTAAATGATGACAGACTAAGTGTTGTTTGTATGTCTTTACTATCTAATAAACATGCTGTTGAATATTTGGAAACTAATTTGACTGGGCGCTGTTGCTCCATATAACAGCACCCAATCAAATTAGTTTCCAAATATTCAACAGTATACCTGTATAGTTTTCTGGAAATTGATGGTCAGGGAGTTCAGGGATCGATCGATCCAAACATGGGTGAAATGTGTGTGGAGCTTAGCTAGAGATGGGCGAGGCATAGTTAAAACTGGATTCCTCCATTGTCGTTACAACGCCGGTATAGAGAAAGAAGTTAACATGGCCAGGTTAACCCTTTCATGGGCAACCCGGCTAAACCTGGTCAGGGCAGGTGTCTTGACGAGTGTCCATTTAAAGGCCATGAGAAGACTCATTTTAGCTCGACTTAAGGAAGTAAAACTCGCTATTGTGTCGAATACCCTCTGCATAGCCCACTACAGTCCAGCATCACTGGTACTGGCAGCGGTGGCTAATTCACATTTAGCTCAACTTAGCAGTTAATATCTCATGTTTGGTTAATCATACTGGATACAAACTTAGAGACATTCTTTCTTACAATGCGAGGAAATGGCACACTGGCGTTAGGATCAAACGGTCACGGTAAAAATTAACTTATAAATAATGTTGGCGATTTCAACATTATCATTTAGCGTTTACTTAAACTTGGCAGTTTATATCTCATGTTTGGTTAAGCATTTTGCGTTTAGCTTAACTTAGCTGTTTGTATCATGTTTGGTTAATCATACTGGACCCAAACTTGGACACACGCTTTCTTGTAATGAGAGGGGCGGAGACAGTAAGTGATGGTCAAAAGATCTTGGTCAAGTGGATTGATAGATAGTATGTGCTTAATCTTTGTAAGTAGATTTAGATTTGAATTTTAAAAGCTTCATAGTTCATAGCAAATAAAATAGAGCTTCATGGTTGCATCGCTACTTCATTTCTGGCTGGTTCAGTACTCCATGCATATGTCTGGCGTGCTGTGTCATTTATGAATGGTTGCAAATCCATCACAAATGATCTGTTTGGCTTCCTCAAAATGTGTGTGCGATAATACCACATAAAGGAATGTGTAGTGTAATTTTCCAGGTATGCATGGCATAACTGCTTACACAGGCTGCTACAACCTGAAGTCGAAGATCAAGCATGTCAGCGAATACTCGACACTACATGTACAGCGCACAGATAATCAAAAATATGTATACGCATCAGATATTTCAATCGCTTAAGTTAGCATGACTACTAGCATTCAATGCTATTCGCCATGCTAACTTAGGTGATTGAAATATCCGCATTCCATAAGCATTCACTTCAATCATTGAACTTTCCTATCGCTTTCGGGATGGTCGATCACTTGGCTATCTTGATAAGGTAACCTACAAGAACAGCATGCTCTCAAAATTGGTGTCTTGATCAGTGTAAAGCTCTAGAGAGATCCAGAATTGGCAGATGCTATTCACCAAAATCTCAGTCACTGTATCATCTGTGTAAAGAGTGTACTACTTGCTGAAGAAGACTAATTACGAGCTCTTTGTTAATTGTTGAATCGGTTCATTCGGTCTTGCTTAAAGTTCTCCACCCACAGCTTAATACATTCAGTGTGTTAGTATTTCACGGGGATGACAAAGTCGTGTCAGGGTAGTCCAGGCTGTATTTTCCATGTATGGAGAGTGATTTGCAGTCATCTGTCCGATCTACTTGTCAGTTCTCGCTTATCTGAAACAAGAGCATTTTCCAAGAAGCTTTCTATATGGCACCGTTGGAGATGGAGACCAAGAAAACTGTGTTTTTCAGTTACGCTAGTTGAGGTCTCCAATCTGGCCACAGTAGCTACCTATACTGGTTTGTTTGCAACGCTATTGTCAGAGATTGTGTCTGAGGAAGAGAAGTGCCACTCCTTGGATTTGAGCTTTAGCCCAACTTTGTCAAATCGTTGTAGGACTTGGTGAAAATTTGATTTGACGTGCTGCTTAACAAAGATACATTTGAAGCCATTAAAGCAGATTTAGTACTTATTCGATGAGTCGATTAAATGTTCCAGAACATTACATACTGGTACGTGAAATGGCATTTTCACTGAAACTGAAGAGCATCTCATGCCATTTATTCTTTCGCTTGTTCATCCATAGCAATTTGGCAGTACCCGCTAGCTAGAGCGACGGTTCATATCAATGATGCTCTGGCCAACGACTCATAGTTTTGGTCGATCAACAGCAAAGGATATACATCTTTGATGCTGAGATTTTTCAGGTGTTGGTAGTCTTTTGAGAATTGACATTAGCCATCTCACTTGAACTAGCCCATGATGATACAGGCGGATTAATAATCTGCTCACCAACATGTCCTCGCCTTGGTGATGCACAGCCTCTTCTGTATGACCAAACAGGTGCTTTACTAACTCGTACTGAATGGTTACCTTAGATGTCAATCGTGTGTCTGACAATGTGGCTCTCCCATGACTAGATCGTTAGATAAATAAGGTTGGAGTAAAAAAGCAACAGCTTTTGGACCTAGCTTTTCTAGTTATTGTTCAGCCGTTCTGTTGTGTGTTGAGACAGATCTGTCCTGACAATGTTCTGGGATGGTGAACATGTTACTTTTGGCTAAATAGAGTTCAGCTGGCCATAACCTAATATACTTCTTCCATTGTGTTGGATAAGTGCAGGGAAATTTGCTGGTTAACCAGACTCACAAACATTCGCTGGCTTGGATCATGAAGTCTTTATTGGGTTCCAATATAGCTGTATCTCCAACTAATTGGTTTGATCTAGCCCAGATAATGCTTTCTCATCCATGTTCCATGGTCGTATCCTTGACTAGTATATGTGATATAGGTTTAAGAGGGTGGCCAGAGAGATGCACTGGTTATCTCAAGTTCCCTGGTTTTACAGTGGATAGCGGTATTACCCTTCTTAAGAAAAGTGGCACATATTAAGGTGTCATTCTTGACTTTGGTGACGATTAACTATTGCAAGATGGCATATCCTCAATTTTGATGGGGAAGTGGACTTCACCCCATGATTGGGGAACGGTTCAGTCCACATCACATACCTGAGAGGATATGGATGCTAATAGAGTCCATCTCGGTAAATGTAAGAAATGATAATGGTTACCATGGTATCAGTGGCCATGGTCTCGATACAACTGGTGACACACCAACATTTAAGAATGCTTGCCTTGCTGAAATGTATGTATTTCTATGGTCGATGTATCGCTTTGTCGTTCATGCGACTCAATGTATTGTCATTCACTGTTTTGTTCCTCGATTATTGATTGCGCTACTTGTGCCAGGATAGTTGGCTCCTAGGTGTGGATGGCTGCTGTATTGTGCGGTAAAGATAGTAGGTCATTGTTGTATTGATCACTCTTGTTTTATGACTTACCTAACATGATCATTGTTGTTTTATTGCATTTCTGAGTAGTCATACAGTAATGAGGATACCCGTTCAGACAGACAGGCAGTTTCATGAGCCATACCAAGTCATGTGGTGTGCTTCAGCCAATCCACTCACAGTGGTGCTACATCCTAATAGCCATCGGCCCATCCATCTTGTTATCAGAGGCCAGTGGTGAGAGTCAATATATAAGTTGACTCAGTGTTGTTTTTTGCTACGTATGTTGGTTTAAGTGATGCATAGCCTGGGTCCATATTGAACAGGTCTCATTCATGCTCCTTCAATATAGCTTTTTCGCTGGCCATTTTTTGCAGATTTAATAATTTTTACTCACAATTTCTTTTTTGATTCTCTAGATGTTATACGGGTCATCGCATACACATATGATGGCGATAGATGGCAATGTGGTACAGGCTTTGGTAAATGCTGATGCTTGAGAACACATCATTGAATACACCCCGATAGCTTGGTGGGCAATCTGGATAATCCCCGCGTCTAATAGCATGACTGGCGGATATTTCATGTGGGAAGATATAGCCCCCTCCCGTACCAACCCTAGCAGATCCAGAGGGATATGGGTACATGGCTCCACAGTTCAAGGATGCTAGCCATCTGCAGAATGAGTTAACAGTTATTTAAAATTTTCACGGGCATTTTTGATCTACGAATCCATAGCTTCTAGAAGGACTGGAAAGCTATGTTCCCCATGACACAGCAATGTCAGCAGTACTGCAAAGTAGTGAGCCCAGGATTATGCTTCTCCATGGTTCGCCGCCATGAAGTGGATCGTCATTTTCTTTAGTTTTGTGCTTTGTAGATAGGTATATGTGTGTGAACTCTGTTTTTGATTCATTCAATAAAGAGATTCTCACTTTTTAGTTCGCTTGCAGCTATTGAGAGAAATTCGTCAAGGGGCTTCTTTTCCTCCTCTATGAAGTCCACATCGTCGGTATATTCCATCTCTAGCGGCATACCCAGTATTGACACTGGGTTTTTTGGTCTTGTGGAACTTTCCCGCATGGATTTCAATGCAGCAGCAAGATAACAGGTGAAAAGCACTGGCGATAGACCATCTCCCTGTGAGGAGGCGATTGATGTCTCAAACTGTACAAACTTCACTGACTTGACTCGTACTCTCAGCTGGGTGTCTGCAAGCAGTAGTCTCACTAGTCATAGCTCATCTTCATTGCAACTGGCTTGGCGTAGTACATCTAGGATCTTTGAGCGTTTAATTGTATGGAAGGCTCGTGACATGTCAATGCTCATTTTGTGGAAGTCCCAGTGTTTTGATAAGACTACCGACACAAGCATGCATTGAGCCTATACAATGGCTGCACAGCTCCGTCCACGTTTGAAGCCACTTTGGCCTGATCCGGTGAAGTCATCAATCTTGTCTCGGATGCGGCATAGAGTAACATTGGATAGGATTTTCTGAATGCTGTTGAGGAGCACAATGGTGCCTTGGCATTATAGGTGGTGCATAAGAACTGAATTGATTAGGCGTGTGATCGGTTTTGAGATAATGTCACTTGCATATTGGAAGAGTTCATTGCTCATGCCATCAGGTCCAGATGCACGTCCAGTTTCCAGGGCTTTAAGTGCCTTCTCAACTTCTGCTGTTTTAATTGGTGTTATTAATGGCCTGGTGTCTCCTGAGAACGAGTACAAGGGCTCATCATCGTGGTCAGTGAATGTTCCTTGAACCATTCTCGAATAACCTCTGCTGTTCCCTGTGTCGTTCAGAGTTGTGTACAGTGAGTGGTGGTGTGTAGTCAGTAACTCAGAGCTCGGGCTGCCCGAAACATTTTGTGGCAGTCATCCGTGGCAGTGATTTCCTCTGCTAGGGAGTCTGCTTGTTGAATAGCAAGATCTTTTAAGCGTTCGCTAATATGGTGCAGAATGTTATTGCTCTCCCGGAGTAGTTTGGTGTGGTCTCCTCTTTGGCCACTTTGATAGATGTGCAGCCGTAACACTTTCTGCTCTGCTACCTTTAGTATATGCGATATTTGTAATCAGTTCTAGTACAATTTCTCCTGCTGAATACGCTCATACTTGTTTATTATTTTAATAAACAGACTGATTTCCTCTAAATTAGTTATCAAAAAGGTGTTGGAAAATCCTACAAATCTTGCTGATTTTCATTGAAATTATGGCGAAGTGGAGATAAATGCTGTCTTACAGGAACCGTCTGAGCAAATAAATTAGGGTGATTACCTCCCATACAGGTGATACATTTTGAGTTGGGAATCGATTGATCAGCGCGTTGGTGGCAGGCTGTCAGATATTGAACAAGTTGTTTTTGTTATTAACAGAGAACGTGTCAAGTGAATCGGTGTGGATGTTATGAAATATTGACACATGTGTGATCTATTTATGCAAGATCATACCAGATTGTACACATTAAATGTCACTGTTTTGTCTATTGACGATAAAGTCACAGCTTTCGTTCAAGTGATTAACATACACTGCGTGGTAACAGCTGTACATTGCCGCTCCCATTCCTTCGATCAAACCTGAATACTACCACTGCGTGATTGTCGCCATCCACCCCATTCTCCAGTTTCAGTCATAGCCAATTCTTAGAAGTTACGCTCGCGAATAGCTAACTGAACAGCAACATTTTCTTGAAAAACAGTGTTTTAATGGGCGCGAATCAGTAGCGTAACCAAACTCTGTATTACTAACCCGTCGTATGTCAACGCATCCTTTTAATGGTAAAATTCGCCATCTGAATTGTCCTGAGGAATGTCCACTTGTAGGCCAAGAGAAGACTATTTTTGAAAATTCACCACTGACATGACTGGCTCGTGACTGGCTCGGTAACCGAGCCAATCATTCCCGTGATAAATTTTCAAAAGTAATCTTGTTTTGGCCTGGAAATGGACTCTGATTAAGGCAAAAGTTTTATTTTTAACAATAACCTTTTAATATTCAATCCGGCCATAAATCATGTATAGGGGTCTTGAGAAATATGTAATTGCAACATAGCAGAGCTTTTTTTTAAATTCGAGTGATAAATTTAGAAAAATAACTTTAGTATTGATTTTTATTTTCTTCACAAATCTTGACCATTAAAGGATTAATTAATACGAGCAAGCATAATGAGCGCTTTGAGGCGCTGTTGACACAAGATGGGTTAATAAATCAACCGCATAGATCTGAATGGTGAATGAAGTTTTTGAGCTCAAAGATTAACACTTTCAAACTGAATGACCAATCACGCGAAATCATTTACACTAGGCCTATGTATAAAATCTGTTGACTATGTTGATATTTTAAGCTAACTTGACTGGGAATTGTTGCTGCAACAAGTTCCTGTCAAATAGGTTCAAACAATGCAACAGCTTCCATGTACGTGTAGGCCTATTTTAAAATTCAGATTCTGGGTTTTCAGTGATTAAAGAGTTAAAAAATCAATTAACCCGTTAAACCTCGAATTTGTTCAGGAATATCGCAATTTTCTCAGAAAATGTCAATTTGCAGACCAAGAGAAGACTATTTTTGAAAATATACCATTGGAATGACTGGCTCGGTTCTCGAGCCAGTCATTCCAGTGGTAAGTTTTTAAAAATAGTCTTCTCTTGGTCTGCAAATGAACATTTCTCGAGACGTCTTCGGAAGCAGTTTTTGAATGATATGAGTATTAAAGGTTTAGTTGGTCGATTTTGATCAAACTGGCAGATGACACTGCTTTATTGAACACATTGAAAGTCATATTCAGCTGCCGACCAGTACTTTGCTGTCAAAATTGTGAGGTGGAAGCATTTTATAAATCATTAGGTCTAAGGTAATGACACCTGTCACGGTTTTATCCTGGGACTCGCAGACTATTTCTACCTGTTATTAAAACGCGTGGGCTGTCATGGTGACGAGAGTCGGACGAAACACAGTCAGTATGCTCAAAATATCGTTAGTACTGCTAACTTTTTCTTCCATATCGGTATTCTTAATGTTTGTGACATCAAAATATACGTTAACGTTTGAATTGAAGGAGCCAGATTCTAACGAACTTTCGGATAAGAACGTTGATAATCATAGTGAAATTGGCGACGCAAACGTTCACTCTTGGAGAAGCAGTAGGCGAAATAGCTATGGCAGAAAGCATGATCCTGAGGTGAGACGAATAAACCACAATAGGATGAACAAGATTCGTCCAGATAAAAGGAAATTCCACTGGGGTGACACATTAGGAGAAAATAAATCTGGCGATCGATTAGGCGCTGAAGATCGCAAAGAGCAGGCGCTAACTGGGGATAGACACCCATGGCATCCGCCAGTCGATGGCCAGAGAACTGAACACACATTAGCTAATGTTGAACACGTCGATGATCCACCCGCTGATGCAAAGGATATTGAGCATCCATTCGGGGGTGTTCAGGACATTGAACATCCATTCGCCGGTGTTCAGGACATTGAACATGCATTTGCACCTGTCAATCACATTGAACATCCATTTGCACCTGTCAATCACATTGAACATGCATTTGTACCTGTCAGGCACATTGAATATCCATTGCAGAAGGCAGATGTGCAGGTCGACAAGGAGAACGATGCACATAACATAGAACTTTCAGATAAAGACAGTAAAAACTGTGTTCCTCTGCCCATGTCACGTAAAGCATTGCTGATATGCGTATTTGACGATGGAATAATTGGGTCAGTCTCAGAAGTTATAAGGAGAGGCGAGCCCTGGGAGAGGGATGTGATCGTAGAGTTGCAAAATATTCTTGAATGGGATCATGGTCTAAATCTAATTGACATAGGTGCAAATCTCGGAGTGTATACATTGACTGCAGCTGAAGTTGGTAGACGCGTTATTGCCGTTGAACCTAATCGGTCGAATGTGATGGAATTGCAACGATCCCTCTCAATCAATGGTTTGCAGAATTTAGTCTCACTTGTGGAAGCGGCTGTGACGGGGAAGAAGGGCTATGGAATTGTCCTTAATGAGGGTCCCGATCTAAGTAACAGTATCATCAAGAATCTTGACAATGACAAAATGGGGATGCCTGATTTTGACCTTCAGACAGCGGTTAGTACCATCACCCTTGATTATCTCATTAACATTGATACGCTGACACAAGCCGTATTAAAGTTGGACGTTCAGGGATTGGAAGGCGTGGCATTATCTCAAGCTGACACGCTCTTTAAGAACGTTCGTATTCCATGTGTTATTCTCACCTGGAACGTGTTGATCAAAAAATATCCACAATCGGCAGGACAGGTACTTGAATTTTTCTCAAAACGTGGTTACCGACCCAAGAAGCGAGTGTTTTCTCCTGAATATTTAAGTGAATCGGACTATTTTAATTGGCCCGAGCATATATTCTGGATAAATACTACATGGGTAGGCGAATAGTGTTTGCGCGCGTGAGTACCCGCGCTCGGGCGTGTGTGCGTGTTATATGCCCCATACTAACATGAGAATTGTATTTAAAGGGACGCTAATCTTATCCTAAATGTAGGTTTGCACGGATAGATTATGGTTTATGGATTCCGTATCATTCATATTCGGTCACATTCCCTTATCCGTTTGACAATTTGTCTGCTTTGTAATATCGCATAAATGTTGAATAGTGAGCGCCACCATTTTGTTTCGTGAAGCGATAGTGTGTGATGTCATGTAAGTGCCAATGCATTGTATTCTTTATTATATAATAATCATCTTGTTGAACATTGAACTACCAGTCAAATTAGTTTCAAAATATCCAACAGCTTACCTGTATGGTTGCTTTTATACCACATTGCTAAACTATAGATGGTACCTCTACGACTGAGCGTATATACCTAGGCAGTCACACTAGGATTTTTCTGATTGGTTGAAAAGTAAATCATGATAGACATCGTAGTCACTTGACTGTATCAACATTTAGCTACCAAGGCCTGAATATCTTTCTTCAACGACTTGATAAAAGGCTTTAAATTTCATGCATAGTTTATGAGTGGCATGTTATGTCACCTGGATTGCTATTATAAGATGGTGTTAGTTCTCCTTTAACTATAAAAGTGCACCTACCGTACTAACCACTATTTAACCCATAATGTGTCAACAGCGCCTCTAAGCGCTCAAAATGCTAACTCTTATCAATTAACTTAAATAGTCAAGATTTGTGATGAAAATCCAAATAAAAAAAAATGGTGATTAGTGAATATCATTTTGTAGCCCAAGAGAATGCTATTTTTGTAAATTTACCACTCGAATTTACAAAAAAAGCTGCAAATGAATATTTCTCAAGACAACTATACACACAGGCTGTCTTGACGAACTTGAACATTAAAATGTTACGGGTAAAAATTTTAATTGTGCCTTAAATGTTGCGTGAAAAAAAATTGTTAACTCTGCATATACTTTTAGAGGCTTAAATTGTGCATCTACATGTAATGAAACGAAAAAAATCTTAACATAGATGATTTCATTTCGTATAAAGTAATATAATTTTTTTAGTTGTTAAGTTATGTCAGGGACTCGTATCTGTATTAATTAATACGTAATGAAATCATCATATGTTAAGATTTTTTTCGTTTCCTTACATCTAGGCAGAGTCCATAATATGCAGGGCAAGAGAAGACTATTTTTGACAATTTACCACTGGAATGACTGGCTCGGTTACCAAGTATTTTCAAAAATAGTCTTCTCTTGGTCTGCAAGTACATGGACATTCCTCAACACCACTTCAGAAGCCGGGTTTTCTTTACCATTAAAGGGTTAAGTTGACATAAGAGCGTTTAAATAGTGCACGATGGGGGAAACATCCCAGATAACGAAGCTTACTGGGCAGCTGCAGGGACGATATCGCGCCAATACTTTCGGTATCTGTCCGGCATCCGCTCAGAGTCGGCCCAGTAAGCTGCGTTATTTAGTGATAGAAATTTCGTTTCTCATTGCACGATAACTGGTGATCCCCGGATGGATTTGATCTGCCACTCAAATATCTGACGTCATATCCAAAAAGTTAACCGACGTCATAGTCAAATGGCGTGTGTCCGTCACCGACGTCACAAAGGTTCGTCACGAAAGTGTCGTATGTCTTTTGGTGAATTTAATTAATAACCTTTCTAATGAATATTTTTAAAAAGTCATAGAACAGTCAATAAATTTTAGAATAATGCCGAAAGTCATGAATTATTTTTGGCAGTTCCTGGGGGCGCGGAATGTGTCTTTATGCATGTCATATAGATAAATAAGACAATATCAGATTGCCGTGACTCTGATATTGAAACTCATGATCCACTTAATTAGTATTTTCACTGACTTACAATTATTAACATTGGCCATTGCAATTAAGTTGCGGCTATGGCATCATTTGTGAATTTAGCTGTCTCGCTACTGCGAGCCACCAGAAAATAATTTGAATGAGCAAAATCTCTTGACTTGAGGAATATTTTGAAAACAGTTTGACTGGAAGTTGTTGGGGGGGCCTAGCCACCAACAACTTTCAGTCAAATTGTTTTCAAAATATTTAGCAGGCCGAGAGATATAACCCCTTGAATATGTAGTCTGCAACAACTCAGCAGTCACGCGTTTAATTACTTATGGCTGAAAAGATGTGTAGGTCCTTACCCTCAGAGCTACATATACGGGGCCTACTCTAGGAAATGCGCTGGTAGTTTCTAAGGATATTACACCCACGCACGCACGCACGCACACCACCACCACCGGCACCACACACGCGCGCGCACGACATTGTGGTGCATACGTCTCGGAATTTCAGGCACAGACCTCTAGCAAAAGGCTAGTAAGCATCATCTCAGATGAGTCTCTCTGGTTTGGGGTCTGCTTCGATGACTCGTTGAAATGTAGAACAGTTTGATGTCGTTATCATTTTTTGCACGGCCATAGAGTTTATTCTAGGGGACTAGGTAGGCCTACCTTTGATCCAAGTTCTTGGGCCATACCATGACTGATGGAACAGAAAACCTGGACCAAGAAAGAATGCTGTATATCTCAATGGAAGATCCATGTTCTAATTTCCAGTAGGCCTACAGAAACAAGTTCTGTTCCATTGCCCGGATTGTTGAGCTGACACGCGGTAGCTTCTCACAGCACATTGTACATCTTTTCTACGAGAGTACAAGAGGCAGAATGATGTTTGGACAGACGCGTGTGATCAATGTCCTATTTATTTGACAATTCTTCTGCTAGGTGTTATGAATATGTTGCAGTCACGGACACACATGCGCTCCCATTGGTGTTCGTTGCCACTTGAAATTTAAAGACCTGCCTAGCCGCCAGACGCGTAGTGGTTTCCACCTTTGTATCGGTGAAATGAACTGTGGCCAATACACCTTTCCAGTTTTAGCTATACCCCGCCCATCACTAGCTAAGCTCCACCCACACTTTACCGTGATGGGATTGATCGATCCCAGAATGTCCTGACTATCAATTTCCTGAAAACTATACAGTTAACTTGTTGAATATTTTGTAACTAATTTGACTGGGTGTTGTTGCTGCTTATGCAGCAACAGCGCCCAGTCAAATTAGTTTCAAAATATTCAACATGATATTTATTAACTAGTAAAGACATACATTTCGTACAACAACACATAGTCCGTCTTCAACTATGCGGTGGGGACGTACTTATCTACGTCATTCATGACGTCATAATGACGCCATTGATTGTGATGTCATTATATGCGTCACGTAGTTGATTAGGTCCATTCTTTGTTTGTCGCAGCTGTTCCCTAATTAGAGACGATTCTTGGATCATGAGCAAAGTTGTGGCAACCGAGTTGTGTGCAGCGAGTGGTTACCAGTGTGTCGGAACGTACTTTGACCTGAAAGGGGTTGCTAAACTATGGGTGGGGGCCAAAACTTAGTGGACGCTATGGGGATACACTATGGGAGATGAGCAACGGGGTGGGGGCGTGGGGGCGTGGGGCGGGCTGGGGTGGTGGAATGGGACGGGATAGCACTGTTCCTACGCATAAATGGTTACTGGGAAGTGTTGACTCGGAATGCTGTGGCTGTTCCGAACATTTTCCTACAATCATCAGTGGACGTGATTTCATTTAGTCATCTGCCTTTTGATGAATAGTTCTTCAAGGTTTACTACTGACCTGGGGCACGATGACTTGGCGCACGATCTTGTTGCGACTCTTTGTTAGTTCAAATTTCTGCGTCCTGATTGCTTCCAATGGTATTAGAAGTCCATAATACTAGTATTATTGATTTCTGCTGGTATATATGCATAGTCTGCAGTTTCAGTTACAGTGGCTCGGACAGCTTTGTAAATCGTCAACATAGGCCCGCTTTTGGTTCGTACACAGATGTTTTAACAGCTATTGTTTCTACGTATTGGATAACATTGGCTAGAACTTAGTTTGGTTAGCAATCGAGTTTATGCATGGCTATATGCTCAGCTGCTCTCTCCATATATAGCGGAGAACTGGGCACAGCAGATCGGATTTCTTAGCGTTGACCATACATATATAGTTAAATTTAGATGGTATGGCGTGGTACCTTCGTTAAAATGAGTGATAGTCATATATATATATACATATATATATATATATATATATATATATATATATATATATATATATATATATATATATATATATATATATATATATATATATATATATATATATATATATTACTTAATTCACCTTTCCAGAGTACCCACCCATCATATAACGTCATAATGAACTGCGTGATGTGTAGAATGACATCATAATGAATGATGTAATGAATGACGTCGATAAGTACGTCACGAACACATATTTGAAGACGGGCTATGCGTTGTTGTACAAATTGTTTGCTTTTACTATTTAATAAATATTTTTGTTGAATATTTTGAAACCAATTTGACTGGGCGCAACAGCACCCAGTCAAATTAGAACAAAATATTCAACAGCTTCCCTGTATAGTTTTCAGGAAATTGATAGCTAGGGCATTCGGGGATCGATCAATCCCAACACGGCGAGGTGTGGGTGGAGCTTAGCTAGTGGTGGGCGGGGCATAGCTAAAAATGGAGCGGTCCATTACTATGAGGGTTACGTTCATTAACTCTGATAGCAAAAGGTATATTTCACCGATTTTGTAAACGAAAAAATTGATATATTGTGCCCCAACTCACGGGGCAGAGTAGATCAGAGTAGATCACCGGCAGGGGCAAACTAGATCAGAAATCCATGCCAATAGTCTCATCCTACCAAATACTTTATTTCATAGTTACCGTACAGTATTCATAGCTTCGCACATTCGGGCATTTTGAGGTTGGCCGCCATTAAAGTTGGGACAAACTTACCATATGCTAAAGAGGACTGCCCATAGCAACGCATTGTTTACATTTTCCATGACGCTCAAACCATAAAATCATGTATCTGAGAATCTGTAATAACACCGCCAGGTATCAGCAAACATCACATCATGAGTGAATTTTGCAAGATAGCAAAGAAAATGTAATTAAGGTTTTACTGCCCATTGCTCGTAATGTTAAATTAGCCCCTCCAAAAATGGCGTCGCTCTCAGGGTATTATGGGAAATTTGATTCTGATGACGTCATCGCGATTCTATGAATAGTCATTTCTGATTTGTCTCATATAGGCATAGCAGTTATTTTGTAAAACTTGCACATAGTATAAAATCAATGTGATCCCATTTACCCCGACTCGGGCATAATATATAAGTAAAGGTGTCAGATTGCGGCAGAAATCATTGCTGTACGGTCCACAAATCGACATAAGTGAATGTATGGCAGTCATAAACTCAGAAATTATTGAGTGAAAAAGTAAGTGTTCTTGTAGATAACAATTGAACCTGATCCATTGTGCCCCGATCTACTGCGCCCTGAGCCTGGTTATCATCATCGTACTAACATACGCCCACTCACACCGCTCCACTGTTTGTGGTCGTACTTGCAGACGTAATATTACGCTGGCGAGTAGGAGTGGAGCCAATCAGGTCATGATTATTTATTATCTAGGAATCTCATTGGCTGTGAGCCACAGTTCATTTATAGTGTTGTAATATTTAAGGCGTTTATATGCTAGTTCCCAATGCTAGGGTCTAGTTCATTTATATTTAGGACGCTTCGTTACTTAGCGCAAATATCATAGCGTGCAAGCACGGTACTCGATACGGGAGCAGAACGGGAGGGCGAGACCGTGCAATAGGACGATGGGTTATCATGTGATTAAATATCAGCATAATACAAATTATGATATATTCCATTTTATGTGTCTGGTAATTACTTCAGTGGTATATCACCCAATAAAATATTATGGCATTAATTCGTATTGCTTCAGTATATGTATATGTGAGTAGTAGTGTCGGAATTAAAATGATACCACCTATCTCAACTGACCGCCGTTCGGCGATCCGTGGCCCCCACCGCCCTCTCAATCCCTGGGCATAGGCTGCGGGGGCCACCACGGATCGCCGAACGGCTGCCAGGGAGGTAGTATCACACTACTACTATTACTACCAGGGTCTGAACGCCCATTTAGAGACAAACCTCCATGGTGATATACACCACTGATCGCCATCAACCACAGGGCCGGTCTCTCTCTCTCTATTCTGTGTAGGCTTAGACAAACACGTAGTCTCTGCCAGAGTCGCATCGGCATGATGGGACCACCCATAGGGACTTCCATCTACCTTGACAACGCTCACCTGGGAGGAGGCTAAAGTGATTAGCATGTGAAGCACGGCAGACTCTGGCATGTTCACATATTACACAGAGAATCTGGTGCTGAGCAGGGGTCTCCAGCAGACAACCACGGCCTACCCTCTCCACCCCATAGAAGTGGCAGACAGACTCGATCTCTTTACGTGAGTGAAAGCGGTTGTAAATGTTTCTCCGCAAGGGGTCGACCCAAGGATTGTATAGGGGGTCATCCCGGAAGTGGGCCCACTTGGCATCCAATATCACGGCAGTCTCAGCGCCCTGTGCCACCACTGTAGACGCCAGCACGAGCAGTATGATGAGAATCATGGCTATATATGAAGAGTTAAACTGAACAGAGTGAACCCCTCAAAAATATCTGTGCCAGATCGAGCCCTGTTCCATCCGGATCGATAGTGATCTTCATCCCATCAGGGGCAGGGGCTAGTTACTTCACTCTGCCACTGGCTAAGAAACGTAGGACTATGCTCTAGGACTATATGAGTCGTTTGTGGGCTAGTGAGTCCGACTCGCTGAAGCAGTTTAACAGCACCCTTGACTTTGGAGACATGTGACACACCATCTACCCATAGGGTGCCCTCCTGGAGGTTAACAGCTTCTGCTGGTCCATCGAATGGACGACACAGCAGGAGCTTCCCACCTGTAACCCCGATCCGGTGACCCACCCTCGTCAGGGAGACACCTTCACCTATGTAGGTGAGGAAGGATGAGCTCCGATTGTAGAGCCTTTGAACTGTCCCATCCTTTTTCACAACAGTGGAGAGAGAGGGGGGGGGGGGTAACCTCTATGTCAATGACTGCGGGAGGCCTATATAGGGGCAACCATGTTTGCCAATCACCCCCAGGTCCAGCGCGGTACCACACTTCATTCTTCTCAAATATGAACTGCAGGTTTTTTGCCATGGTCAATAGCAGGCCATCATGGGCCATCGGTGGGGCACTGCTCGAATAGGGTTTGACCAGATGAAAGCTGAGGTCGTTATTTAGGGTGTTGATGTCTGCCACCTCTGTATCCGAGAGCTCAATCAACGGCTCGAGGATGTACTTCCTCTTCGGGAAATCGTACCGAAACACGATCTTGTGGCCATCTATGTTGTGACCCAGGCACTCCTTCGACACATCCTTGAGGGCTGTGAGCAGCTCCACCCCATCACCACCAATGGGGTGGAGGGAGAATGCCTTTGAGTTTGCTTCGTATGGTAGGGCGAATGATTTGCCATCGCTCTCTTCTACCTTGGCAGCATCAACTGCGTACACATCTGCCAGGTCAGCAAGACCAGTCGAGTGAGCAAATATGGGTTCCATAGCATGCTATATGAGGGGTTTAAACAAGACATATAACCATGCCGATTGTCCGACTGCTGCTCTCCGGTGGTGAGAAGATAATCTCACCCTCTCTAGAGGGGAGACGGGTGGTACAGTACCATGTAGAATGGGTCCTCTTCGAGGTGCCCCAGCGGGGCACAACATACATACACGCCAATGTGCTACATCAACCTCCGGGCAGTGCACACAGCAGCTCACTGGTAGAAGTCGGCCGGTGCGTGATAGAATATCTCCCAGGTGCCAACAGCAACCTATGGAAAGCTATCAGTCCTAGCCTGTTCACACCTGTAAATCACCTCTTTGACAGCCCCTCCATTAACATATATGCCAGCACGAATGGGATCTCGGACGCCCATTTAGAGTTTATACTCTTGTTACTCACTGACCTGACGACAACATGATATCATACCAGCATTATCTGACCTTTACCGAGATGATGAAGATGAAGAGCCAGCTAGAGGGTTGCCCCTTCATGCCCCCTGCACAGATAAATGCCTTAAACGAACAGATGCTCGCACTGCAACAAGAGGGAGAGTGACTACAGTGGGAGAGCTGGTTTCAACAGAACACGAGCATTGCAAGGAGGTGAAGGAACAGTGAAGGTTCCTGATACGGGCAGGCCCTCCTGGAGGAGAGTAAGCGGGATGATGAGCCAGATGTAGTGGAGACTGTGGACGATGCAGCGGAGACCCTGGACGAGGATGAGCCAGATGTCTTAACATCCAATGATGAGCCAGATGTCTTCACATACGACGATGAGCCAGGTGTCTTCACAGAAGAGGATGAGCCAGATGTCATACAGTGGGAAGAGGAAATGGCGCAGAAGTGTAGGACCAAGAAAGCCATCCAACGGCAGACCTACTATCTTTGTCATAAGGTGAAGTTCCAGATGTCACATGGACACCCGACATAGTGCTGGATGACCTCTGTCTAAGAGACGTCTGTCTCAAAACCAGCAAGCTACCTAGAGCATAGTCCTACGTTTCTTAGCCAGTGGCAGAGTGAAGTAACTAGCCCCTGCCCCTGATGGGATGAAGATCACTATCGATCCGGATGGAACAGGGCTCGATCTGGCACAGATATTTTTTGAGGGGTTCACTCTGTTCAGGTTTGCCAGGTTCTCCAAGAATATACCCTTCTAGGACTCATCAGCAGATTCTGTAGGTGATGCAGGTTTAATCTCCAGGTATACTATGGCAAAATCAGAGTGGCGGAAACAACCAGAAATATACCCCTCCCTGACGGCTGACAAGGGCGGTACCATCCACGGCTGGTGACTCCCACAGATAGATACCATCAGACAGAATCTCAGCCATGAGGCAGAAAAGTACAGCAGAACGCAGAACGCGCAGGCGATATAAGACAGCCTGCAACGTCCTCGCGTGTACAACCACTGCTGCGGGTGTGATTGGAGCCAGTGCTGGGGTGGCAGCTGTGGCCACTCTGGCTACAGGGGTGCGGGCCATCGTCGCCATCCCGCTGAGTGGCATGACACTAGCCGCCACTGTATGGGCCATGGGCTTGGGGGTGGGGCAGCGGCAGATCACAAGGAGGCTGGAGAAGCATGCTAAGTATGTGGCACTGGCACAGAGTATGCTACGGACTATAGACGAGTCCGTCAGCAAAGCTCTCGAGGATGGCCATGTCACCGATGAAGAGTACCACCATATATTGAAGGTCCAAGCCCTGTACCACATGGAGAAACCTAAAGTGTGACAGCAATACCTCAAAGGCTCCAGCGGGCGGGTTGATATGGAGGAGTTAAAAAACGAGATGTTACGGCGAGGTCGCCTCGCTGGTCTCTGGAGTCGAGATGACTACAAATAGTGTGATGCCTGTACGGTAGCTTTAAGAACACCAGTATAGATGGCCTTCCCACTGAACCTCACGACAGTCATCCGGAGCCAACCTCCCCTCCTGGGCACACCCTTGACTGGCCTGAGAGGTCTACTGGATGATATACCAGAGCTAACACCGTTCTCCATCACAGTGGATGGACGGTCCCGAACCAGCTTCTCCGTCAAGCCACGACCGCTGACCAACTGCCCCATCACCATCAAGGATGCGAAGCAAGCTCATACTTGGATGGCTGCTCCAAGCCTCTCATACTGGAATCAGCAGCTGAACTTTGTCGTGTGGTGTGCCACGGCAGGATGCAGAGTAAGTTCCACCCTGCTTCACTCCTATTCTGGTTCTCCTGATGCTGAGCTCATTGCCAGCTGTCACAGATTCCATGTGTACTTCACGCTGAGATGAATCCTCCATGAGCTGGGTGCAAGCCTCCCTGATACAACGCCTTCGACCCACAGCTCAACAGTCATAGTGTCTCAGCGGCCAGCAGACTACAGAGAGAGTTCAGCGCTCACCCAGACTATCGGTGGCATGGTGGTGACAACAGCGGTCTAGGAGTGATGTATGGTGACCCGAGACATGACTACTCAGGATTCCCCTATCGAACCCCCCCCCCCCCCCCGACGAGTAGGCCGTCGGAAGACAGCGACATTCTCGTTCAATCCAGACTCCAATTCTGGAGCACTGATGCAAAATATGCACATCACTGGCTTGCGGCAGGACTATCCAGATGTGTGGAAGTACTTTGGCCCACACACCACCTCAGCCCTCAAACCAGCAGGGATCGTTCGGATCAACCAGTTCCTGGCAGCACTGTGCCACCACCTCCTTACAGACCCAGCTGCCGCATTCCATAGATGGTGTCAGCGGAGCAGAGGTCCAGGCCATGTTCATCAGTCTCGTTGAGGATATGATCATCGTGGCAGACCCCAGTAGTGTTATTGCTAAGTTCCAGCAGGGGTTGCAGACAGCCCATCGCAAACTTGACTATGCTATTTCACCACACCTACGGTTGATTCCAGGCAACCTGATCGTAAACATCGAGGACCTCCAAGTCAGGGGCTATAACAACATGATAGTCGAGGGGAGTTCCCCCGGTGTCAACTTCAGCTTCAACACTGCCATCAACGCACCTAGGCATAGTACGATCCATACAGTTGTTCCGACCCTGACACTGCAGCCAGTCGACATGGCAGCTTCAAGTGCCCAGACACTGCAGCCAGTCGACATGACACCGCTTCCCATGGTAGCTCTACGTGTGGTGTCAGGCTTAAGATGTCTCAATAGAGAGATGAATATTCCTGAGTACCAACCCGGCCACCTGGTAGATGCAGACTGGGAAGATCTTATTAGCTCTCTCAACAGGGGACACAGACGTTTAACCGCATTGTATACTCAGTGCTTAAACAATGACGTCAATGGTACAGATCGTGAAGCAACTGTCCGAGAGCCAGGGGAGTCTTCAGAAGGTGGAGAACCTGCTGCGAACCAAGACATAGAAGTTACTACCAAAGCAAAACCTATGGCAGTCCATGTCGCCAGTAACGTGGCAGGAAATGTGGCTGTGGTGAAGATGACAGGGGGAAATGAGGTTCTTCCTGCCGCCACTGTGGCTGTCCTTGCTACAGTGGCGATTGGGGTGGCCAGGCACTGTCTCGGAACAACTCACCCCATCCCAAAGATCGCCCTCAGTGGTGCCTCTTACACTGTTGCCACCAATATCATGGGTGAACGTGTTACACTAATGGAGGCCGCGGTTCTAGGGCTAGCAATGAGTGCAATGGCTGAGATTATCGTCGCCTGCGTTTAGCCCCTCTGAATAGTGAGAGATGGATCATGAGACCCCTGCAGCATATGAGGCATGGCGTGCCAGATGGCGGTGTGTAGCCAATAATTGGGCATGCAGACTGAGGATCGCCAATGCCCAAGAATGGTGGACTGCCCATAAGGCGTGCCACTGCAGAGAGGGCCAGTACCCTGAGCACTGCTACCTATTCCCTTGGCCGACTGCGTGGCCATCCTATGCCCAACTATTTCACTGGGGGTATGACTAGTAGGTTTAAGCCGTCTGTATATATATATATATATATATATATATATATATATATATATATATATATATATATATATATATATATATATATATATATATATGACTCTCTCACTCACAGACCTAGAAAGCAAAGAGCTAGGTGATCTTGCTCACTTGGGTGAGGCACGCCTCGGTTCAGAGGACACTGTTGCCCCTATCTCCTTCCTAGACTTCGATGAGAAGGGAGACCCGTGGGAGGCCCGAGGTAGCATCCTAGCCTGATATCTCGTCGGGAACACTGATACAGTAGGACAATCAGCCATTAACAAGGCCAAGACTGTATACAAGGGGATGGGCATCAAGGAGAGGGCGACGATGCGAGGTAGGCTCTGGGTCGACGAGGCTGAAGCCATCATGGTTATGGCTGTGTCCTATGCACAGGACCTGGTTAAGGATCTCCTGAAACCATGGAGTTCATTCCGACAGGATGGAGAGAATCTCAAGAAAGTCACCTTCAGCCTGAGCAGTATCACTGTCGACGGCCAAACAGGTGCAGGTGCTACCACCAGCCTCCGGCTACCAGAGGTGAAGAAGCTAGGATTCTTTAATTTGCCGTTTAAGACCACAGGATAGTCATGGCTTCCCGACTGTTGGTGCTGACACAGGCCCTCTACGCTATTTTCTCAGCTGCGGCTGGGATTTCATGCTTGAGGCCTCCATCGCATCCTTCATATCTGCCAGAGGTGCAGGATTTCCCGCTCTGTAGGTGAAAGAGCTGGTGCAGGAAGTACTGCCGTTTAGTCTCCCAGATATAGACGAGGCTACCGCCGACCAAGTGCTAACCATCCTCCGCACGCATGTCTGTACCATTCGACAGTAGGCGGCCGATGCTGGCCAGGTGGTGCTGATCATTGCCCCGTCAGGTCACGGGAAAAACATCTTGCTGCGGGCTCTCCTGGCTGAACATCTACACTCTCAATACATCCTTCTGGTGTCTGACTCCACCGCTGAGGCACTTGACAGTAATGATCAATGGTACAATGGCCCAATCACCAAGACGCAGAACCTGCAAGCACTGATGGAGAAGCTGCTGGCAGCCTGACTGACAGAACCACTTGTTCTAGTTATCGATGACCCTGCAATAGCCCCGAAGACAGTCACCTACCTCAGCAGCATCACCAGGCGCATCCGGCACACAAAGATGACTGTTTTCATCCTCTTTCAGAAGTACACCCGCGAGATCTCACCAGACATCTGCCACAATGCCCGGTTGCTATACTTCAGCTCCAAGTGTGGACGTGCCCTGTTCGAGACCATATACGACAGCCTAACCCTCAAGGAGACCAAAGGGGACTTTATCGCAGGTGGACAGAGGCCTGCTGAGCTGTACCGCTTCATCTTCAGCAACAAGGAGACAGGTGAGCTGTCACACTTCAAGCCATCTCTGGAAAAGCCGCAAACCGTCACCTACAAGCTGAATCCAGCCAGGAAACTAGCCTGCTCTATGCGTCATCGCTGATAGACTGAGCGGAGACTGCGGCGGTCTCCGCTGCAACTTTTTTTCATCTGAAGGCTGGGCGGTCTCCCCTACTTCATCCGCGATCTTCACTACTTTGTCCGCGGTCTCCGCTGCTTGAGGACCTTCGTCAGTGGTCTCCGCTGCTACTTCGGCAGTTTTGTCAAGTCCGTACTGTCGCCGAAACTCTACCCACTGGTCCGTGTCTAGGACTCTTCCTATGGAACTTCTCATGGAAGATCCACTTTGTCCATGCGCGACGAGCATCTGATTTGCGAGCGCATTTGAGGAGGTACTCATGGTAGTTATCTGGGAATTTCAGAAATGCTGGCAATCTCCTGCGACCTCTTTCGTTAAGGATGTGCTCAACAGCCTCCTTGCGGCCAACAGTGAACCCCTCCTGAGTACCTTCTGCATGACCAGTGTCATGGATCTCTGCTACAGCGGCACTGGCCTCCTCCCAGGAGTAGTTATTTGCTCCAGACTGGAGGCTATCCAGCATATCTCTCTCTTCCTGGCTATAGAGGCTAAATACGGCAGCCCACTTCCCGACCGTTAGTAAATCTTTGGGGTCGACCCTCGCCCTATGGAGAGCCAGAATAACAGGACTGTTGGTTTGGGCCACAGGAGGTAGGTCGAGTGTCCTGCCATGGGTGCTGTCAAACTTCCAGTAGAGTATCCGAGTCAGGAGTTCTTTTGTACTATGAGCTGGCGCTCCTTCCTCTATGGTGGCCAGTATATCCGCATCAGACGGAGGTGTGACCTTGGCTCGCTCGTGGATAATGTTGATGTCACGAAGCAGTCCTCGGTCCCTGTCACAGTGGGACAGTGCATGCCGTAGCTGTCGTGCTGACTGTCGTGCCGACTTATCCTGCTGCCTAAAGAGAATCTGCTGGAGAACTTTACCAACCATGGTAGCCGTTTAACCCCTATATATACACAGACCTTAAACATGCTGCAGTATGTGCAACATCCAGATGGGCCATTGAACCCGCGGCATCGCACTGCACTGATCCTCGGAAGGACTGCCTGATGGTCATCCGATGCAGTATACACGATGAGAACCCATTGTACACTGCTGGGAAGTACATTGACTTTGGAATCTCGGCAAAGATCCACGAGACCAAGAGCATGACACTCGATTTCAAGCTTCAGAGCACAATAGAACAGACGGTAGAGCTCCCGCAGGTTCTGAACAGGTGGGAGATCGTGCAGAGCAACATCACCGTGGACACCACCTATGTGAACGATGAGTACCAAGTTCTAGGTCCGCTGGCTCATGGTCCAACCTTCTATGCGAAGGGAAAGGGGTACTACACTGTGGGCTGCAACAATGAGGGGTTCATGGAATTCGAACAACGGGCAGGTGTCGAGAAGCCCGTGGCAGTTCCACTCTTAACCCTCCTCGAGAACACACACGTGAATTCGGCTGCCATGCAGGATAGGCTGTTCCTCTGGGTGTACACTGAGCAGCTCACAGATGCGACGATGAATGCTCCAAGATTTCATGTCTGGCATGACGAGAATGACCAGGAGCTGAAGCAAACGGGTTCCAAACACGGGATCGTGCATGTGGAGCAAGAACACCAGCAGGTCCAAGCCACAGCTAACCAACGGGTAGAGCTGACATTGCATCGTGGTGCATCGGACTGCATCGTTGTTGCAGTCCTGGTTCAGAAGGGAGGAGCCATCCAGCAGGTGGATAAGCTAGACGACTTCAAGCTTGTGGTTGCTGGGACCAATGTTCTTGGTGAGGGACATCCCACCTAATCAGGGCAACCGGGTCAGCTTCAACATCGGAAACCTCATAGCTAGGACTCGCTCATTAGGTGTGATGGTACTTTACTTTGGCTATGCTAAGGTATGCATGTCGAACACATCAGGTATTCAGTTTGAGCGTGCATAGAGCATGACTCCTGTCGTCACCACTGCAGCTGCCACCACTACTATAAGCTCTGCTGTCTTCTGACCTGTCGATGCTTCATAGTCGAGTGTTGGCTCAGATATCTTTACAGCCTCGTAGTACTCATCGAGACTCTCATCTGCCTCTTTGAGGCTCTGGTTGGCCTGAGCTCGGAGTTGTCATCGGTGTGCCTCCCTCTGGCACATATGCTCGAGGGCTTTGCTGTACTCAAACTTCTCCTTAGACAGCTTCTCCATCGCCTGGTTATGACGCTCATGCTCGACCTCTGCCGCCTTCTTGTTGGCGAAGCTGAGTCCCCAGTTCGCTAAGGCAAACATGCCCGCATTCAAGATTGTGGAGGCCATGCTATAGACTACAGTTTAAAGCTACTATATAGCTGCCCCAGCGACGGATCCCCAGAGTGATGTATGAACCAGAGGCTGATCCAGTCCAGGATATAGATGACGAGGACTATGAGGAGGACTATGATGAGGAGGATGATTATGATGCAGACGACTATAATGTAGGGGAGACTGCGGGTGAGTATGATGATGTAGAGCCTGAATCCCGCAAGCTAGTACACAGAGCGAAAGGAATCTATCGCACTTATGTGAAAGGTTCTATCGGTCCGCTGGCAGGGCTCTGATCACTCTGTTCACAACGAGGACTGGCGAGACAGTCCGCAAGATCGCCAACAATGCTCTCCATAGGGTGGAGAAGATTTCTGAAGCCATACCAGCCATCGCCATACGTTCTTCAGAGTCGCTGGCCCTTGGCTACCATACGTTGCCATAGCGCTCGCAGCCATCTGGGCCACCGAACATTTAAGCTGTACTATATAAGGATGGCGTCTCTGTACGACCTGGTTATGTCCCTTAACTTCCGAGGGTTGGTCGATAAACTACTGTTCAGTAGTCCAGCAGAGATTAGATGTCAGTGTACGGAGGTGTTTGAGGAGGTCTTCAGTGATGGTCGAATGAATGACGGCCATCTGTTCATCTGTTTAGAGTTCACCCAGGCCGTGCGTGACAGGACGGGAGTGGACGTCAGTGATGAAATCCGGGAGTTTATCAACCGTCTTTCTTGAGGAACTCTACTATCAGCCTGGTGGATATTACCATGAGACCCCTCAACTACTCGAGGTTGCACGTTACAATGGCCACAACTTCACATTGGAGACAGTTAGCTAGTGGCTCAACCGTCAGGCGATGTGGCAGATATACAGCCCTCGTCCATGGCACATCTGGCATGCCCATTTCGAGGAAACTGTCCTGATGAGAGTTCACCAGGCAGATGTTCTATTCCTTCCACATGACTCGGTTGGTCTTAAGACCTACAAGTCTTCCCTCACCATCGTCGATGTCACCAGCAGGTACAAGGCGGCAGTACCGCTCACAGACAAGTCAGCTGGCCAGGTGGCCCAGGCATTCCAGGGTGTCTATGAGGCTTCGGAAAATCCCCTCCAGTGGCCGGAATTGTTGCAGGTGGATGAGGGTAAGGGTAAGGAGTTCAGAGGGGAGACTGCAGCCCTCATGGGGAAACACAGTGTGGCAGTTAGGCGAGGCGAGGTAGGGCATCACCGTGCCCAGGCTATTGATGAGTGGTGGAATCGAACACTGGCAGAGAGACTGTTCCCACACCAATACGCCCAGGAAATGGCTGCGCCAAGTGAACGTTCTAGAGTATGGGTGAGAGGGCTGCCTGCGTTGGTGGAGAGATCCAATGCCGAGGTTACTGGGCTAATCGGGAAGATGCCGGTAGAGGCTATCAGACACTCTGCTGGTCACAGCTCTAGAGGAGTGAACAAAGGAGAGGAGTGCCTACCACCTGATGCTCTGTTTCGGTACCTGTATGAGGCTGGTGAGCTGGAAGGTGGTCGATGGCGTGCAACAGATCCTAACTGGTCGATGTTCACAGGCTTGACACGTATGTTGAGGTGGAGGGGCAGCCTACACTGTACTACCTGGAATGCCAGCATGGAGTGCCTAGGCGACCATTTGTTGTAGAAGTGCTTCAGCTAGTCCCTGAAGACACACAGCACACACCCCTAGGGTGCTAACATGATACTCGATGGGCTCGGTATGGACCCCATCTGGCAGCACATGGCACTTATCATAGTAAGCGGAGAGTCCGAGTTTTTCCTGCACATATGTCACCATACCCTGGTTGCGCATGCGTAGGCCTCGGTTTTTAACTCTGTCCACCCGCCATGTAGGGTGCTGTAGAACATCTGCCAAGAGACCTCATTCTGCCGCTTTGACATTCCCTTAGCCGAGCACTTACTTGCAGCTGCGCTCTCCACGTAGTAGCATTTGGAGCAGAGAGCGATGCCATGAGAGCCTGTGAACTCGAGCTTGAACCGTCCCGGAGTCCATCCAGACCATTTGTCCCAAGCTAGACAGTCCCGCTTATGAGCCTGGTACTCTGCTCGCATCTCAGAGCGAATGACGTCGTCGAGGTTGGAGCCTGCTTTAGTAATATACGCGGAGTCAGTGCCCATCTGCAGGTATTCAAAGCTGTCATGAGCTATATAGCAATCAAGGAAGTCGTAGTAGAACCCCAGCATTCGCCGCTTCGCGAACTCATAAACGGCTATCCCCACCTGGAAGGGCCTTTGAATTGTGATTCTCGGCTTGTGACTCTGGAGCTCGTATGGCTCACCGATCTCCCCGAGATCTTCGAACCATGCACTACGCAGGGCCTTGTCTACCATACATTCATCCTTCATGAAGCTGGTGTTGCTATGACGTTCTAGGGCCTCGATGAGCTTCCCGTAGGCACTGTTGCCGAAGAGTTTGAAGAGATCTGCCAAGAGCGCTTTGCACTTGCTCTCCCGAGCGGCGGGCCTCCATAACATTCTCCACGAACCACTCGAATGGGCGCTTGGCCTCATAGTCTATGGTGCGGTATACAGCAGTGATCTCCAGGCCATCGGTTATATACCACTTGAGGGTCGGGGCACACAGCAGCCACTTCTTGCAAGAGAGGGCACCTACCAGCTTCTGGCTGGTGGGCCACTTCCTCCCTATTCGCCCCTGGATATGCCAGCATCTCAGATGATATTGCCCCGACCGGGATCTCGCAGTTATAGAAGAGAGGAGGCATTTCCTCGAACTTTGCCCACAGAGCCTTGGGGACCTCTATATCCACCTCAGCAAACCGAAACCAGCTGTCTGCTAGGAGAGCCTCCTTAAAGCTAGCTACCCCACTGACCCTGGACCAGTGGCGTACATTCTCCTTACCACATGGCATCTCTTTGGCCATCGTTGACAGGTACAGAGCATTTGCGTTGTAGCCGAGTAGACGTTGGCAGACACACTCACTCTGGCAGATTCGAGTCACACTGGCCTCGTGGTGAACATGGTGCTGGGACCGCCAACAACAGCACCCTTCAGCATCTCGTAGGCTTCCTTGTCCGGTGAATAGAGGCTAACATCTGGCAAGTGCTGAGCAGTTCCACGTAGGAGGTACTGCACAGACACACCTGGGAGAGACACCGCATCTTTGAGGATGTCTATTTCTTGTTCTGTGTAGAACTCCGGCATCCGCTCTAGGGCTTCGATGAATTGACTGACGTCCAGGCTGTTGTAGTATCGCAGCCAGTCGGCGAATGTCCGCATTCCATGCTCGCTGAATGTCTGGTTACACTGTTCCCACGCTGTTCGCATCAAGAGGTATCCACCCTTGAGCTTAGATGTCCATGCTGAGTTGTCAGCAAGCCCTGGATAGTTGAGCTTCTCATGTGTGTCAAACCATTCATACGGGAGCCAGCTTTTCTGCTGTGTACACCCATAAGCTTTGACCAATACCTCATACGAGACTCCTGGGCCGAGGTAGTTCAGCACATCGAGAAACAGTAGCTCAGGTGCTATGAGGGACATGGTCTGACTAGCCTTCTTGGCGACTTTACTGTACTTCTTGATGAGGTTCAGGTCATACCGCCCAGAGTTGAACCCCAGTACAGGCCCTTGGTCACACCACTCATTGATCAGTCGCTGCTGTCGCTTTGGGAGCTTGTCCAGGTCTGTCGGTCTGTACTGTGTAGAGATGATCGCTGTTGGATCTCCAGCATGACCTCTCTGATCAGTTCTTTGGGGGCAGGATTGCAGAGGTGAGTGGGCTCACTCGTGGCGCCCTTCTAAGGAGCAGCCAACTGACACAGAGATAGGTATGTGAGTACTCTCGATCACGAGAGGCTCCATATGATGAGTCTTGATACCATCTAGGAGTGCTTCGAAGTCGTAAACTATGAAGTGTGGGTATGGGACAGTCCGAACTCGTTTAGGGATGTTTGGGCAGTGTTTTATACAGCACTTCCACTATACCACAAGCGTACATCCAGAGGCTCTCAGCTTCTCTTCTCTCACGACTGTCTTGCCGTATTTTGTTTGGCATCCTCACCTCGCTGGTGTTGTGGACACCCATACCAGTGACAGCCATGGAACTGGTAAATGGTGTTGGTGGTCGGATCATAACCATCTTCGGGAGCACCCTCGATCCAACGCTCGCGACCATGCCCACACTCTACATGGTGTATGTGTATGCCTCTGTTTCTCGACTCATACTCGATCCAATGAGTAGCTGCTGAACTGGATGGTTGGGGCGGATAGAAGGCTTTCTCATATGCAGACTGTGGCGCCTCAACCTTCTCGCCAGGACACACGATTTTTGTTTTGCCGCCTGTACAGTGATCAGTGTGGTGTTGAAGATTGCATGCCTGTGTAAACCTCTGCTGACAGTAACTGCAGACTAGTGTATGTGCCAGCTTGTTCTTGATGTAGAAGGCGTGGTGGTCCCACACACCGATGGTCATGGTGTCATGGTAGTGAGCCGCTTGCCTGATCATGTGTCAGGTGCCCTCTTCGGTTGGTACATACATGCGAATCCCGATCTTGGTGAAGAACTCTACCTTGTCCAGCTGATCCAACGAGGTCTTGCGGACATCAGGTACTGTCTTGCCGTAGAACTGTGTGGCAAGCTCTCGTGTAGGAGCTGTACTTCTATCAGCTCTCGCTCCTCAGTGGACTGCTAGACATCTCCAGAGACACATGTTGTCCCTGTAGGTGTCGAGGGTAGTCATACTCTTCTTCTGTCATAGCAAGTCTGGGAGGGGGCCTGTCCCAAGCAGAGGTTGGCGGTCGATGACAGCCATGACCTCAACGTTGATTGATCGAACGAAAGCCCACTTGGTGTTGGGTCGATCGATATTGTCTGTGTCGAGGCAGGCTTGCTCTCTTGCTGCCACCGAGTACTGAGCTGCTCCTATCATGTTCAGCCATGGGCTCCCTGGAGCATTCTTGTGGAAGAGCATCACCCTACCGTCTTCGATGTGACAGATGCGATAGGTATGGGTGTAGCGGAGGTAGAAGGCGTTCTGGACAGTCTGCTGGATCTTTTGCATGATCTGGCCTGTGAGGTCTCCTTCTAGACCTCTCAAGAATGTCCAGTGTACTGACCGGCGTCCTCTATCCTCTGTCTCCCTTTCGCCGAGACACTGGTCTAGAATGTGTTCGCCTTCTCGCCTCATGCTCCGGGCTAAGGGTTTAGGCCTCGGCCCCCTTATGCTCCGGGCTGGGCTCAGACCTTAGCATTGCTTAACAATCCTGCATTTGAGAATTAAGTGCTCCAGTGGATGGGCCTCCATCCGCCTCGCAACAGTCTTGGCTCGCAAGCTTGCAGTCACCTCCTTGTTCAAGTGACGACGCTCACGTATCCACTGCACTTTCTTGTGGGGATTCCAAGGATCTTCTTTGGTAAGCGCTGGAAACCTTCCCATATTCATTGCTCGGGAGAGTCGCTTCTGCCACTCCTCGGCATGGACCTGTCCGATCATCTGGAGCAGGTCGGCTTTCTTGGCCTTAGAGTAGACTCTAATGCCAAATTGCTTTGCAATAGCGCTAAGCTGTGCAACAGTACTCATGGTGTATATCCCTGTGGATGCCTGCAAAGGGTATGGGGGCCCCTGCGTTGGACAGTTAAGTGCTTCAGTGAATGGGCCTCCATCCGCCTCGCTACAGCCTTGGCTTGCAAGCTAGCAGTCCCCTCCTCGTCCAACTGACTAAACTCACATATCCACTGCGCTTTCTTGTGGGGATTCCAAGGATCTGCGATAAGCGCTCGAAACCATCCCGTATTCATTGCTCAGGAGAGTTGCTTCTGCCACTCCTCGGCACGGATCTGGTTGATCATCTGGAGCAGGTCGTCTTTCTTAGAGTAGTCTCTAAGGCCGAATTGCTTTGCAATTTAGCGCAAATCTGTGCAACAGTACTCATGGTGTATATCCCTGTGGCTGCCTCTAAAAGGGTGTGCAGACCCTATTATGTGTGGTGCTGGCGATCAGTACCTGCGGGTGGATGCCTGTCTCTAAATGGGTGTTCAGACCCTATGATGTGTAGCGATCAGTACTGTGTGTGGTGTATAAACCTGTGGATGCCTGTCTGGGTGTTCAGACCCTATTATGTGTGGCGATCAGTACCTGTAGGTGGTGTATATCCCTGTGGATGCCTGTCTCTAAATGGGCGTTCAGACCCTATTATTGTAGCTCAAGTGGTAGTGTCGGGCCATTCCGGTGTATGATGTCGACTCGCCGTGCCGCAAGTGCACGACGAATGATGATGCTGGTAAGCTTCCGGTCTCTGGGTGACGGATCCTGTACAATACTGCCCTACGGATAACAAAGACCAGCTCCTAAGGCCGGTGGACCTCAATCGTTCTGGTGGGGCCGTGCGGCCATTGTCGCGAACATTAAATACAATGGTCTCATCCCAAGAGTTTGTGTCACCAGTATGCCTGTCCATAGCAATTTCGTGATCTATGGACGTACAAGATTTGATTTGGTGACCTAATTAAATTAAGTCTATACAATAATTTTACCTAAACAGACTGTCGAGTATGCTAGATAAAAATGAGGAGCATACGAAAATACAAGACATAGAGACAGACAGATGAACTTTTAAATGTGGGGCTCCCAGAGGTGTCACACACACTCGTAGGTCCGCAGACGTATCCCCGCAAGGGAGGCTCCGGTACACGAGACTTAGCTAATCAACATAATATAAGCTATTATACCTCTAGCCTGAAAGGAAAGAAAATTATCTCTGTGGTGACGAAAAATCATGTGCCTCACACGGGCACTACTCCTAATGCAAGTTTGGGTGAGAAGTAGTATCCTCGCGTGGACCGTCGTCGCTGAATCCTTGCGAGAGGCAAGCGCCTCGCATGGGCCTCCGTCGCGGGAAGGTGTTGCCACTCCTTAAGCGGGAGAAGAGTAGTAGACAAAAATGAGCCCACTCTAATATTTAACCAAAATGCTGAAAAGAAAAGACCATACCTAGTGAGATTATGACTATAGGGTTGCGTGCTGTTTTACATGAAGGCGGGATGAACAATTCCCAAAGGATTCCCACGTCACCGTCTTATGTAATTCTCAGTATGCTGGTTTAGTAGTTGCCACTTTATTTATGCGGTCCTTCTTCTATGCTTATCTTGTCTTTAGATTTTAGCGACAAAAACTATTTTAGGCCGCAAATGGTGGGTGGCTACTTAGCCGTTAGATATGGCTGTCATTGAGAACGGATGCCCTAAGACATCACTACTGAAGACAGTGCTCATACATGTTACCTAGCAAGATCTCCGAACTGGATAAGAATCCGGACATCTCGCTCCATAACCACATAAAACGTCACAAGACACTGGTTACTTTTCACAAAAGCATTTTTAGGCAACTGATCCATCGCTATGGTGGGGGTAAGAGAGACGAATACCCACCGTAAATGTCCTCCCCGTGAGGGCATGGCAGATCTAAATATCGTGCACAGACATTCTTATGGAATTCAGTGAGGATGCGCATCTCGCCCGTCACCTGGTCCCATGGAACTAATCGTTTAACCTGTCATTAGGTTTAAATACAAGTTGCCCAGTTTTGCACTGCGGTGCGGGAGGATTGTTCAGCAAATAAAAGAGAAATAATAATTAAGATATGTTTGCGCAGTGCTTTTCTACATTGGCAGAAGTGCTAACTACTAAGTATCTGAAGATACGGAGGGAATGTATGTGATCCCACACCTTGGCCATCACCGCTCGGAAACCCCAACAGTTTCCCATGGTCGGATCAGCCCATGGTGCGGATAGGGACATCCAAACAATTAAGAAGCCACAAGGCTTAGTGGAACATGAAGAGAGACAATGTCTTAGAGATATGAATCTTACCGGAGTGTGGGGCTAAATTATCGCAACTACCGGAAGAGAGGAGTATACTACAGATTTCTTAATGAAGAAATTGTCTCTAATCATATTAAACCTATCCTATCGAGCTGAATAGAAAAGGTTTTAGTCGGTAACATGCCAGGGCTAAACAAAGTTATAGCAAGGGCAGCGACCTCAGTGAAAAATTGTTGGTGGTGGGAGAAAGTGGTGCATATATAAATGTTGCTGTATATTGTTTCCTACGTGCACTGCAGTCCTATATTTTCTACAACTAAACAAAAATACGAACTGATGGCCATTGGCCATATATATATAAACTAACCAGAACAATCAATACAGTGTAAAATGATCCGAATTATATAGCTTTAGTACAGGTTAACGAACCGACTACAGTGCAGTTAGTGAAAACACCTTATGGAAAATGAGAATAAATATAAACATATACAGAAATTATAACTAGCGGTCCGTTATGGTACCTTTTAGTGATCAGGACCGTTTATACGGGTACGATATAATTAGAAGATTACATTTAATGGAATAATTAAAATGTTAAGCATAGTTACTTGAATAATCGGTAGCCATTCTTAAGTTTGGCTATCGTGTTACTGAAGTTGATACGTCATTCTTAGTTTGACGTGAGTTGATGCATTCTCAGGAAGCTGGAAAGTTCCTGCAGGTTGGTTCCCGCAAACAGGTTTCCCGCAAGCTGCTTATGATGGGAGCAGATCGAACTCAGGACTGTAATCACAATATAGAATGTCTAATGAGTAGTCAGTAAGAGATACAGAGGCACTGCTGCTGTGAAGAAAGTTTCCATACACCGATGGTATGGATGGAAGTTGACAACAACTTGGTCACAAGCGGGGGTTGTTAGATGCAGATGAAGATAGAAAACAAAGCTTTAATGGTGCGGGGTACGTCAGCCAGCTCTGAAGACGTACCGGGCAAAGTTTACTTGCTGCGGTCGAAAGTCAGAAGAACCTGCATGACATCAGTGCGGGGACAGTTAAATAACCACTTTTTTGGCATGGCCGGCAGATCTGGTGAGTCATCCACCAAAGAACATCGCTGCATCTACATCTGTAGAATAACATTTTCAGGCCGTAAAGGGCTCACCGCAAGTTCGTGTTCCGAAGTAGCTCTTGATATGTTCGTAAACAATAACTAGAAAGTTCCAAAATGCTCCTGCAAGGATGGGAGTTACAAAATTGCTTTTAGTGCGGTTGGCTGGAGTACTGTTGGCTACGGGAGAGAAACCGACAGAAGGCGAAGAGATCTGCGTAATGTCATGCTGATCGTAGCTGGAACAGGTCCAACCTATTCGGCCCCTGGCCGAGGATGCTCTCGATCTCTGGATCGCGTCTCCTTTTATACTACTCGTGACATCACAGGCGCAGGCTCCAACAAATCATCGGTCGAGCAACAGCCAATCAGCGCGTAGCTAATAATAACGCAATCGAATGTTCTAGAACATTCTAGAAGTTCTGCGTCCACATGATTATGACGTCACGGCAATATTCTGAAGATAATCAAAAGGGGTTTTCCGTGGATAACTCAGCCATTTCTTAACCGAATTTGAAATGTTTACAGATTTAAAAAGCCCATCGAATTCTGGTCTTGATCAATGCCAGATTTGGCGCAACAGGTAATTAAAAAGGATTACAAGGTAACATCTCGGTACACTAAAAACGTCATCCCATCTTGGTCGTAAACTACATGCTCTGTTAAAATAACATCTAAGCGGGCGCATGTGCACTATGCGCATTAACGGACTCAGTCGTTTTTTACAACGTGATCTCTCTCATAGGCTCATATATGCTTATAGCTCCACAAAGGGGGGGCGTGTTCAGGGAACGAGTCCAGGACAGGTGGAGCGTACCCAGCTTGGCTGGTATGGCCGGTACCCGCCCGGTCGATCCGAACTACATTATGTGTGGTGCTGGCGATCAGTAACTGTGGGCTGTATATCCCTGTGGATGCCTGTCTCTAAATTGGCGGTGCGCATGCATGCCCCCTGGATAGGATAGTATGCGCGCGTGTATAAAGCCCTATGAGAGGTATGGCATAGCACACATGCGCATGCATCAGATCCATGTGTCAGTATTGTGAGAGTGTATGCTTATATTGTACCGAGAAATCACTTCATTCTCGGCGTTCTTGGAACCGATTAGGACCGGAATGAAGCGAGAATTTCAAAACTGTTTACCATTTTAAAATCGGACTAGAAATGGCCGATTTATCCACAAATGGTAATAGTGAGATTTGAACCTGTGATTTTAAGTTTGCTAATAAACACAAAACAAGGATCTCCCGTATTAAATACCTCGGCCATGTATGCATTAGTAATTATAGCTGATAAGTTATGTGTTCTCATTGCTGTTACTGCGTTATCTCGAAGTGATGTAAAGATCTAGAGGGACTGATAAGTGCAGTAACAGCAATTTTACGACTCACGCTCAGAGATAAGATTACTAAGAGGCGAGATTTTAGTGGTGTTGCGGTGGGTCAATCAATAGAGTATTGAATTGCATAGGATTCCCAGGCTGCAGACTGGGGTTCAAATCCGCTCAAAAGACCTCGCTAGAACTTACTTGAAATTTCGAAACTAGGTAAAACACTAGGGCTGGGGTAATATAACCAGGTTAGAGAAAGACCCACCGAGACACTCCCCAGTGCGGGGTCAAAGCACCACACACACACACACACACACACACACACACACACACACACACACAAACACACACACACACACACCAGCCGGCTGGAATAGCAACAGGGTGGGGTAGGAGATAGGTGGGGTAGGATAGGATAGGTAGGATAGGTAGAAAAGTGTCCCACAGATAGAAAAACCTCCTCAGGATACCGGTCAGAATAGAGAGAGAGAGAGAGAGAGAGAGAGAGAGAGAGAGAGAGAGAGAGAGAGAGAGAGAGAGAGAGAGAGAGAGAGGGGCCACTGGCCGGTATCCTGAGGAGGTTCTCCAGTGGGGTCCCGCATGGGGAGTTTTATATTCGCCACGGCCTTCCATGGCCACAGATCGTCGAACGGCGGTCAGTTGAGGGAGGGGGTCTCATCTTAATTCCGACACTACTACTACTATGCGTGGCATATTACAAATAATATCAACTATGAAAATCTAATTCTTGACATTGAAAAAATACTTTATCCGATCCTTTTAACCACACCTATAAATATTCTCCTAGAAAGAACTTGTTTGAAAGTAAGTCAGTTTTGCAACAAATGAATGCCATCATTAGTGAATTATGGCACGCATAAATATACCATCTGTAAATACGGATATATCCTGAGATCTACAGAGCCAGTGATCCCCCTGTTCCCCGCTCTCATCTACGACTAGCCCGTTTTATAAGTCGAACTTTCTGTCGCGCTAATGACGACTGGTTGATTTATATAGTGGACTCTGTCATTTTCAGGCAAATTTAACTGGCACGGCACAAGAGAAGTTCGACTTATAAATCCTGCCTTAGTTTTGATAGATCGTGGTTGTCCATGAATTAGTAGAGGAGGCGCATTCGATCAATCTATTTTGGAAGAAATTCCTATATTTCTATATCTGTATGACAGTTATACTGAGTCGGGAGTATCAAGGAAAAAATGATTATAACATTAAACATAGAAAAAGCTATAGGTCCTATGCTTTTTATTATGCAGCTTTTAAAAGAAAATAGCGATTATTATGCCTATTCCATTTGAATCGTTTCACCCTAACCCTTACCACTCTGATGTCAATTCTATATTTATTTTTGGTTCGGCAGCGAAGAATCTGGTGTACATTTTTCAACAATGTTGGTGGACGATGTTGCTGTCTACGACAGCGCCATCTTCCACCAAACTTGTTGAAAAATGAACACCAGTTCATCTTTTAATTTAATTTGAATAATTAAAAGTTTTACATCAGAGTGGTAAGAGTTAAAGAAAAATGGTTGCGTATAGGGCCTACAGTTGACATCAGCTTATAACGAATTCAAAATTTGTCACAGCCTGATTTTATTAAGGGCAGCTCGTAATGTTTGAACTCGTTTGCTGCTCAATTTAATCATTTCTCTTTATTCATTCCACTTTACCTCGACAACCCGTGCTCATTTCAGAGGACAACAGCAGCCATAGAGTAATCCGATATGCCACTCTCAGGCTAATTAGTTTCAAAATATTCAACAGCTTACCCGTATGTTACCTTAAGATTCTGGGACTTCAGTGTTCAGAGCGTTAAAATTGATTAAAACACGGGTACGACATGGACGCGGGAGATTATCTAGAAATAGACCTTTCCTGTTTTAGCTATGCCCCGCCCACCTCTAGCTAAGCTCCACCCACGCGTTGACCGTATTTGGATCGATCAATCCCTCAACTCCCTGACTATCAGTTTCCAGAAAACTATATAGGTAAGCTGTTGAATATTTGGAAACTAATTTGACTTGGTGCTGGTGCTGCCTGTGGCAACAACAACGCCCAGTCAAATTGGTTTCCAAATATTCAACCGAATGTTTATTAAATAGTAAAGACAGATAATTCGTACAACGTGTCGGCGTTTAAGAAGGAATAAATCGAGTCATACATGCTCTAATTGATTATGACGTCATCCTCTACGTCACGTAGTTGATTATGACGTTATATGATGGATGGATAAACTGGAAAAGTCCATTGTCTCGACACGGCTGGGAATCGATTCCTTCTATCGGCAACGCCGTTTCTATACACCTGTGCAAAAGTTAAGCACCAGCAAAAACAATAGAACGTAGAAACATGATGGCACAACTAGGCTGCCATACTTTTTGTCCCCGCGTTAGCTGACATAATTCCAAGTACGAAATGCACATGCATGCATGACTTCACGCCGCTTGATTTCCGTGCGTGGCGGGAAACAGCACACGTGTTCAGTTATGTAAAAGTCCAGTTTGAGGTGTAGAACATTACATACAGATTTAGGCGACAAGATTAGGAATTTTGTGTTCATGACCGTGGTTTATTTGTACAGAGAGAATTAGCTCTTGATTGTGAACCGCTATGGCAAGACGAGGGTTAAGTGATCGTGTGAAATGGCAAATCATAGGCATGCATACCACTGGTATGTCACGCAGAGAGATTGGCAGACAGCTGAACATTAACCATACTGTAATCAGTCGTTTGATTGCAAAACATGGGCAAACTAACGAAGTGAAGGACAGGCCTAGATCTGGAAGACCGAAGAAGACTACTGCCCGTGATGATCGAGCCCTAGTACGCCTTGTTAGGAGATCTCCATTCACCAACAGCAGAGTGCTCAGCCAGCAATGGGAAACGCGCAAGAGAGTGTCAATGTCTACCGTCAAAAGGGGACTGTATGCTGCTGGCATGAAAGCTAGGAGACCTGTCAGACGTCCTCTCCTCACTGCACACCACAAAGAGGAGCGTCTGAGGTGGTGCAACGAAAGAAGACACTGGAACATGAGATCCTGGAGACGGGTACACTGGTCCGATGAAAGTCGGTTCCTGCTTCATGCCACAGATGGTCGAACTCGTGTATGGAGGTCCAGACGCACGGCGTACGACCAACGTAACATCATGGAAGAAGTTCCATTTGGTGGAGGTTCCGTTATGATATGGGGGTGCATCTCATTTGATTGTAAGCTGGATCTGTTGACTGTACCTGGAACACTAAATGGACAAAGATATCAAGATTCCATACTGGATAGAGTTGTGGTCCCTCATTTTGTAAATCATGCACCTGGAACCCACCCTATATTCATGGATGACAACGCCCGACCACATCGTGCTAGAGCTGTGCATGAATACCTCCGCCAGAATGTCATCGAAACCCTACCATGGCCAGCAAGGAGCCCTGACATGAACCCTATTGAGCATATCTGGGACATTCTGGGAAACATGGTGAGAAGGAGGGATCCTCCTGTGCAGAACCTACAGGAATTAACAGACGCACTCCATCTTGAATGGCAACGAATACCACAATGGCGTATCAGTCGGTTGGTGACCAGCATGAGACGTCGTGTCCAGGCCGTCATCCAGGCACAAGGTGGATATACCCGGTATTAATAATGACAGTCTCAAACTCGTGCACAGATGTTAAACTTCGTTTTCAGACACCATTAATGACAATCTAGCCACGTGTGTCAACTGTAGGGCAATAGTTGTCAGTTGTGTCAACGTAACCATATTCAGGCCTCGTTTTCAAGTTCAAACAAAAACATACAGTGTTTCCCCACCATCATAATCAGCATTCCTCTAGTTGCATTATTACCTCTTGCACTAAGATGGATGGGTACATAAATGTTTATGCTATTGCTTTCTTCATAGCACATGAATATACCCTTGCATGTGCGTAAAAATAGGGTGGTGCTTAACTTTTGCACAGGTGTATATTATAAACATCGGTTAGTAGGTAGGCCTATTCCTTGTTCAAAATCAAATAAACTTAAGTCTCTATAGAAGAATCCAATCTGTCAGTCAAGTATAATACATGACATCATAATCAAAAACGTCACATGTAGGCTGACGTCACAATCAAATAGAGCGTATCTACATACATGTATGTCCGTCGTAAACGATTAATAGTCCGTCAAGTCCGAATTGTATGGCTTTACTATTTAATAAACATTCTGTTGAATATGTTGAAACTTTTTTTTGGCTGCCATAGGCAGCAACGGCACCCAGTCGAATTAGTTTGAAAATATTCAACGACTTACCTGTAGTTTTCTGGAAATTGAGGTTCATGATCCCAACATGGACAAAGCGTGGGCAGAGCTTAGCTGCAGATGGGTGGGGCATAGATAAAAGTGGATTCACGCGTTGCGAAATAGGTACGCCGTTAAATACTTATAATCTGACGCGAATATGACATATGTTCTGGCATCCAGCAACTGCTCACAGGTAAACTAGTTCCAAAGCATTTGTTCTTACATTGTCAATGGAGAAATACAGTTTTAGCTATGTCCCACCCATCTCTATCTAAGTTCCACCCACGCCTTGCTCGTGTTAAGATCAATCAATCCCTGCACTCTCTGAATTTCAAATTCCAGAAAACTGTATAGGTAATTTTGAAACTAATTTGAATGGGCGCTCGGTTAAATTAGTTTCAAAATATTCAACAGCATGTTTATTAAATAGTAAAGACATACAATTCGTGTAACTTGACGGACTATGAAGCGTGCATGAAGGACTGGATTGCATCATTCATGAAGTAATTATTTATGACGTCAGCCTACACGTGACATAATTTATTAAGACGCCATATGATTGACTTCTTCCTCGTTCGCTCTTTTTTGTCAGACAGCCACACCTCTGGTCAGGATGAAGCGCTCCGTATTTCTTAACATCTCAGCCGGGCCGTAGAGCTTGTCCTCTGTGCTGGTATGGGCGGGCTAAAAGCCGAGATATATAGTCCGTCGTATCGTGGTCGTATCGCCATCGCATGGCGTTGGACGACTGCAACACGACAGCTACACGATCTATAGCAACAACAGCGCGACAGAAATCGTGGTATAAACTATAAACTTGCACGCGATTGCCTTAATGACGGCAGCTGCATGTATGTCTTCTTGATCAAAGACGTAGGCAATTACGAAGAAAATCTTGCTATGTTCGTTACTATGTTACAACGTAGACGATGGCAATATTACAGGAAGTACTGAAATGTAATATATTAATACAATTCAGATCAAATTATAGGCCTGCGTCAAAAAATGGATCATGTATATCCAATCACGTTCAGTAGGCCAGTTCACTTAACCCTTTAAAACTCATATCAGCCAAAAACTGCTTCTGAAGTTGTCTTGAGAAATGTCCATTTGCAGACCAAATGAAGACTATTTTTGAAAATCTACGACTCGAGTGGTAAATTTTCAAAAAATTGTCTTCTCTTGGTCTGTAAATGGAGATTTTCTATGATTAAATTGAAATTTTCTTGAATAAATTCTAGGTTTAAAGGGCTAAGTAAATGTTCTTTGACACTCAGCACATTGCTATTAAAACAAACAGGTCTGTCAACGGTACATAGTAGCCAAGTCTAAAATATTTACTCATTGAACAAGTGAATTTGAAACGTTGTTCTTAATACATTTGGAATTGTAAACCGATCATGCAATTCTTAGCATACTTATCCTCCAAAAACAGTTTCCCGCTTAAACAGATAACATACACACGCACGCATTCGCTGTTAATGTTCTAAAAATGACTGAAATAACGCTTGCTATATCCATTAAGAATCTCCTTTGAACAACGACGACACAACGGCTGACTTATCAGTCTCGATGCTATTCGTCATCCTCGATGCATCTATATAACACAGAAATTACATTTGAAAACCTGACATCTATTAGAAATGTTTATAAGCATGTACAGACTGAGATTGTATGAGCCAGTCATCGAGACTGATAAGTCAGCCCTTCTGTTGCGCGGATCAAGATGTGAAATACTGAACGCGAGATATCAAAGAAAAGTTATTGACGCAGCCTGGAACAAGTGGTGGATGGGTTGAGTGTGTAACAGGGATAGCACGATTACATATGGATACAGATTTCGAATTGTTTTCTTTCTTCTGCCTATCTTTAAAATCGCTCTGCCATGTCTATAAAGACATGGATATTGTTGTATAGTTGAGACCAGTTTATCTATAAAATCTGTCTTCGTTCATTATGTCATTAGTTTTGGCAAGCAGGAAAATCGTGAGACCAGCGCAAGAATAGACATGTTTTCTATTCACAGCGATTTGGTAAACGACGAACGCACGACTTTCTTGCTATGTCATCGCTCATAAATTAACAGCGATGTGACAACGACTTCTAACCTGTCGCACGACCATCGTGCGACGTAAATGCGACGGACTATAGACCGGCCTCAGTCGCTTGCATAATCGCGTCGTGTCGCCGTCGCGTCGCCCTAGTGTGCTGTCACATTAAGATCACTATGCAAATGGAAATCTCGCAAGATATGTTCCGTCGTCATAGTGCAACATGTGATACCGGTGGGAGTTTAGTTTGTTATGGCCAGTTGGCGGCCGAAAAAGAATGGCTATGATTGACTGAGAAACTGGATTCATCAATTGTTTGAATTTTGGTATTTCACAGTCAAATGAAATTCTAAGCTAAAGTCTATGCTAGCCTAGGCTATATAAAATAATGATCGATGGATCGATCCGTTATGTACAACAGCTGCTCCCGGTCGAATTGCATTGCTATTATGTACCCTTTCAACCCTATAGACCATTAAAAAAAACCTCATTCTTTATGATGTAATGAAAATTCTCGAATATTTTGAAGTTATTTTGACAGGAAACTGTTGCTGCATATGGCAGCAACAGGTTGCACTTAAATTAGCTGCAAAATATTCAACAGCTTGCGTGTAAGGTTGCCTTGCAATTGAGCCATTATAATTTTAGTGATTAACCGTCTCGCTGCTGCAAGCCACAAAACAATCATTTCAATAAGCAAAAACTCTTGACTTGCTGAATACTTTGAAAACAATTTGACTGAAGGTTGTCGGTGGCTTACCCACCGACAACTTTCAGTCAAATTGTTTTCAAAATATTTAGCAGGTCCAGAGATATAGCCCCTGAGATATGTCATCTGCAAAAACTCGGCAGTCAGCAGTACTGCGAAGCCACGGTAATATTCATACCATGACGATCCAATGGGTATTTTATTAGTTATTTAATGTAAGTTCATGATGAAGAAAGAACGAAAAAGCGGAGCCGTTAGGCCTTTCATCAAGTCAGCTCTAGTACTTGTAATATTCTGTGTGTTTTGTTTGTGTTTGTTATATGTCACGTCAAAGATTAAATCAGATACGGTGAAGGTAATTTTTAACCCTTTAAATAAGCAAGATGGCAAGTGTGTTCCTCTGCCAACGTCAAGGAAAACAACGAGAATATGCATATTTGCCGATGGAATAAATGGCTCTGTCTCCGAAAGTATTATGAGGGGCGAACCGTGGGAGCGGGATGTAGTCGTGCAGTTGCAACGTATTCTTGAATGGGACCCGGATTTAAATCTTATTGACATTGGCGCACATCTCGGAGTGTATACATTGACTGCAACTGAATTTGGTAGACGTGTGATTGTTGTTGAACCGAATCGTTTGAATATGATGGAGCTACAAAGATCGCTGACCATTAATGGCTTTCTTCGCCTGGTTTCGCTTGTAGAAGCAGCTGTGACGGGGAAGATGGGGTACGGTATGGTCGTCAACGAGGGACACGATCTAAGTAACAGTTTCATCAAGAACGTTGACAATGACAAAATGGGGTTTCCTGATTTTGACCTTCAGACAGCGGTTAGTACCATCACCCTTGATTATCTCATTAACATCGCTACGCTGACACAAGCCGTATTAAAGTTGGACGTTCAGGGATTGGAAGGCGTGGCATTATCTCAAGCTGACACGCTCTTTAAAAACGTTCGTATTCCATGTGTTATTCTCACCTGGAAGGTGTTGATCAATAAATATCCACAATCGGCAGGACAGGTACTTGAATTTTTCTCAAAACGTGGTTACCGGCCCAAGAAAGAGGTGTTTTCGCTTGAATATTTAAATCAATCTGACTATTTTAATTGGCCGGAGCACGTATTCTGGATAAATACTACATGGACAGATGAATAGTTACCGGAAAGTGTCAAAATGCACCTCGTCCTTAGCTTCTTGACAAATTTCAAACAAATTTGCCTGGAAGGATCCTATGGATGTAGGGTCTAGAAAATCTATTCAGGATTTTCATTAGCCAATTTTTTCTGGCGGCCATCTTGAATTTTCCGAAAGGTTTCCATAAATCATTTAAAACGCTACTGCTCCAATATAAATGACCCGATTTCAACTCAACTTGGGTGGACTAATTCTATGCTGGTAGGCTTCAACATTTCTAATGAGAAGTTTCATTGGTCAATTTTTCCGGCGGCCATATTGGATTTTCAGTTAAAAGCCTGCTCTTCATTAACCGCTAGGCAGATTTCAAACCAACTTGACTGAAACGACGCTAGAGGTGTATGCTTCAGAACGTGTTTACATAATTGTACGTGGTCAATTATTTCGGCAGCCATCCTAAATTTTTTGAAAAAATGTTTGGAAATCGTTAAAAATGTTACTCCTCATTAACTGCTTGGGCAATTTTAACCAGACTTAACTGGGCATGGGTGGATACTAGGGTGGTTGGCTTCAGAACGGGTTTACAGAATTTTAATTGGTCAATCTTTCCGGCGCACATTTGGATTTTCCGAAAGTTTTGGGAAATCAGTTAAAAGGCTACTCCTCATTAACTGTGTGGCCGATATAAACCAAACTCAACTGGAAGGACCTGGCTGGTACGCTTCAGAATTGCTATAGGCCCACAGAATTTTGGCATCTTGGATTTTCCGAAAAATCGTAAGCAATAGTTTAAAACGCTACTCCTCATTAACCGCTCGGGTAATTTTGATTGGTCAATGCTTCCGCAGCTTTCTTTGATTTTCTGAAAAATTTCTGGAACCATTTAAAACTCCTCATTAATCAATGACCCAACCTATGACGGTAGACACAAATGGTTCAAATACTAATGGTACAGGTGAGCGCCCTTGGGCCTCTTCTTTTCATCCGGATCATGGCAAAATAACCTGGAAAATATGTGTCAAATCGAATCAGCAGTTTTTTAGACACAGCTCCGGAGACACAAATACGCACACGTACACACGCAATAACGTCTTCAAATCCAATTTGTTCAAAATGTTAAAAAGTATACGCTTTTTGTATTCAAAACACGCTACGTTATTTCTTATCTCTACTATAAAACAGTTCATACATAATGGAGGGGTCCAGTTCCTCGGTCAATCATTTGACGTCATAATCAACTATGTTACGTGTAGGGTGACGCCATACCCAAGGACGTCAAGAATGCCGTAACTATAGGTTCGTCACGAACGCTTAATTGACGGCGGACTAAACGTTGTTGTACGAATTGTATGTATTTACTATTTAATAAACATTCTCTTTTGAAACTAATTTGACAGCTTACATGTAGTTTTCTGGAACTTGAGATTCAGCTAGTGCAGGGATCGATCGATCCTAACACGGATAAAACGTGACGGTGGGTGAAGCTTAGCTGGAGATGGGCTAGGCTTAGCTAAAACTGGATTCCTCAGTTATGAACGTGTTTCAGGTTACACAAATGTACATGTTGTTGGTAAATTCCCTTATTATGGGTTCGATACACCTAAAGATCAAAAAGTCTTTAATGTTCTATAATCATCGTGATGCGGTTTCTTTTATATTTTTTGGTAAAAATATTTATTAGGTGGTTAAAATTGGGCCATTGGCAAAGAAAGTGGAAATCATCTTTAACCCTTTAACCCTCGAATTTGCTCCAAAAATTTCAACTTTTTCATAGAAAATGTGCATTTGCAGACCAAGACTATTTTTTGAAAATTTACCAGTTGAATGACTAGCTCGGTTATCGAGCCAGTCATTCCAGTGGTAAATTTTCAAAAATAGTCTTCTCTTGGTCTGTAAATGGACACTTCTCAAGACCACTACAGAAGCCGTTTTTGGCTGATTTAATGTTAAAGGGTTAATGCAATTATCTCTGCTGTGCTTATAGACACATTCGATAGTGTGGTATTCTTCCACTTCATTCTCCAATTTGTTGAAAATTGATGGTTAACTGTAGTCAATAATTGCCAAATGTTTTTAATGCCATGCAAGTATTTCCTATGTTGTATATACAGATATGTGTTTCTAATATTGCAGTTTTTGTGTTTGTTGCCATATTAAGTCGTTTATATAGCTGTTGCAACACTCGACACATAAAGGGACGAGATTAGTGCGCTAATTACGCACCCGCCTAACTCTTCGCAAGTAGTTTGTACTTAAAGTTCTCATCGATTGATAAAAGAAACATATCTTAGCAAAATTTAGGTATATTTGTTACTTTATGGATACCTTAAAGTTCTCATCTATTCATAAAAGGAGACATATTTTGTACTTAAAGTTCTTATAGATTGATAAAAGAAACATATCCTAGCTAAATTTTGGCATATTTGTTACTTTATGGACACCTTAATGTTCGCATCTATTCATAAAAGAAGACATCTTTTGTACTTAAAGTTCTTATCAATTGATAAAAGAAACATATCCTAGCTAAATTTTGGCATATTTGTTACTTTATGGACACCTTAAAGTTCTCATCTATTCATAAAAGAAGACATCTTTTGTACTTAAAGTTCTCATCGATTGATAAAAGCAACCTATCTTAACAAAATTTCTTAACAAAATTTAGGTATATTTTTTATTTTATGGACACCTTAAAGTTCTCATCTATTCATAAAAGAAACATCCTAGCTAAATTTAGGACTATTTGTTACTTTATGGAAACTTTAACCAACTAAAGCTGTAGACGCCATTTTAGATCGATATTTGCTGGCGCCATCATTTCACTCTATTGTCTTCGCTGGTGCGCAATTGTTGGTATAAAATCATTCTCTCAATGCTGATGCTAGTCATTCTTATCCTGGCTTCCAAAGTGAGCGCATAGTATGTTCCTAGGATAGTTTAATGCCAGTTGTATGTTTGCTATAGTTCGAGTGACAACAAATATATTTATAACAAGTTTACAAGTTGTTGTCAAAATAATCAGCTGATAATACAATTAGCTCTAGATAATGATTTGATAACAATTTGGCTGAAAATCGTTGACGCAACAATTTCCAATCAAATCGTTCTCAAAATAATCAGCAGGGCAGTCAACGTTGCAAGACTTGCCGAAGATATTTCGAGCAACCGTATTGAGTCATTTCTGATTAAAACAGCACAGGCTCTGTCAAATTTTTCTCGGAATAATCAGCGGGCTTTCCTTTTTGTTAGCTAACAAATGCATATAAAATAATAAGTTAGGCCAATATGATATACGGAATCGAGACCCAGTCTCAGATATGCTCGAAAATTCTGTTCATTTCATTGTCAATTAGGAGGTAATCATATTATTCTATTCCAGCTAAGCATGTCAGAGGCGATCGCGCGTGTGCTGGTGGATTGCTTGATCTGTGTGAACATATTTCACTCTGAAATACGCTACGATCTAGGTCTAACTAATTGTGTATGCACTTTCTAGGCAAACAAAACAGGAAATCCGCTGATTATTCTGAGAAAAAATTGACAACGCTCTTGCTGCCATAGTCAGAAATGATTGTCAATAAAGTTGCGCGAAATATCTTCAGCAAGTCTTGCAACGTCGACTATACTGCTGATTATTTTTAGAATAATTTGATTGAAAGTTGTTGCGTCAACGATTTTCAGCCAAATTGTTATCAAATCTTTATCTAGTGACAATTGTATTATCAACGGATTATATTGACAACAATTTGACAGAAAGTTGTTGCTACTATAGGCAGCAATAGTTTTCAGTAATCTTGTTATAAATATATTTATTGTCGCTTGCACCATAGGAAATATACACAACTGGTACTGAACTATGCTATGCGCATCTATGTGATGATCTTGGAAGCCAGCAGAAGAATGACTAGCATTAACGAGAATGGTTTTATACGAACAACTGCGCACAGGCGAAGAGAATAGAGTCTGAAATAATGGCGCCAGCAAATATCTATCTAAAGAGGCGACTGCAGTTCTAGTTAGTTTGTGGCCATAAAGTAACAAATAGTCATAAATTTAACTATGATATGTATCATTTAAGAACATTTAAGAACTTTAAGCACGGCAAAGTGAATTTAAGTAATCAGTATACGGGAACAATATCTTCATGAAGAGACTATCAAGTCAGTTGGGCGGGACTCCTATTTATAATGCGTTTTCGCAACCTTATCATCGTTGAATTTCAATATACGTACATGATTATTACACATACTAATAATCAAGATCATTAGATATCACTAGCGCGAAAAAGATTCTACAGGGTAGTCAAATGTGCTAAATATGTTGTATTTACGGACTGGAATGTAAGGAAAGCGTTAGCATTTTTTAGGGCTCAATAAATCACGGATTTAAGCAGTGGTTTAGTGGCATTTTGAAGCAGCAGGAACACTTTGGAGTAGCAGGTGCTCCAACGGGTTCCTGTATTAACAATAAGTGCGTGACATGTTGGAACAGCTGGAGCGTGGCTCCTGTGCGCTCCATCGTCCTGTTGGACGATCCTCGCCCTCCCACTACGTTCCCGTAACAGTGTAGCTATGTGAGTGTGTGTATGTTAGTACGATGGTGCGCCCCGGCCCCACTACGCCACTGGATTTAAGTCCAAACAATGGGAGGGCACATTTGCCATACGGGTTATCTTCCTCTAGTTCGTATTTTCGCTGTCTCACTGAGAAAGCTAAGTGGCTGACCATTTCAGTTCAATCCATCAAAAACATACATTGCTACCAAGACTAGGCCTACTTGTATTGCTACCTTAGATGTCAAAACGCTGTTTTGTCATGTCAGCTGTCTTTTTTTTCTTTCTTTTTTAGCTTTGTCGATTTGTCATTTCCTATAGTATATCGTTTTTTTCGAAAACGGCTAGGCGGGAGTATACCCTGAAATCGAAATTTCAAAATAAACGCTAGAAAACCGCTGAATATTTCAAAAGTAAGTTGACATGAATTTGATAGGAGACTGCTCTCGCTTGCGACAGCAGCAGCTTCCAGTCAAAATAGTGCTCAATATTCAACATGATATTTCTTACATCATATTAAATGTACATGAAATTATTTAAAATAGATTAAGAATATTTTACCTTACACATTTTAGCATTTAAAGAACTTTATATACTTGTATACGATGCAAGAAATAGTAGGCCTGCGTTGATTTAAAAAAACCTAATTTGACTGGAAGCTGTTGCTGACTTATTTTGCTGAACATTCTATCAGAGAGTTGACTAAAAGCCAACGAGGTCTAAGAAAATAACGACTCAGTCAAATTCATATTTAAATATACATATTTAAATTTTTTATGTATAGCCACCCAACCACTGAAATAGATTGATCAGGTTGGAAGGGATTGCGCATACAATTAAAATGTCCATTCTAAAAAGCCCTTAAAGCTGGGCCGACCTAAACATATTTTTAGCTATAGCGTGCCAGCACGTGAATCTCACGCTACAGTTAACGTATACATGTATTTACATTACACAGTTATATGATGCTGGTGTCCGAAGATGTGGATGACAGGTTAGTGAATGACGTATTAAAACTGACTGAACGCGGTATTGATGTGCGGCTGAAGGTGGCGACTGTGGTGATGCTGGGTGTACGGATGATCTCTGTGGAAGTAGATGCTCTCATTATCGTAGTGGTTGCGGTGGTGGTCATGGTGTGCGCGGAACGACTAGTGATGGAGGTGGTGACTGCGCGAAGGTTTTGCTGCTGTTGTGGTGGTGATCTTCCTCTTCTTGGAGGCCTGTTTGAGTTTGTTTGTGGTGGTGTGTGGCACGGGTTGGATGTCTGGTTGGTGTGCGATGCGGCGTTTCCCTGAGTGCACTTTGTCTGGTGTGGTGGCCTTGCTGAGGCTCTGATGCGGGTGGTGGATGCGGTGCTGATGACATCTGTGACGGTGGTGCTCGTGCTGCGCGATGGAATGACTGGTGCTGGATGTCTCTGTTATTTCTGGACCGAAACTGATCATTAAGTCCGGTGGTGAAGCGGAACTTTTCGATAATGTTATGTCTCTGAGTAGAACAAATAATGACGGTAATGTTACTGTTGGTATTATCACAGTTGACGCAGATGTAGATGCTCCGGATGAGGTCGATGCAGAAATTGCAGGTGCTGCCAGTGCGGAAGTTGCTGGTGTTGTCGGTGTGGTGGTTGTTGTCATTGTCATTACTGCTGGTGTGATGCCGGTGCGGATGCGGAGGCTGATGCGGATGGAGGTGTTAGCGGTTGCAGTCTCTTAGTGCGTTTCACTCTCACCATCTTCCCGGTAGTTGGAACGACTTTAATGGGTTGTCGTGCTCTTAATAACGGACCTATAATGTCTATAGTTCCGTCCTGTTCTCCTGAATTTAACGTGACTATTATGATGCGGTGCTTCGATGTAGTTGTGTGGGTGATTCCATAACGCAAAGCCGAATCCAGAAACTTGCAGTCTACATAGTATGCTCGTTGGAGCAGATGGTCTCGATTTACATGTAATTTTAAATCAGAGTTCCTGGAGAATTCACGTTCACAGGGCTTTCCATTAAATAATGTTGCGGTACATGGATAACTTCGTGCAGAGCTCAACTGAGTTTCTTCTACTGAGGTATCAGATAACACGAGATTTTGTTTGAGCGACAAAGTTATTTCCACATAATGGCCTTTGCGAACCCGTAAACTCCTACCCTAACTCTTCATAACCCTTTAATACTTGAATCTTCTTAATAGCCAATAAATGAAATAATAAATAAAAAGCAGCATACTTTTGTTTGCAACACAAAAATGGCCTAATGCCTGATCTTCCCTTGTGTCAGTTTGATGGAAAGATGAAGTTTCAGTGCGCGATTCCTTCTTTTTTTTAGGTTTTGGTGACGTCACAGGAGAGCGGATGACCACGCTCGAAAACTTCTAGGTGAGTCGGTCATCTCTATAGATGGATTTAGTCTGTTTTGTTCTCCTTGAATCCAATTCTATATTCCCCTCGTAGGAAGAAGGCAAATATAAATATAAAAAGGAAGGTATGTCAACTTCATCTCCATTCCGTGGAAAATCAGGTCGCCGATCAACGCTAAAATCGAGAACTACTCATTCTGGTGGAAGATCACTTTTTATTAATTAAAGTGATGCGGTTTCCAAGTTAGATACTTATAAACTTGCCTATCATAATTTCAGGGTTGAATGCTAGAGGGTGTGTGGGAGAACGTGATTACATCATTAGTCTATGACCCAACTCACCTCTCGCCTCCTCGATCACGCACACGGTAGCTACACGGGCGGCCAGTTCACGCTTCTATTTATTGCTGGCCAGAATTGGTCCTATGCTTTTTATTATGCAGCTTTTAAAAGAAAATAACGATTATTATGCCTATTCCATTTGAATCGTTTCACCCTAACCCTTACCACTCTGATGTCATAATTCCATATTTATTTTTGGTTCGGCAGCGAAGAATCTGGGGTACATTTTTCAACAATGTTGGTGGACGATGTTGCTGTCTACGACAGCGCCATCTTCAACCAAACTTGTTGAAAAATGAACACCAGTTCATCTTTTAATTTAATTTGAATAATTAAAAGTTTTACATCAGAGTGGTAAGAGTTAAAGAAAAATGGTTGCGTATAGGGCCTACAGTTGACATCAGCTTATAACGAATTCAAAATTTGTCACAGCCTGATTTTATTAAGGGCAGCTCGTAATGTTTGAACTCGTTTGCTGCTCAATTTAATCATTTCTCTTTATTCATTCCACTTTACCTCGACAACCCGTGCTCATTTCAGAGGACAACAGCAGCCATAGAGTAATCCGATATGCCACTCTCAGGCTAATTAGTTTCAAAATATTCAACAGCTTACCCGTATGTTACCTTAAGATTCTGGGACTTCAGTGTTCAGAGCGTTAAAATTGATTAAAACACGGGTACGACATGGACGCGGGAGATTATCTAGAAATAGACCTTTCCTGTTTTAGCTATGCCCCGCCCACCTCTAGCTAAGCTCCACCCACGCGTTGACCGTATTTGGATCGATCAATCCCTCAACTCCCTGACTATCAGTTTCCAGAAAACTATATAGGTAAGCTGTTGAATATTTGGAAACTAATTTGACTTGGTGCTGGTGCTGTCTGTGGCAACAACAACGCCCAGTCAAATTGGTTTCCAAATATTCAACCGAATGTTTATTAAATAGTAAAGACAGATAATTCGTACAACGTGTCGGCGTTTAAGAAGGAATAAATCGAGTCATACATGCTCTAATTGATTATGACGTCATCCTCTACGTCACGTAGTTGATTATGACGTTATATGATGGATGGATAAACTGGAAAAGTCCATTGTCTCGACACGGCTGGGAATCAATTCCTTCTATCGGCAACGCCGTTTCTATACACCTGTGCAAAAGTTAAGCACCAGCAAAAACAATAGAACGTAGAAACATGATGGTACAACTAGGCTGCCATACTTTTTGTCCCCGCGTTAGCTGACATAATTCCAAGTACGAAATGCACATGCATGCATGACTTCACGCCGCTTGATTTCCGTGCGTGGCGGGAAACAGCACACGTGTTCAGTTATGTAAAAGTCCAATTTGAGGTGTAGAACATTACATACAGATTTAGGCGACAAGATTAGGAATTTTGTGTTCATGACCGTGGTTTATTTGTACAGAGAGAATTAGCTCTTGATTGTGAACCGCTATGGCAAGACGAGGGTTAAGTGATCGTGTGAAATGGCAAATCATAGGCATGCATACCACTGGTATGTCACGCAGAGAGATTGGCAGACAGCTGAACATTAACCATACTGTAATCAGTCGTTTGATTGCAAAACATGGGCAAACTAACGAGGTGAAGGACAGGCCTAGATCTGGAAGACCGAAGAAGACTACTGCCCGTGATGATCGAGCCCTAGTACGCCTTGTTAGGAGATCTCCATTCACCAACAGCAGAGTGCTCAGCCAGCAATGGGAAACGCGCAAGAGAGTGTCAATGTCTACCGTCAAAAGGGGACTGTATGCTGCTGGCATGAAAGCTAGGAGACCTGTCAGACGTCCTCTCCTCACTGCACACCACAAAGAGGAGCGTCTGAGGTGGTGCAACGAAAGAAGACACTGGAACATGAGATCCTGGAGACGGGTACACTGGTCCGATGAAAGTCGGTTCCTGCTTCATGCCACAGATGGTCGAACTCGTGTATGGAGGTCCAGACGCACGGCGTACGACCAACGTAACATCATGGAAGAAGTTCCATTTGGTGGAGGTTCCGTTATGATATGGGGGTGCATCTCATTTGATTGTAAGCTGGATCTGTTGACTGTACCTGGAACACTAAATGGACAAAGATATCAAGATTCCATACTGGATAGAGTTGTGGTCCCTCATTTTGTAAATCATGCACCTGGAACCCACCCTATATTCATGGATGACAACGCCCGACCACATCGTGCTAGAGCTGTGCATGAATACCTCCGCCAGAATGTCATCGAAACCCTACCATGGCCAGCAAGGAGCCCTGACATGAACCCTATTGAGCATATCTGGGACATTCTGGGAAACATGGTGAGAAGGAGGGATCCTCCTGTGCAGAACCTACAGGAATTAACAGACGCACTCCATCTTGAATGGCAACGAATACCACAATGGCGTATCAGTCGGTTGGTGACCAGCATGAGACGTCGTGTCCAGGCCGTCATCCAGGCACAAGGTGGATATACCCGGTATTAATAATGACAGTCTCAAACTCGTGCACAGATGTTAAACTTCGTTTTCAGACACCATTAATGACAATCTAGCCACGTGTGTCAACTGTAGGGCAATAGTTGTCAGTTGTGTCAACGTAACCATATTCAGGCCTCGTTTTCAAGTTCAAACAAAAACATACAGTGTTTCCCCACCATCATAATCATCATTCCTCTAGTTGCATTATTACCTCTTGCACTAAGATGGATGGGTACATAAATGTTTATGCTATTGCTTTCTTCATAGCACATGAATATACCCTCGCATGTGCGTAAAAATAGGGTGGTGCTTAACTTTTGCACAGGTGTATATTATAAACATCGGTTAGTAGGTAGGCCTATTCCTTGTTCAAAATCAAATAAACTTAAGTCTCTATAGAAGAATCCAATCTGTCAGTCAAGTATAATACATGACATCATAATCAAAAACGTCACAGGTAGGCTGACATCACAATCAAATAGAGCGTATCTACATACATGTATGTCCGTCGTAAACGATTAATAGTCCGTCAAGTCCGAATTGTATGGCTTTACTATTTAATAAACATTCTGTTGAATATGTTGAAACTTTTTTGGCTGCCATAGGCAGCAACAGCACCCAGTCGAATTAGTTTGAAAATATTCAATGACTTACCTGTAGTTTTCTGGAAATTGAGGTTCATGATCCCAACATGGACAAAGCGTGGGCAGAGCTTAGCTGCAGATGGGTGGGGCATAGATAAAAGTGGATTCACGCGTTGCGAAATAGGTACGCCGTTAAATACTTATAATCTGACGCGAATATGACATATGTTCTGGCATCCAGCAACTGCTCACAGGTAAACTAGTTCCAAAGCATTTGTTCTTACATTGTCAATGGAGAAATCCAGTTTAGCTATGTCCCACCCATCTCTATCTAAGTTCCACCCACGCCTTGCTCGTGTTAAGATCAATCAATCCCTGCACTCTCTGAATTTCAAATTCCAGAAAACTGTATAGGTAATTTTGAAACTAATTTGAATGGGCGCTCAGTTAAATTAGTTTCAAAATATTCAACAGCATGTTTATTAAATAGTAAAGACATACAATTCGTGTAACTTGACGGACTATGAAGCGTGCACGAAGGATTGGATTGCATCATTCATGAAGTAATTATTTATGACGTCAGCCTACACGTGACATAATTTATTATGACGCCATATGATTGACTTCTTCCTCGTTCGCTCTTTTTTGTCAGATAGCCACACCTCTGGTCAGGATGAAGCGCTCCGTATTTCTTAACATCTCAGCCGGGCCGTAGAGCTTGTCCGCTGTGCTGGTATGGGCGGGCTAAAAGCCGAGATATATAGTCCGTCGTATCGTGGTCGTATCGCCATCGCATGGCGTTGGACGACTGCAACACGACAGCTACACGATCTATAGCAACAACAGCGCGACAGAAATCGTGGTATAAACTATAAACTTGCACGCGATTGCCTTAATGACGGCAGCTGCATGTATGTCTTCTTGATCAAAGACGTAGGCAATTACGAAGAAAATCTTGCTATGTTCGTTACTATGTTACAACGTAGACGATGGCAATATTACAGGAAGTACTGAAATGTAATATATTAATACAATTCAGATCAAATTATAGGCCTGCGTCAAAAAATGGATCATGTATATCCAATCACGTTCAGTAGGCCAGTTCACTTAACCCTTTAAAACTCATATCAGCCAAAAACTGCTTCTGAAGTTGTCTTGAGAAATGTCCATTTGCAGACCAAATGAAGACTATTTTTGAAAATCTACGACTCGAGTGGTAAATTTTCAAAAAATTGTCTTCTCTTGGTCTGTAAATGGAGATTTTCTATGATTAAATTGAAATTTTCTTGAATAAATTCTAGGTTTAAAGGGCTAAGTAAATGTTCTTTGACACTCAGCACATTGCTATTAAAACAAACAGGTCTGTCAACGGTACATAGTAGCCAAGTCTAAAATATTTACTCATTGAACAAGTGAATTTGAAACGTTGTTCTTAATACATTTGGAATTGTAAACCGATCATGCAATTCTTAGCATACTTATCCTCCAAAAACAGTTTCCCGCTTAAACAGATAACATACACACGCACGCATTCGCTGTTAATGTTCTAAAAATGACTGAAATAACGCTTGCTATATCCATTAAGAATCTCCTTTGAACAACGACGACACAACGGCTGACTTATCAGTCTCGATGCTATTCGTCATCCTCGATGCATCTATATAACACAGAAATTACATTTGAAAACCTGACATCTATTAGAAATGTTTATAAGCATGTACAGACTGAGATTGTATGAGCCAGTCATCGAGACTGATAAGTCAGCCCTTCTGTTGCGCGGATCAAGATGTGAAATACTGAACGCGAGATATCAAAGAAAAGTTATTGACGCAGCCTGGAACAAGTGGTGGATGGGTTGAGTGTGTAACAGGGATAGCACGATTACATATGGATACAGATTTCGAATTGTTTTCTTTCTTCTGCCTATCTTTAAAATCGCTCTGCCATGTCTATAAAGACATGGATATTGTTGTATAGTTGAGACCAGTTTATCTATAAAATCTGTCTTCGTTCATTATGTCATTAGTTTTGGCAAGCAGGAAAATCGTGAGACCAGCGCAAGAATAGACATGTTTTCTATTCACAGCGATTTGGTAAACGACGAACGCACGACTTTCTTGCTATGTCATCGCTCATAAATTAACAGCGATGTGACAACGACTTCTAACCTGTCGCACGACCATCGTGCGACGTAAATGCGACGGACTATAGACCGGCCTCAGTCGCTTGCATAATCGCGTCGTGTCGCCGTCGCGTCGCCCTAGTGTGCTGTCACATTAAGATCACTATGCAAATGGAAATCTCGCAAGATATGTTCCGTCGTCATAGTGCAACATGTGATACCGGTGGGAGTTTAGTTTGTTATGGCCAGTTGGCGGCCGAAAAAGAATGGCTATGATTGACTGAGAAACTGGATTCATCAATTGTTTGAATTTTGGTATTTCACAGTCAAATGAAATTCTAAGCTAAAGTCTATGCTAGCCTAGGCTATATAAAATAATGATCGATGGATCGATCCGTTATGTACAACAGCTGCTCCCGGTCGAATTGCATTGCTATTATGTACCCTTTCAACCCTATAGACCATTAAAAAAAACCTCATTCTTTATGATGTAATGAAAATTCTCGAATATTTTGAAGTTATTTTGACAGGAAACTGTTGCTGCATATGGCAGCAACAGGTTGCACTTAAATTAGCTGCAAAATATTCAACAGCTTGCGTGTAAGGTTGCCTTGCAATTGAGCCATTATAATTTTAGTGATTAACCGTCTCGCTGCTGCAAGCCACAAAACAATCATTTCAATAAGCAAAAACTCTTGACTTGCTGAATACTTTGAAAACAATTTGACTGAAGGTTGTCGGTGGCTTACCCACCGACAACTTTCAGTCAAATTGTTTTCAAAATATTTAGCAGGTCCAGAGATATAGCCCCTGAGATATGTCATCTGCAAAAACTCGGCAGTCAGCAGTACTGCGAAGCCACGGTAATATTCATACCATGACGATCCAATGGGTATTTTATTAGTTATTTAATGTAAGTTCATGATGAAGAAAGAACGAAAAAGCGGAGCCGTTAGGCCTTTCATCAAGTCAGCTCTAGTACTTGTAATATTCTGTGTGTTTTGTTTGTGTTTGTTATATGTCACGTCAAAGATTAAATCAGATACGGTGAAGGTAATTTTTAACCCTTTAAATAAGCAAGATGGCAAGTGTGTTCCTCTGCCAACGTCAAGGAAAACAACGAGAATATGCATATTTGCCGATGGAATAAATGGCTCTGTCTCCGAAAGTATTATGAGGGGCGAACCGTGGGAGCGGGATGTAGTCGTGCAGTTGCAACGTATTCTTGAATGGGACCCGGATTTAAATCTTATTGACATTGGCGCACATCTCGGAGTGTATACATTGACTGCAACTGAATTTGGTAGACGTGTGATTGTTGTTGAACCGAATCGTTTGAATATGATGGAGCTACAAAGATCGCTGACCATTAATGGCTTTCTTCGCCTGGTTTCGCTTGTAGAAGCAGCTGTGACGGGGAAGATGGGGTACGGTATGGTCGTCAACGAGGGACACGATCTAAGTAACAGTTTCATCAAGAACGTTGACAATGACAAAATGGGGTTTCCTGATTTTGACCTTCAGACAGCGGTTAGTACCATCACCCTTGATTATCTCATTAACATCGCTACGCTGACACAAGCCGTATTAAAGTTGGACGTTCAGGGATTGGAAGGCGTGGCATTATCTCAAGCTGACACGCTCTTTAAAAACGTTCGTATTCCATGTGTTATTCTCACCTGGAAGGTGTTGATCAATAAATATCCACAATCGGCAGGACAGGTACTTGAATTTTTCTCAAAACGTGGTTACCGGCCCAAGAAAGAGGTGTTTTCGCTTGAATATTTAAATCAATCTGACTATTTTAATTGGCCGGAGCACGTATTCTGGATAAATACTACATGGACAGATGAATAGTTACCGGAAAGTGTCAAAATGCACCTCGTCCTTAGCTTCTTGACAAATTTCAAACAAATTTGCCTGGAAGGATCCTATGGATGTAGGGTCTAGAAAATCTATTCAGGATTTTCATTAGCCAATTTTTTCTGGCGGCCATCTTGAATTTTCCGAAAGGTTTCCATAAATCATTTAAAACGCTACTGCTCCAATATAAATGACCCGATTTCAACTCAACTTGGGTGGACTAATTCTATGCTGGTAGGCTTCAACATTTCTAATGAGAAGTTTCATTGGTCAATTTTTCCGGCGGCCATATTGGATTTTCAGTTAAAAGCCTGCTCTTCATTAACCGCTAGGCAGATTTCAAACCAACTTGACTGAAACGACGCTAGAGGTGTATGCTTCAGAACGTGTTTACATAATTGTACGTGGTCAATTATTTCGGCAGCCATCCTAAATTTTTTGAAAAAATGTTTGGAAATCGTTAAAAATGTTACTCCTCATTAACTGCTTGGGCAATTTTAACCAGACTTAACTGGGCATGGGTGGATACTAGGGTGGTTGGCTTCAGAACGGGTTTACAGAATTTTAATTGGTCAATCTTTCCGGCGCACATTTGGATTTTCCGAAAGTTTTGGGAAATCAGTTAAAAGGCTACTCCTCATTAACTGTGTGGCCGATATAAACCAAACTCAACTGGAAGGACCTGGCTGGTACGCTTCAGAATTGCTATAGGCCCACAGAATTTTGGCATCTTGGATTTTCCGAAAAATCGTAAGCAATAGTTTAAAACGCTACTCCTCATTAACCGCTCGGGTAATTTTGATTGGTCAATGCTTCCGCAGCTTTCTTTGATTTTCTGAAAAATTTCTGGAACCATTTAAAACTCCTCATTAATCAATGACCCAACCTATGACGGTAGACACAAATGGTTCAAATACTAATGGTACAGGTGAGCGCCCTTGGGCCTCTTCTTTTCATCCGGATCATGGCAAAATAACCTGGAAAATATGTGTCAAATCGAATCAGCAGTTTTTTAGACACAGCTCCGGAGACACAAATACGCACACGTACACACGCAATAACGTCTTCAAATCCAATTTGTTCAAAATGTTAAAAAGTATACGCTTTTTGTCTTCAAAACACGCTACGTTATTTCTTATCTCTACTATAAAACAGTTCATACATAATGGAGGGGTCCAGTTCCTCGGTCAATCATTTGACGTCATAATCAACTATGTTACGTGTAGGGTGACGCCATACCCAAGGACGTCAAGAATGCCGTAACTATAGGTTCGTCACGAACGCTTAATTGACGGCGGACTAAACGTTGTTGTACGAATTGTATGTATTTACTATTTAATAAACATTCTCTTTTGAAACTAATTTGACAGCTTACATGTAGTTTTCTGGAACTTGAGATTCAGCTAGTGCAGGGATCGATCGATCCTAACACGGATAAAACGTGACGGTGGGTGAAGCTTAGCTGGAGATGGGCTAGGCTTAGCTAAAACTGGATTCCTCAGTTATGAACGTGTTTCAGGTTACACAAATGTACATGTTGTTGGTAAATTCCCTTATTATGGGTTCGATACACCTAAAGATCAAAAAGTCTTTAATGTTCTATAATCATCGTGATACGGTTTCTTTTATATTTTTTGGTAAAAATATTTATTAGGTGGTTAAAATTGGGCCATTGGCAAAGAAAGTGGAAATCATCTTTAACCCTTTAACCCTCGAATTTGCTCCAAAAATTTCAACTTTTTCATAGAAAATGTGCATTTGCAGACCAAGACTATTTTTTGAAAATTTACCAGTTGAATGACTAGCTCGGTTATCGAGCCAGTCATTCCAGTGGTAAATTTTCAAAAATAGTCTTCTCTTGGTCTGTAAATGGACACTTCTCAAGACCACTACAGAAGCCGTTTTTGGCTGATTTAATGTTAAAGGGTTAATGCAATTATCTCTGCTGTGCTTATAGACACATTCGATAGTGTGGTATTCTTCCACTTCATTCTCCAATTTGTTGAAAATTGATGGTTAACTGTAGTCAATAATTGCCAAATGTTTTTAATGCCATGCAAGTATTTCCTATGTTGTATATACAGATATGTGTTTCTAATATTGCAGTTTTTGTGTTTGTTGCCATATTAAGTCGTTTATATAGCTGTTGCAACACTCGACACATAAAGGGACGAGATTAGTGCGCTAATTACGCACCCGCCTAACTCTTCGCAAGTAGTTTGTACTTAAAGTTCTCATCGATTGATAAAAGAAACATATCTTAGCAAAATTTAGGTATATTTGTTACTTTATGGATACCTTAAAGTTCTCATCTATTCATAAAAGGAGACATATTTTGTACTTAAAGTTCTTATAGATTGATAAAAGAAACATATCCTAGCTAAATTTTGGCATATTTGTTACTTTATGGACACCTTAATGTTCGCATCTATTCATAAAAGAAGACATCTTTTGTACTTAAAGTTCTTATCAATTGATAAAAGAAACATATCCTAGCTAAATTTTGGCATATTTGTTACTTTATGGACACCTTAAAGTTCTCATCTATTCATAAAAGAAGACATCTTTTGTACTTAAAGTTCTCATCGATTGATAAAAGCAACCTATCTTAACAAAATTTCTTAACAAAATTTAGGTATATTTTTTATTTTATGGACACCTTAAAGTTCTCATCTATTCATAAAAGAAACATCCTAGCTAAATTTAGGACTATTTGTTACTTTATGGAAACTTTAACCAACTAAAGCTGTAGACGCCATTTTAGATCGATATTTGCTGGCGCCATCATTTCACTCTATTGTCTTCGCTGGTGCGCAATTGTTGGTATAAAATCATTCTCTCAATGCTGATGCTAGTCATTCTTATCCTGGCTTCCAAAGTGAGCGCATAGTATGTTCCTAGGATAGTTTAATGCCAGTTGTATGTTTGCTATAGTTCGAGTGACAACAAATATATTTATAACAAGTTTACAAGTTGTTGTCAAAATAATCAGCTGATAATACAATTAGCTCTAGATAATGATTTGATAACAATTTGGCTGAAAATCGTTGACGCAACAATTTCCAATCAAATCGTTCTCAAAATAATCAGCAGGGCAGTCAACGTTGCAAGACTTGCCGAAGATATTTCGAGCAACCGTATTGAGTCATTTCTGATTAAAACAGCACAGGCTCTGTCAAATTTTTCTCGGAATAATCAGCGGGCTTTCCTTTTTGTTAGCTAACAAATGCATATAAAATAATAAGTTAGGCCAATATGATATACGGAATCGAGACCCAGTCTCAGATATGCTCGAAAATTCTGTTCATTTCATTGTCAATTAGGAGGTAATCATATTATTCTATTCCAGCTAAGCATGTCAGAGGCGATCGCGCGTGTGCTGGTGGATTGCTTGATCTGTGTGAACATATTTCACTCTGAAATACGCTACGATCTAGGTCTAACTAATTGTGTATGCACTTTCTAGGCAAACAAAACAGGAAATCCGCTGATTATTCTGAGAAAAAATTGACAACGCTCTTGCTGCCATAGTCAGAAATGATTGTCAATAAAGTTGCGCGAAATATCTTCAGCAAGTCTTGCAACGTCGACTATACTGCTGATTATTTTTAGAATAATTTGATTGAAAGTTGTTGCGTCAACGATTTTCAGCCAAATTGTTATCAAATCTTTATCTAGTGACAATTGTATTATCAACGGATTATATTGACAACAATTTGACAGAAAGTTGTTGCTGCTATAGGCAGCAATAGTTTTCAGTAATCTTGTTATAAATATATTTATTGTCGCTTGCACCATAGGAAATATACACAACTGGTACTGAACTATGCTATGCGCATCTATGTGATGATCTTGGAAGCCAGCAGAAGAATGACTAGCATTAACGAGAATGGTTTTATACGAACAACTGCGCACAGGCGAAGAGAATAGAGTCTGAAATAATGGCGCCAGCAAATATCTATCTAAAGAGGCGACTGCAGTTCTAGTTAGTTTGTGGCCATAAAGTAACAAATAGTCATAAATTTAACTATGATATGTATCATTTAAGAACATTTAAGAACTTTAAGCACGGCAAAGTGAATTTAAGTAATCAGTATACGGGAACAATATCTTCATGAAGAGACTATCAAGTCAGTTGGGCGGGACTCCTATTTATAATGCGTTTTCGCAACCTTATCATCGTTGAATTTCAATATACGTACATGATTATTACACATACTAATAATCAAGATCATTAGATATCACTAGCGCGAAAAAGATTCTACAGGGTAGTCAAATGTGCTAAATATGTTGTATTTACGGACTGGAATGTAAGGAAAGCGTTAGCATTTTTTAGGGCTCAATAAATCACGGATTTAAGCAGTGGTTTAGTGGCATTTTGAAGCAGCAGGAACACTTTGGAGTAGCAGGTGCTCCAACGGGTTCCTGTATTAACAATAAGTGCGTGACATGTTGGAACAGCTGGAGCGTGGCTCCTGTGCGCTCCATCGTCCTGTTGGACGATCCTCGCCCTCCCACTACGTTCCCGTAACAGTGTAGCTATGTGAGTGTGTGTATGTTAGTACGATGGTGCGCCCCGGCCCCACTACGCCACTGGATTTAAGTCCAAACAATGGGAGGGCACATTTGCCATACGGGTTATCTTCCTCTAGTTCGTATTTTCGCTGTCTCACTGAGAAAGCTAAGTGGCTGACCATTTCAGTTCAATCCATCAAAAACATACATTGCTACCAAGACTAGGCCTACTTGTATTGCTACCTTAGATGTCAAAACGCTGTTTTGTCATGTCAGCTGTCTTTTTTTTCTTTCTTTTTTAGCTTTGTCGATTTGTCATTTCCTATAGTATATCGTTTTTTTCGAAAACGGCTAGGCGGGAGTATACCCTGAAATCGAAATTTCAAAATAAACGCTAGAAAACCGCTGAATATTTCAAAAGTAAGTTGACATGAATTTGATAGGAGACTGCTCTCGCTTGCGACAGCAGCAGCTTCCAGTCAAAATAGTGCTCAATATTCAACATGATATTTCTTACATCATATTAAATGTACATGAAATTATTTAAAATAGATTAAGAATATTTTACCTTACACATTTTAGCATTTAAAGAACTTTATATACTTGTATACGATGCAAGAAATAGTAGGCCTGCGTTGATTTAAAAAAACCTAATTTGACTGGAAGCTGTTGCTGACTTATTTTGCTGAACATTCTATCAGAGAGTTGACTAAAAGCCAACGAGGTCTAAGAAAATAACGACTCAGTCAAATTCATATTTAAATATACATATTTAAATTTTTTATGTATAGCCACCCAACCACTGAAATAGATTGATCAGGTTGGAAGGGATTGCGCATACAATTAAAATGTCCATTCTAAAAAGCCCTTAAAGCTGGGCCGACCTAAACATATTTTTAGCTATAGCGTGCCAGCACGTGAATCTCACGCTACAGTTAACGTATACATGTATTTACATTACACAGTTATATGATGCTGGTGTCCGAAGATGTGGATGACAGGTTAGTGAATGACGTATTAAAACTGACTGAACGCGGTATTGATGTGCGGCTGAAGGTGGCGACTGTGGTGATGCTGGGTGTACGGATGATCTCTGTGGAAGTAGATGCTCTCATTATCGTAGTGGTTGCGGTGGTGGTCATGGTGTGCGCGGAACGACTAGTGATGGAGGTGGTGACTGCGCGAAGGTTTTGCTGCTGTTGTGGTGGTGATCTTCCTCTTCTTGGAGGCCTGTTTGAGTTTGTTTGTGGTGGTGTGTGGCACGGGTTGGATGTCTGGTTGGTGTGCGATGCGGCGTTTCCCTGAGTGCACTTTGTCTGGTGTGGTGGCCTTGCTGAGGCTCTGATGCGGGTGGTGGATGCGGTGCTGATGACATCTGTGACGGTGGTGCTCGTGCTGCGCGATGGAATGACTGGTGCTGGATGTCTCTGTTATTTCTGGACCGAAACTGATCATTAAGTCCGGTGGTGAAGCGGAACTTTTCGATAATGTTATGTCTCTGAGTAGAACAAATAATGACGGTAATGTTACTGTTGGTATTATCACAGTTGACGCAGATGTAGATGCTCCGGATGAGGTCGATGCAGAAATTGCAGGTGCTGCCAGTGCGGAAGTTGCTGGTGTTGTCGGTGTGGTGGTTGTTGTCATTGTCATTACTGCTGGTGTGATGCCGGTGCGGATGCGGAGGCTGATGCGGATGGAGGTGTTAGCGGTTGCAGTCTCTTAGTGCGTTTCACTCTCACCATCTTCCCGGTAGTTGGAACGACTTTAATGGGTTGTCGTGCTCTTAATAACGGACCTATAATGTCTATAGTTCCGTCCTGTTCTCCTGAATTTAACGTGACTATTATGATGCGGTGCTTCGATGTAGTTGTGTGGGTGATTCCATAACGCAAAGCCGAATCCAGAAACTTGCAGTCTACATAGTATGCTCGTTGGAGCAGATGGTCTCGATTTACATGTAATTTTAAATCAGAGTTCCTGGAGAATTCACGTTCACAGGGCTTTCCATTAAATAATGTTGCGGTACATGGATAACTTCGTGCAGAGCTCAACTGAGTTTCTTCTACTGAGGTATCAGATAACACGAGATTTTGTTTGAGCGACAAAGTTATTTCCACATAATGGCCTTTGCGAACCCGTAAACTCCTACCCTAACTCTTCATAACCCTTTAATACTTGAATCTTCTTAATAGCCAATAAATGAAATAATAAATAAAAAGCAGCATACTTTTGTTTGCAACACAAAAATGGCCTAATGCCTGATCTTCCCTTGTGTCAGTTTGATGGAAAGATGAAGTTTCAGTGCGCGATTCCTTCTTTTTTTTAGGTTTTGGTGACGTCACAGGAGAGCGGATGACCACGCTCGAAAACTTCTAGGTGAGTCGGTCATCTCTATAGATGGATTTAGTCTGTTTTGTTCTCCTTGAATCCAATTCTATATTCCCCTCGTAGGAAGAAGGCAAATATAAATATAAAAAGGAAGGTATGTCAACTTCATCTCCATTCCGTGGAAAATCAGGTCGCCGATCAACGCTAAAATCGAGAACTACTCATTCTGGTGGAAGATCACTTTTTATTAATTAAAGTGATGCGGTTTCCAAGTTAGATACTTATAAACTTGCCTATCATAATTTCAGGGTTGAATGCTAGAGGGTGTGTGGGAGAACGTGATTACATCATTAGTCTATGACCCAACTCACCTCTCGCCTCCTCGATCACGCACACGGTAGCTACACGGGCGGCCAGTTCACGCTTCTATTTATTGCTGGCCAGAATTGCCTATAGGCGTGGACATTTCGCGCAGGGGATTGTGGGGCTGTGTTTCGCGAGATCTCCATCGATACGAGATCTAATAATTCTCGGCGCGAAGACACGGCTCTATTTTTAGATTGCTGGATATCTCATAATTATTATCTTCATGCACGTGATTCATGACGAGTTCTCTTATTTGTTCTGGTCCGACTGTAATAGAGTTTGCACGGCGATGACAGCTTAATTATTTTAATAAACAGCCAACGGAACTTATATGTCCACTTTAGCACTCTATCAAACTGACCACAAATGGCTTCATGCGGTGATCGTGAGAAATGTCCATTTGCATTAGCTACTCACCGGAGAACTTGTTTTGAAAGTTTACCACTGGAATGACAAGTTGGGTAACCGATCCTATAATTCCAGTAGTAAATTGCAAAAGAAAAACCACAATGGTCTCTTGGACGGCAATTAGACATAGGACATTTTCAATGATAATGGATTTTTCTGTATATGACGTCATAATTATGTTGGTCAGATGTAGCTGGACGTCGCAATCAAAATGTGTAATGAATGACGTATCTAACTCCACCAGGAACATTGAATAGTCAGTCAAGTATGCGAATTGCACGTCTTTACTATTTAATCAACATGCTGTTGAATATTTTGAAACTAATTTGACTAGACGCTGTTCGAATTGTATGTCTTTGCTATTTATTCAACAGTCATTTTCTATGATACTGGATGGGTTCTATCTGTAACTGAAGGATATGACGTCATAATCAATTACTTCATATACAGGCTGACGTCACAATCCAAAATGTGTAAATGAATGGCGTATCGAGCTCAGTCATGAACATTGAATAGTCCGGCAAGTGTACGAATTGTATGTCTTTACTGATTAATCAACATCGTGTTGAATATTTTGAAACTAATTTGACCTGTCGTTGTTGCGGCCAGAGGCAGCAAACCTTTAAAAGCACCCAGTCAAATCAGTTTCAAAATAGTCATCAGCTTACCTGTATAGTTACCTTGAAATTGGAAGTCTGGGAATTCATTATTTAGCGTATATATATACACATCGATTCCAACACGCAAAAAAGGGTGGAGCTTAGCTAGAAATAGGCCTGGCATACCTAGAAATGGATCCCTCTATTGAAATTGGCATGAGCAAATTGAGCATTACGGGGCTAATACCACTTGTTAATGCGTGGTCCATACAATATGGACCACTTGTATTAAGAGAGCACCCGTATTTATAGGTCACATTTTAACAAGGCCAATCATAGATTGTAGACCCTTGCCATCCCGAACGCACATAGACCCGAATACAATACTCATCCTCTGACGGAGCGAGGGTAGTTAATACAACTTGCCAATGGGCCTTTTCAGGTTGTCTATCCATCATATTACGTCATATGACGTCGTAATTAATTAAGTGACACATAGGATAACGTCATAATAATGACGTCATGACTGACTCTATTTAGTTCATCTTAAATGCTTAATAATCTGACACGTTGTACGAACTGTATGTTTTTGTTATTTAATAAAAATGCTGTTGACTATTTTGAAAATAATTTGACTGGCCGCTGTTGCTGCCATAGTGAGCAACAGGAGCCAGTCAATATAGTGTCAACATATTCCACGGCTTACCTGTATAGTTTTCTTGAAATTTATCGTCTAGTAGTTCAGAAATCCATCGATCCCAACTCGAAAGTGGTATGGGTGGAGTTTAGCTAGAGATGGGCTAAACTGGAAAGGTTCATTGTATTAATAAACCACCACAGTTTTCAGTGCCCTATTGTCTGTAGTATGTTCAGCCCCATAATTTACCCCACATAGACTTGAGCTTTAATAAGCTAGTTATATTCCGAATCTAACAAATTCTAGATGAAGTAATTTTAATACGCAAAATTTAGCTTAAATGATGGTGTATTCGTGGTTTTCGGTGCCCTACTTTCCGTAATATGGTCGGTTCCAGACCTTCGCTCACATAGACGTATAGGAGTTTGAATATGCTAGTTACATTGGGAATTTAAAACGTGTAGTATTTTCGTAGTATGCAATTTCATCGCATACATTTGTTCCAATGTTGGCAGATCTGTGGTTTTCAATACCCTACCGTCTGCAATATGTGCGGCTACATAATTTCACCCATATGGTTAGATAGGGATATGAATACGCTAATGAATCTTGAGATTTCTACCACGTAGTAATTTCGTAATACTCAATTTAGTAGTCACGGACAGTTGTCACATGCCAACAATTTACTATATTCAGTATTAGAATATCAGTTTGTAATCAATTTTTATACATATAGCTGTGCTTTTGCACGATTCTACCATCAAGTAATTTGGTAATATGTTGTTACATATTCGCCATATGGCCCCTTTGTAATATGGTTGGTTCACATTCACCACATTCAGATAGGTGTCGATATGTCCTGACATATCGCTCATAATGGGTTCGGCCCAGAATATCACCCATATGTTTAGATAGGTATAGGCATAAGCTTACGACGTAGTGAGATTAAAAAATTTCGTAACATAAATAAGCTCAAACTTAGGATAATTCATGGTTTTCATTGCAATACGTTCACCCCCAGAATTTCACCCACAAATACTTATAGGACATATGCTAGTTGTATTCTGAATTTAAAAAAATTCTACAGGAACGTAGTTTCATAGTACACAATTCAATACTGAAAATTGGCGCAAATTCTGTCAGATCAACGATTTTCTGTACCACACTGTTTGCAATAGGTTCGACCCCAGAAGTTCATCCATATGGTTAGATACGCATATGAATACGCTAATAAAGTATCAAAAGTTTAAAAGATGTTTACTATACAGTAATTTCGTCATAGGCAATTTAGTAGTGGCACACCATTGTCAAATTCCAATAATGTATTATATTCGGTACCAGAATATCTCTACATGCCTTGTAGCCAGATTTCGAACATAAGGCCATGTAGAACTCACTATGTTCTGGTGCTGTGCGAAAATATTGTAATAATTCTGCCACCAAATATTTATTATAGTAATGTGAAAATATTTCTATATATCCCATATTATTAGCCGCGTGTACTGGTAGAACCTGACTTATCAGGCTAATACCATAACATTTGCACATATGGTCAACAAGATCGTCATCATTACAACGGTTGAGGCCAATTTTGGCCTTTTTGTCTAGCAAAAATATTTGATTTAATAGTTTGTCACTGTTTCCACTAAAGATATCGTTTAATAGGTGACATAGATATGATAGTTAAATGAAACAGATCACGATGTTTCCCACTGGGTCTTCAGTCAGAATGTTTTCTACTATATCATTTTCGTTGGAGAAAACTAGGTTCACGGTATTGGTTCTATCCTGGCCACTTAACTTTGTTGAAAAGGTTATCTGTTGCTACAGATCGGGGTCCTGTGTTGCATCAAAAATATACTTGCTTTGTGCATTTCACTAGCATTGCAGTGTATATTTCACCAATATATTTCCGAGTAATAAGCTCTTCACGTCTGTTTAAGAAGGTATCAAGATTTAGGTTTAAAATATTCTTTACAGGTTTTCTTTAATGTGTTTGAATGGGTGTCAGGGTCTGTACTGCTTCTTGCGCTGATTTTCTACTGACTGGGTTGCCAGCTCTGTTGATTTCTTTATCTTTACAAGTTGTTGATACCTAAAGACCCAACTTTGATCTGTTACATGCTGTGCAATTTTCTCATCACTGGCTGCTCTTAATTTTGTCTGTTCCTCTCTCTGTTAAGGAGTTTGGCCTGGAGAAAAAGGATGGATGGAAAAATTGTTGGACTGACCAAAAATATAAGCTGCTTTTCCTAGCCCATAGCTAATACTGCCCATATCTTTTTGCAAGAAAATTTCCTTTTTTTGTGTTTATTGTATGCCTTTATATAACTTCATTTTTTCACGAAACAGTTGAGTTTATTCTCAGAATTATAATTACCTCCGGCCACGCTATTTACCATTGATGCCTTGCATCAATATGTGTACTTGTTTGTTTATAGTCTTTAATCTAATGTATTGGAAAACAGTGGTGTTGATCACGTGATTCTTGTTTTGAAAATACGTGGTTGATCAGAAACTTAAGAGATTCTGTTTACGCATTGTTATTTAATGTTGCTGACTAATGGATAATTGATGCGGAAAGTAGAAATATTGCTTTCTAAATGTCTGTTCCTTATAACAGCGTCCCTACATGTGCGTGATTTTTAACATGCACTCTCTTCTGCGTCTTGTGTGCAATTCATGCTCGTGTTGATTCTTGAGCGGAATCAGTAGTGTGTGTGTTGTAATATTTAAGGCGTTTATATGCTAGTTCCCAATGCTAGGGTCTAGACTCACGCCTGGCCTTTATGGTTTCTGTTGAATTCTTGTGAATTCTTGTGACGTCGGTTTGTGCATTAGCTTGTGTCTCTCTGTGTGTGTGTGTGTTGATCGTTGTCTCTCGATTTTGTCTCATGTTGCTGTTCTTGTCCATGCCTTTTCTGTTGCTCCTCATGCTTGGGCGTGGGGGTGGGGAGGGCCTAACCTGGACCTAACGGGGGTGGGGAAGGGATGGGGTAGGTGCTGGGTCGGGGGTGGGGGGGGGGGGGGGTAGGTGCGTGCGGTCTTATGACCTGATGTACCCAGGGGGGGGGGGCTTTAGGCCAGAGACCTCCCGGCCCCTTTGGGGGGAGTGGAGAGGTTGGGGTGGGGGGTCTTTCGGGTCCTGGGACCCATTTGCTCTTCTGGCCATCATCCGAGCAGGCACTAGCGCGCACTTGTTTGATTTTGATTGATTAGGCAGCCCGTATGGTGACTGCGTCCGTCCGAGGACGAACTCGATCAGTCATCCGGGTTGCATCCCTCCATAGTCCCATTGAAAAGTCCGAAAGATTCTAATTCTAGCAATTTTGTTTTGATTTTGTAATCCGTATGTTGCGTGGTTCCATCTGAGGACGAATCCATTCAGCATCCGGTGTACTTTGATTATGCCGAAATGTCTTGCCTACCTAACCCTAACTCACGTTCACACAGTGATGAGCACTGTATGACGGGACCTCAATTTAAAGTCCCATCCGAGAAGACTGAGCAAGTGGGGCCAAGTACATTGCTTAAGCGTACTCCAGCAGCTTGCTGTGCCCAGAATTGTCCGTCAGTCTGTCCATTTGTTGATTGGTTTGTCAGTCCGTTCGACAGACAAGCATACCTGCCTACGGACCATGAATGGGATGGACACACGTCCATATCCCTCGCGGTCCGCCAGCAGGCAGGCCCATCTGTTGTTTTGTTGACCGTTCCAGTCCTCCATCTGTCTTTCTGCCCGTCTGTTATTGTTGTGTTCGTTGCTGCAATTTAGCTCCAGCTCTGGCTCTGAAAGAAAAAGAGGGGAACAATGCTGAAAGAAAAGGAAGGAGAAAACAGACAGTGTGGACAGGTGTTTTGGGGCATGTACTCACATACTCTGGGTCATCAATTCATGACACAGGCATGCACGAGTATGTTACTTATATTGTGTTTATAAGTGTTTGCAAGCTTGTTTGAACGTTTACGACCACTGCTTATCGACACGCTTGAATAAGACTGATGTGGCGTGGTCTAATGCTAACGTTTACTGGCCGAGTTTGTAAGATTATTCATTGCGACCACAGCTTATCAACACGCAGAAATAAGACTGATGTAGCCTAATGAATGCTAAACATTCAATGCGAATGTGTATACACATACTTTATTCATGACTCAGGCATGCATGTGTATATTGATTACATTTTGTCTGTATGTGTTTGCAAGCTCGTTTGAACGTTTACGACCACAGCTTATCGACTCGCTTGAATAAGACTGATGTGGCGTAGTTTAGCTCTAACTAATATATTAATTATATTTTGTTTAAGTGTTTGCAAGCTCGTTTGGACATTTACAACCACAGCTTATCGACACGCTTGAATAAGACTGATGTGGCGTGGTTTAATGCTAACGTTTACTGGCCGAGTTTGTAAGATTATTCATTGCGACCACAGCATATCAACACGCAGGAATAAGACTGATGTGGCCTAATGAATGCTAAACAAAATGTGTTCTGATTATGTGATGTGTTTGTCCGATGCAAGCACGAACTTGATTAATTCGTGGTTGATCTGTCGGTCACGCATCGCTATAATGTCTTCTACAGGGTCAAGATTGAAGTTTCCCTTTCTCAGCGTATTGATGAGTTCCTTTCTAATGCCTGTATATTCAGTGCACCGTAGGAAGAAGTGGTCTAGAGTTTCAGTCTCCTTGCAGGCCTCACATTGGTCTGTGTCTGACAGCTTGAGTTTTTTTCGTATCTGGTTAACGCTGATCCGACCCATTCTGATGTGGCGTAATACAATGTCGCCTTGGCGTCCTGGGATGTGGTGTTGCTATTTGCGTTTGACTCCAGGGACGATTCTGAACAGGAATCTGCCGGTTGTGCTTTCGTCCCATTGTCTTTGCCATTTGCTGTTGATGTGCCTTTTGACCAGGGCATTCGCTTCGGATTTTGAGAGTCCTATGCTGGTCATAGTTCCATCTTTGAGCGCTTGCTTGGCTGCCTCGTCCGCTGTTCATTGCCTTTAATGTCAACATGGCTTGGGACCCAGTCGATGTCCACGGTTTTGTTGTCAGTCACCACAGTTGCGTAGAGCTGCCGGATTTCCTTGATTAGGTTGTCCCTGCTCTTGCTGCTGCTAGGTTTGAAGCTCTTCACCGAGCTTAGTGAGTCTGTGAGTATAACGTATTTGCCTGGATTTGCTGTTTTAATCCATTCTAGAGCCTTTTTAATTGCCACCAGTTCGGCTGTGTATATTGACAGGTGATTCGGAAGCTTGTACTTGAGGACTTCTTCCTGGTCACCTATGACTACTCCTGCTCCGCATTCGCCGGAGTTGGGCATTTTGGAGGCGTCGGTATAGATTTTCCTGTGCTCCTTCCATCTGTTGTCGATGTTTTCCAGAGCGTAGCTCTTGATTACCGCTGGTGGGTCTTTCTTGCTTATCTGTGAGGATAGGCTGGCATGCGCCTTGATCTGCGGAAGTAGCCATGGCGGGTCAGGAGCCGGCCTTGAGCTTTCTATTTCGGCGTTTACCAGTTCAGTGGCACTGGCGAGCTCTGTCATTAACAGGCCTGGTGGTTTGGGCTTTTTGGTCATTTTGGGCAGTACCTTGTGTCTTAGGTGCTCCTTGCATAGAAGACAACCTCCCTGGTAGGGTGGGTGGGTGCAGAGCTTTGTAGGTATGTCCAGAATTTGAGAAGCCGTTCCTCTCTTCGCAGATCTAATGGTATTTCTCCACACTCTACGTTGATTACGTCTCGAGGGCTACTCTGTGAGGCACCACAGCAAATGCGCAGGCATTTTGTTTGGAGGGTGTCAATGGTTTCTAACAGTGACTTGCTCGCCGTGGCGTATGCTTCGTATCCATAGTCTATCCTTGACAGGATTAGGCTGCGGTATAGCATAAGCATGCTCGGCAGGTCTGCACCCCAGGTGTGCTTTGTTAATGAGCGAAGGAGATTTAACTGCTTGAAGCATCTCTCCCTCAGACTCTTGATGTGGGGGTTCCACGTGAGCTTTCCGTCAAACATTAGTCCCAGGAATTTGGCTTCAGCACATGTCTTGATTTTCTGTCCATTGAGGTACAGATTTGCATCATGGCCTATGTATTTAACATTGGTAAAATTGATTTGATCTGTTTTTTCCGCAGACAGTTTGAAACCATTTTTTTGCACCACCGTGAGACTATGTCCAGAACTTTCTGCATGGACTTACGTGCACGGTCTATCTTCGCATATTTGTTCCACAATGCTGTGTCATCAGCAAAAATAGACCCGCCTATTGCGTTGGGACCCAGTGCATGGTCTTTTTCAATGTCTTTGGGTAGATCACTCATCATGATATTGAACAGTAGGGGACTTATTACACCGCCCTGCGGGGTGCCGTTTTCCAATGTTTGTTCCCTAGACATTTGTCCATTAACGTGGACGCTAATCCTTCTGTTATCGAGAAAATCTCGTATCCAGAATAGGATGCGGCCACGGTAACCAAAGTCATAGAGCTTTTTTAGGACTCCGTTTCGCCACATCATATCAAAGGCTTTCTCAACGTCTAAGAAAACTCCTATTGTTGTGTTTCCTCTTCCCGCATCTAGGGCTTTCTTGGCTGCCTCAGTCAGTCTGACTAGGTGGTCCGTAGTGCGTCTGCCCTTTCTGAAGCCACTCTGCCAAGGCTAGGAGTAGACCGTTATGTTCGAACTCATGTTCTAGACGGCTTTTGATCATCCTCTCCATGACTTTGCATAGACAGCTCGTCATGGAGATTGGCCGGTATGATCTTGGGTCAGTTTTGTCCTTCCCTTGTTTTGGGATAGGAACCACGATCCCAGTTTTCCAAACTGAGGGCATTTTTCCAGAGCTCCATACGAGGTTGTAGAGATTGAGTAACATTTGTTTACCCTCCTCTGGCATATTACGAAGCATGTCGTATTTCAGGCCATCCTCACCTGGTGAAGAGCTTTTGCCTCTGCCAAGGGCTTGCTCAAGCTCCATTCTGTTGAAGGTTTTGTTGATGTTTCGGTTGTTAAGATCTTCGCATTTCCCTGAGCTGAACAGGTGATTGATATGCTCATCGACCTTTGTTTTGGTTGCTACAAAGTCATGGTCATGGTTATCATTGCAACCGGTTGCAATGAAGACTGTGGCAAGCACTTCAGCTTTTTCCTTGTCATCGGCGTGCTTTATCCCATTTGCTATGAGGATGGGTAAGGGGTTTTTGGACTTGGTTTTTTCACTGGCAATAGCTTTCGCTTTGCGCCATATTTGGCTCGAGGGTGTGAACCGAGTGATTTCAGAGCAGTATTGTCGCCAGTGATCGCGTTTTGCCTTTTTGATGGTTCTTGTTACCTTGGCCTGGAGTCTCTTGTGTTCAACTAGGCGTTCAATGCTGAAGTTTCTCTTTAGTCTATTCCAGGCTATTTTCTTGAGCTTTACTGCTTCTTGGCACTCACTGTTCCACCAAGGCACGCGTTTGTGTTTGGGGTTATTGTCTGGCTTTGATTGGGGGATGGCTGAGTTGGCAGCCTTGTAGAGAATCCCCATACATTGCTCATAATATTCCTCGGTGCTGGTACTAGTGATCGGTGTCTCCAGCTCCATGGCCATTATGTGCTTGTATTCAGTCCAGTTGGCCTTTTTCAGATTCCAATTGTTCCTGTGCAGTGGCGCCTCGTTCTTGCTCTGTAGGCTTCATATCTGTATTTTGATAGGGAGGTGGGTGCTGCCGAGGAGCTGGTCTTGGATGTCCCAGCTGGGGGTTGGTCGAAAGCCAGGTGTTATGAGGCAAAGGTCCAAGACCGACCATTCCCCATCACTAGAGTTATATCTGGTGGGGCTATGGTCATTTAGTAGGCACAGGTTGTAGTTGTCAATAACCTGTTCCATTATTCGGCCTTTGGAGTTTGTGGTCTTGCTCCCCCATAGGGCATGGTGGGAGTTGACGTCACCCAGAAGTATTGTTTCACCTTCTAGGCCTTCAAGGAGCTTGTCATAGTCCGAGGAAGAGTGCAACTTGGGACTATAGACGTTTACAATATTAATAGTTCGTGATTGATGTCTATTTCTATTGTAAGGTGCTCTACGCTACTCTCACGTTGTGGCAATCTTTTGTAGGAAAGATTACTTTTTATGAGGGTCGCTATGCCACCACCGCCTTCACCCCTAGAGGTGGTTGCAGATTCTGCGGTACGGTCTTGTCTTTCGACATTGTAGTTGTACCTTTTGAAATCCTGGTTGGGTTTCAGACGGGTTTCCTGTAGACATATAATGTCTGGGTGGTCATTTTCGTTGTGGAATGTGTTCCACAATTCGTCAAGGTTGGTATTAGACCGGGTGCCTCGAACGTTCCATTGAAGAATTTTGACCCCCATGATTAGTTTGGAGAGGAGCAAAGTTCTACGAATTTCGCAACGAGACCGTCGACATCAACCTTGTTCCTGGCTGCCTCGTTGCCAATACAAACTGATGATATGATCGTCTCTACGATCAGTCTGAAATTTTCGACATTTAAAACAATTTTATGATCTCCACCAATCGGGTTGGGTCTTACCTCGCTCGTTGGTGTCCCTCTGGTAATCTCGGCCGGCGGGTCACTGCAGCTGCTAGTACTGCCAGTGGGGTTCACAGGTTTGTTAACCTGTTTTTCCACGAGTGTTACCTCCAATGTGCCGATTGGTTCAACCCTTTGGTTTCGGCCCCTGCTACTGCCTATGACTTTGGGCCCTTTGCAGGCTGGTTTTTTAGGCGTTTTTGTTTGCCGTTTGTCCTGTTTACAGGCTTTGCTGGCCGGACTCCCAAGCGGGAGGGTGGGCGTGGCCGTCTCTATTATGGGTGGCTCAGTAGGAGCCTCCTCTCCTTTTTCCTGATGCCTCATCACTGAGCAGTCCCTCCCAGGGGTGGCCAGCTTCCTCCTTACGGATTCAGCCCTTTTCTGCCATGCTGTTTTTTCAAGAGGTGTGGCTGGTCCAGGTGCTGGTATTCCAGCTGGCTGTTCAGTTCCCCTGCTTATTTGCTGGGTGACCCTCTTCTTGGCCTCCCCATATGAGACCTGATCTGTCGTTTTAACCTTGCGGATGTCCTTGGCTTTTTGCAAAGCCGGGCATCCGCGATATGCGGCACTGTGGTTCCCCTTGCAATTTCTACAGTTGGGGGTCTGCTGACAGTCCTCACGTTTGTGATTCCCTCCACAGTTGACGCATGCGCTGGCTTTGGTTCTACAGTGCTTGGCCACGTGACCCAGCAGGTGGCATCTGAAGCATCTGACGGGCTCTGGGATGTATGGTTTGACTTTGAAGGTCATCCATCCCAGTGTAACCTTACTTGGCAGTGCGTCTGAATTGAACACCAGTTTCACTGCATAGGTCGGTCTGGCTGTTCCGCCAATCCGACCCACCCATTCCACTTTGTGTTCCCCCTGCTCGTTCATTTCTTCCTTTATGTCGTCATTCATGAAGTCCCTTGGGACTCCCGATATGACACCTACCGCTTTGCTTTGTCTGGTGTTTTGGTGGTGTATTCTTCAATAGACACCACGTGGCTGCCTATCGTTGTAATTTTCAGCAGCTTTTGGAACTGCCTTTCACTGGTGGAGGTTACTAAAACCTCCCCGTCCCTTTTGTCCAGGCCTGCCAGCATGCCCACCGTAGCCTATAGATTACCATGCGGGTTAACCCTGCAAAATCATCGCCCGCGCGTCCCTTGACCCTGACCCTCCTTCTATGGGTACCATCTCTCTGTCCCCCCTTATCGCCCACCTCCCTCCCTTCACTACTGGGCGCACCTCCCGGGGAACCCCCGCTCTGCGCGATGGTTGGGACTCTCCCTCCCGCTGGGTAACGCCCCTTGTCCCGAGACCTCTTGCTGGGAGTGCCTTCCCCTCCTTCCACTTCCTCCCCCTCCTCCAACACCCCGACCCTCCGGGGTTTTTTGGGCCTGGTGTATCACCACCCTTCTTAGGGGTGCTTTGTGGTGTGTTCTGGAGATTGCTCTCCAGAATCACCACTTGCTGGGCCACCTGTTCGTGGGAGAACTCTCCCATTGCCAATTCGTCATGTAGGTCCGCCTCACCGGCCCCTACACCACCCACCAGGTGAGTAGTGACGCTAACTCCCTCACTCGCTCCCTCCCAGGACATTCCCTCCCCACCCCTGCATGGACCGCCAGTGGCGCCCTGCTTGGCAGCGCTTACGTCACTGTCTTTGCCACCATTTGGCGCTGAGTTGGCTGTGGCCAGTTGACCACCACCAGTATCATGCGCCACTTCAAGAAGCTGTTTGAGGAAGTCAGCTTCCTCCATGTTGCTTACCCTACGGTGTGAGTTATTTAGAAGGTAGTGTGCCGTAGGAAAATTTAGAAGGTACAGTATGAGATATAGGATAGAATGCAGTAGGATTAGTGTGTGAAGGAGATGAGTAGAGTAGGCTGTGCAAAACGGAAGTGTAGAGAGAGAGAAGAGGTAGAATAGGCCTAGTAATGCCGAGTAAACTTTATCAGTGTATCAGTGCTATGTCGTCCCCTTCGGTAAAATTCACGGAAATTCCAACTAAGCAAACTGAAAAGAAAAATTTTAAAAGGAAAATTTATTTATTTTTCCGAAAATTGGTGTCGAAAACGATCAAGGCTAGCACTAATGGCCGAAAAATGCAGCTGTTTGAATGGCGAAAAATCTTGTGTTTTAAAGCACGCAAACGAACATCCAAAAGAAAATTTATCAAAAAGGTTATGGTTAGGGTTAGGGTTAGGGTTAAAGTTTTAAAAGTTTTAAAATTACGAAAATTATTAAAATAATTTAATAACAATTCCTTATAGTTACGACTCGGGGAGCACAGCAAATAAACGAAAAAATAAAAAAGATTTGTTTTCGAAAATTGCCGCCAAATAAAAACGAACAAGACAACACTAATGGCCGACATGAGCAACGATTTTACTGACAGAAAAGCTAGTGCTTGATGCATGCGAACGAACCTCAAACGGAAAATGTTTAAAATAGTTTAAAGAAAAGAATTATCAAATAACACTGTTCTTTAAACTCTAGTCTCACTTAAGCAATATAATTTTGTCGCAAACGCAATAATGGACGCAAATTAAACTGATCTAAAACACGTCTATCATCAACGAACGTTTCTGACCGTATGAGCGGAATCAGTAGGTAAGAGAATTTTTTTAAATCCTCTTTGTTGATTAACTGTTTAAGTTTTGAGGTTGCCTTGCCAGCCCGCGCGCTAATGATTTGTAAGCGCGGTAGAACGTTTTTAGTTCTTAATCTAAGTTATAACTGCTGAATGTAATTCATTGTTTGGTTTAAACATATCCATGTCTTGCGGGTGACAAGATACCGCCGCCGCCAAGCAGCACTGTATTTACCGGGTGGGCAGACTGCCAACCATCCTCCTCTATGGGTAGGGCTCACAGCACCTAGACAAAAACTTAGTCATTACAGTACAGCCTGGAAAATTCCTGCCACAGTTGTACAGTTTACAATATCGTCGTATGGAGATTTGTGAAACAGTCATCCTGAGTGTCTGCGTTTCTGGTGTGTTGGTGGTGTGGTAGATTCGCGTGGCTGGTTCTCTGTGGATGATTCTTGCGCCATGGTGCGGTGTCAAAATTTTATTGCAGTTGGGGTAGGGGTACTGCGGTGATTGAGGTGATAACTTTATCGGACATTGAATGTATTCTCTCTGTAATTACTGAGCCTCAGAAAGGCAGGACAGCGGTAATTAGAGCGAGGATGACCAAGATGGGGGCTGTCATAACTTGAATCACACCATTGTCGAATTTCACTTTATGTGCTTATCTCGTACTCGGATACCGATGACAGACCGCGGTCAATCCTGCTCCATGGGGTGGGGTGTCCCTTGTGGTGTGTGGTGGTGACATTCATGACGTGATTCTCTCACCGCATATGCTGTTTCCGCTTGATTGCTGAGAAAGTGCGCGTAGAAGGGAAAACTTTGTTCTGGTCCCTGTATGTAGTGATGTGTGATGTAGGGGAGTCGTTGTATGTGATGTTGGTCATGCAGTGCGGTGGGTCATATCCAGTTTTCCATGCTGGGTATGCCGAGTCTGATGATTGCAGATTTCTTGTGTGTGGTAAGAGGATTGCTCACTGCATTCTTGCGGTGGGGACTGTTGCGGATTCTGTGTCACTATCCATTTCTGTTGCAAAGGATATGTGCATGCTGGTTCAAACTGTTGATGATGTACATAGGGTGGTTACGACTATGTTGCAGATGCGGAGGGGGTGGGGGATGGAGGTGGGGGTGGGGGGGATCCGTTACACCTCCTATAGCTGGGTGTATATGTTACGTATTCACGCACTTAATAATTGATGTATCCAGCCCTGAGGACATGTGTGTTTCTGGTGATCCTGGCTTTCTGTGTCTCTGTTGTGATGTTCTGACTGCTCAGGGGGGGGGGGTGTGTGGTGAAGCGGTTTTAGACAGGGGTGCCTCTTGGATGGGGATGGACATCTCCCGTTACACAACGGTTGGTACTCTGTCATAGTTCTTAAGTACTTTGAAGAATCAAGCCGAGAGTCTACTGATCAGGGTCCCTCCCCACCCACCGTCAATCGCCGGGTGACAGAGGTGCGGGATGCCCCTCCTCCTGCAATAGCAGTCTCTCATATCTGAAGATTGACAGTCAACAGATGACGAGTGGAGCATGAGAGGGATGGGACATGTGATGTCTGAACTCGGTGCAGAAATTAAGTATGCCAGTTGGAGTGGGGGTGGTGTCACGGGTACGACTTGGATGGGGTGTTGCGTGGTCTGACGATTTCATTGCTTGGAAGGGAAGTGCTCCTAGTTGTGCAGTTTCCTGTTTTAAAGAACTACGCAAGGCCTCATTAAGCCTCTTCACTTCCCTGCTATTTATTACATGTTCCACTCCACAGGAGGCACTACGGCTTTGGGTAGCTTCAGCCTCCTCTTGTGGCAACTTTGATGGGGGTAATAGCATGAAGTGGGTGGGAATGGGAAGAGGTCGGAGGAACAACTTTTCCATCCTTCCCTTGCACAGCACACACGAGAAAGTCTTCAGATACGACTGACTTCCCAGACCTGGTCGACTCACTCTGAGAAGGGAGAGGGCGAGTATGTGGCTCGTCATCGTCCTCAGCGTGAGCCATATGTTCACCCAACTCCTGGCTTGGTAGGAGAGGGGTCAAACTGGCACCACAGTGCTCTGTGCTAATGTCGGGAATACTTGTCTCCGCAGAGACATCGGTCTGGGCACCGGTGTCATGCGTATCGCCCAGCCCGAGCTCTGGCCCTGGGGCATCACTAACACAAGGTTTAAGACGATCGAAGTGGATGACTGAGGGCAAGCCATCCGAGGTGCAGATTTGGTAGATCACGTCCAACTTCTTGCCTACTACCACATAGGGGCCTTTCCACTGGTAACTCAGTTTACTCAGCATGTTTGTAGAACATCACGTATCGTGAACACAAACCATTTCCCCCACCTCATATGGGTCTCCATGTACATGCCAGTCATGCCAGGTTTTCTGATGCCAGTGCACAGTGGAGTGTTTCTCTCATTAGCTCATGTACCTGTTTTATCCGCTACCACATGAGCTCTATGTAGAGAGGATGAAATCTTTTCCCCCGGAATTCTGGGCATGGCCAGATCAAAGGTTAAGCCTCATTCATGGCCTGACATTAACCGAGCAGGGGTGTAACCCATGCTGGATGTATCGAAGTGCGGTATGCCATGAGCACATGTGGGAGCGACAGTCCCAATCATGACAATCAAGTTGTGTTTCCTTAGTCAACATAACTGCGAGAATTCTGTTGAACCTCTCTACCATCCCTTCTCCACGTGGATGATATGGTGCTGTTCATGTTCTGACTATATGAAACAATTTGCAATGCTCAGAGATCAGCCAGCTTTCGAAATTACTACCTTGGTCGGAGTGTAACTCATAGGGCATACCAAAGTGGCAGAACACAATGCTGAACAGAACCTCCACCACTGCGGATGCCTCTTGGTCCATTAAAGTGAATGCTTCTACCCACTTCGTAAAGTAATCTTGTAATACGAGGATGTACTTGTTTCCTTCATCCGTTGTATTCAAGGGTCCAAGCACATCAATAGCCACTCATTCACATGGTGCACCAACGATTTGAATTTGTAATGGTGCGGTGTGGTGCTGGCTAACAGTGCGTCTTTGACATGGTACACATTTGGCAACCCATGATTTAACACTATCGTGTATCCCGATCCAGTGGAATCTCTGTTTTATCCGCTCTGATGTGCTCTCAATGGCTAAATGGCCAGCGTTGTCATGTAACTGTAAAGCTCAGGAATTATTATCCGGTTAGTCATATAGAGAATGCCATTGTACACATGGCACTCACCATACCTCTGATAATAATATTTAGTCATTGCGGATAAAGGGCTAACAGATTCCTTTGGAGGGTGTACACCATTTGTCATGGTGGTGGCCACTTCTTGTTCATCCTCTAGCCCGATTCTGCTCAAGGCATTGGCATTCCCATGCAGTTTGTCGGGTCTATGAACAGCACTGAAGTTGGACTTCAGTGATTCCTGCCACCACGCTACCTGGCCTTCCAGATTTTAAGGTTTCTGAGCCAGCATAGTGAGCCGTAGTCTGTACGTAGGGTAAACGGGCATTCATACAGAAAGTGTTTATAGTACTTAACAAAGAACACCGCTGCTAACAATTCTTGCTTTGTGGTTGCGTAACGTTTCTGTTTTATACAGAGTATGTGAACCGTAACCCAGTGCTATCTTCTGTGACCTGTGATAGAACAGTGCCTATTGCATAAGCAGATGTTTTGCTCGCCTCGTCTGATAGATGGTGACGATATTTATCTTTGACTGCTGGGCCTAATCTGACTGATACTAAGATCCTGGTAAGGACTGGGTGTTGCTACCAGTTCGGCTAGATTCCACTCTAATCAATTTGACAAAGACTGGTTTTACATAAACGTAAGATTAAAACTTTATTTACAAGATATAACAAGTTTTGTGGTCTAGAGCAAAATCGCTCACAATAAACACTTAGTACAATTCGTTTGTACAAAACTAACAATAGCTATTATCCTAAGTCTGATCCTATTCTAAACTGACAAATCTTCGTTAGGCGTAAGAGCCACAGCTTTTAACTAAGCAAGCAAGAGATGCTTAGTGAATCACAGATGGTGATGGATTGATTATTCTGAGAGAAATCTCGCCTTTTATAGCCCAGATTCAGAGCTCTTACTTATTTCACAACATTGTGCAATAACGTATATCTCTCTCAGAATCTATTCCTAACTATTCCTACAACTCTTCTAGATATTCCATAAGCACACTTTGACTGGTTGAACAATCAGCCCACCAATCAACCTCTGCTTATTTCTTCCTAGAAGTTCTAACCTGACAACTGATTGGTCCTCTCAGCCAATCAGCGATTCCTCCCTCATTTGCCTGGCGCATAAATCTATTCTTTATACCTCTTTATTGCAGAGTCCTATCGATCTTGATTGGTTATGACGTCATTTTAACCAATTATACTCTGCCTAATTCTTCCATGAAGATTGCGCCTCACATAGACAAGGCAGTGGGGACCGGTTCTGATTTGATGCAATCTGTCAGCTAACTAACAACATTATAGAAAATGAGTGGCATATAGGTTATCAATAAATTTCGATTCTGTTATTAATTCCTAAATCACGCTACAATGTCCATGTCCTGTCCATTGCGTACTAATGGAGAAGTCTCGCGAATACTACGGTGCTAGGCACACGTGCTGGATGATTCATTACCAGATGGTGTTGTTCTAGCCCACGGTGAAATACTAGAGTGCTTACATCATCAACTAAGTCAGTTTGTCACGTTCAATTTATTCTCATAATTCATGATCCCAACACTGACTACTAAACATTGATTATTTCCAAAATTACAATTACCAGTAACTGCTGAATATCATAAAAGTGAATGCCGGTTAAGCAGCAACAATTTTTATCTAAACTGTTTTCAAATACACATCAACTCAGACCCATAGAATCTTTTCCAATCAATTCTAACATTTTCATAATAATCTCATCTGCTGGTTATGTAACACTATAAACAACATCCTATTCATTTAGAATTGGTGCACTTCTATTACATACGAAGGGATGACCTGGCTAGCTCGACTTTCCACCGTCCCAATGATTGACATATTTATAAATAAGTAGTCGAATCAGCATTGGTACACTTAGTCATCTGGACTTTCATCTAACCGAATTGTATGTCACAAATAATAGTGATGCACTGCTACAGCATCCATCTTTAGCTCACCTGGACTTTTAGCTCACCTGGTATTTTCAAAATATAATTTCATTTGGGTCTTACGTGAATTATAAGACATCCAGCGGGGTCATGACTTCCCACAAGACAATCCCATATTTACAATGGGTACTTAGCAAGTTTAATATAAACTAAATTAACCCCTAACACAAACATTATTTGTTGCGAGAGGGAAGTGCCTCGTGTGGGCCGCTGTCACCGGAAAATGCCTACAATGCCAAAGCGGAGGAAGAGAGATTGCAAAAGGGCCACTCTCTTGTTCAAACTATGCTATGCAAAAGAGTCAACCTAGTGAAATTATAAATTATTGTGATGCACGCTGTATTACGTGAAGATGAGGTGGATGATCTCCGCAGAATTAGTGGTCGCCACTTTATTTATGCTGTCCTTCTGCTAGACCCTATCCTATCAATTAGTTTTTGGGTCCAGATCAAGGTTAAGCTGCAAGTGGCTGTGTATTCTAACTATTTTTAACATATAAGCCTGACCAGTGAGAATGCCCAGTGATCATCTGGTCACCCTTACGGAGCATCCCCCTTAGTTAGCTAGTGTGCGAATATGTCACGAAGTGGCAGTTCCAGAATCATATGACGATCCTGTCATAACCGCATCATGACCATGGTGGGGACAAAGAGACAGCTATCAAACTATAGTGACCTTCCTGTGAGGGTGTGGTGGGTTCTAAGACTGCACCCAGTCACTTGTAGAGTTAGATGGAGAACTGTGTCCTGTCTGTCACCAATCATGTCGGGGGCAGATCATGTGAGATCCGCAGCCCGGGGCTAAAATTTCAGGTGTCTTTATGGTTATGTAAATTCGCCCATGATGCACTGCAGGCCAGTAATTATAATATTTTTGCAGTGTTTCCTACTTTGGCGTGGCTATCTAACTAACTAGTATCCAAAGATAAAGGGGAAGTGTGTGCGGTCATCGACACATTGATTCTAACCGCTGTGAAACCACAATAGTTTCAAAGTCAGCTCTAACCAACGTTGTGGAGGGAAGTCCAAACAATTAGTAAGCCCATAGGCTGGCGGAGCGTGGACAGAGACAATTACTCTTATATTTGTAAGAATAGCAGGCCTTATTTATGGCCAATGTATGAAACTAGCCTGTCTGCGGTGTCACATATGTTCGCTACTCCCAGAAGAAAGACTTACAGAAAACGTCTCCTACAGAGTAATCGTCCTTACTACTATAAACCTATCCTATTGAGGTAAAATCGTCGAGGTTTAGTCGGCCGCATGTCAGGTTCGCATAGTGAAAACATGAACCGCGACCTCAGTGAAGAATTGATGCTGTCGGGCAACAAGTTGGTGAGGTTATTCTTGCTGTATAGTGTAGCCTAGCGAACTGTGGTTCTAATGTTTTTGTATAAAATAAATAAAACACGTAACTAGGATGGCTGCTTGCCATATACATAACTAACTATCACAGTATTGACAGTAAATCAGGTCATAGGACTGTGCGGTGCCTGTTAGTCATAAGCACAAAAACAAGGATAATATTTACATTTAAAATACAAATTATAAAATGCAGTCTCAGATGACCGGGGCGGTATTTGTTAATCATCAGTACCTGTAAAGAAAGAAATAAATACAATAGCTAAATGAGTACCTATTAGTCATCGGTGAAGAAAAAGTTCATAAATCACTGTAGATGCTGCATCACAGATGAGGAACGTGAGATGGCACGATTCTGAAGTTGCTGGGAAATCTCCGCAGGTGAACCGATGTGGCTCATTCTCAAAGACAGTGAAGAAGAACAACTGTAGTCGGATGTCCACTAGGTAGTCATAATAGCTAATACAATAATTAAGCAGAATGTTAGAAAGTGGCCATCCGGTAATGGAAGTTTGAAAGCTGCCTGTAACATGAAGGGCTACAGTTGTAATTTATAATTAAACAATGCATGTACAATCCTTGGTACACTGTACATGATACATCGCATAGCTCTTGAGGTGTACCAGGCAGAGTCCTACCAGACTGTGGCCTAAATACCACTTTGCAGCATGGTTCGGAAGATCTGATGAGTTGTCCGCCAAGATTCATCACTCATTCTACTTACTGAAGAGATTACATATGGGCCGTGGGGCCCATCCGCATGAAGGCTCCTCTAGGTGTGGAAGTGAGGGAGTCTTCTATTCAATTAGTTGGCCCCGGATGCTCGATTGCTGACCAGAGAATGAGAACTGAATTCCGAGAGGCACTGCTGCGGTGTAGGGTACCACAGTCAGTAAGCAGTTGCCCACGTCTAGCACTGCTCTGGCCACCCAACCTATCACTTGTTCTCTCTCGCTGACGTGTGGTCTCGATTCTTGATTTTTCAATCCTTTAATACTACTCGTGGCTTCAGAGGCAGGACGCCAAGCCAATCAGTGGGCGATCTGTAGCCGACCATCGTGCACCTAGGAAGGGCCAGGACGCTATCACGTGATAGACATTCTCCCCATTCATTTAGTACATATACGCGATTACGACGTCCTGGTAATATTTTGAAAATAGTTTCAATGAGCTACTTTAGGATAACTCGGGCATTTCTGGTCCGATTTTAAAAAGGTAAATAGTGTTTGAGTTCTCGTCTCATTCTGGTCCTGATAGGTACCAAGACCGACGAGAATGGAGTAGTTTAAAGAAATTACGTGCACCGACTCGGTACACTTTAGCATGCATTCTCTCCCAATGCTGACACATGTTGTCAGGGAAGATCTGATGCGATGTCACAGACTTAGTCATTTCATAGAACCCGCTCTCATATGACCCTATACATGCATACTATCCTACCCAGGAGGGCATGCTTGGAACATACCCGGAGCAGTTGTTCCGTACCCAGCTGAGCTGGGACGGTCCATACTCATCCGGCCGATCTGCGCTACACCACCCCCTCCTAGTTTGACACCCATGACAAATGATACTGCATCGTGGATCGAAAGCACGGGCGCACACTAGGTGGGAATTATAGACTTCTCAAGTAGGCGTGTAGTCGAGAGGAGTAGTGATGCGAGAGATGTCTAGTTTAATCAGAGAAAAGCACATAGAGGTGCGAAAGAGCTTGGGAAGGAGGCATACTTTAGTTTTGATTTTTGACCTGGTATTTATTTTTCCAGGCCTTTACTTTTTCTGTTTTCATTTTGCTGTGCATGCTCTTTTTTATTAATTTTTACCCTGATTTGGCAAAACAATAGCTCGCATGGGCGTTCTCTTGATGATGGACAATTCAATTTCCACCGAGAACGCCCAAGCTCCAACGTACCTGAATTAAGATATAAAAGTATAATATGATATCTAAAATACACAGTAATAACAATGTAATATCACAGCAGAAGTGATATTAATTACGTATGCATACAGTGCGGCCCATGTCGGTGGGTCCGCATGGATAGCTCTTGCCATCCCAAATCCGTCTCGTAGTACTTACACGAGAAGAAAAAATAATAAGGAAAATAATATATAATAATAAAGCTGGTTTGTCACGCAGCCTCAGCAATAGCCGAGACAGCATGACTGTAATAAAGACATTCACTGCAGTGTGTTGTGTACCTACACCGGACACGGTGCGTTTACAACACAGGAATTCACAGCAATTATTTTGCTGAGACACAGCTAGGCAATAATTTGCGTAGCTGTGTAGGATGACCATAGTCAGCCAAGGGACGGTGTTTCAATTTTAAAAACATATAATAAGAAGAAAAATATTCAATTTTCCGCACACCTAGTCACACATTCTGCTGCATCCACGACAATAATGGCCACAAACATCTGCTGAAAAGTTGCCCCAGCGAGTCTAAGTTCCACGACTCGTACTTGATGGTCATGGCGTGTGGTCTTCTGGTGCTGATATTACCTTATCTATGTTAATAATGTTTTCGGTGCTCAGGTTTGATGAAGCTGCGGATAAGTTGGCAGATGCACTTGTGGTAGTGGTGACGATGATGGGTGGAGTCCTGATGGTTGCTGGTTCTGAAGTTGCTGTCATCACGGTGGTGGTGGCGGTGGTGGTAGTGGTGCTTTCTTGGGGTCTGCTGGATGATGCGGAGATGCTGCGTGATGATGTCGTTCCAGTGGTTGCGGATAGTTTCTTAATTTTTACAGCCTGAATAAGTCTACTCGAGGTTGTTCTAGGTACTGCTCAGATCTTGGGCTTGTGGGCTAGGCGACATTTCCCCGAGTATGGTCTGTCCGACATGGTAGCTTTTCTGATGACATGATCTACTGGGATGATGGTGCTGCACATGGATGTCAGAGTGCTGGCATGAAGTGCGGAAATGGTGATGGTGGCTTCCGTGAGACTTATCTCCTCGTCGATAATTAAACTGAGCCGAGATATTGAACTGTCTGAAATGTCCTGTAACACTGGATCATTAATTGTCACAGGGGTTGTTATCACTACTGAAATTGCCTGTCCGATAATGGATGCGGATGTTGTTGCGGTGATGTGTGCTGCCAGTATGGTTACTGTCGGTGCTGCCGGTGTGGATGTTGCAGTTGGTATCAGTGCCGATGCTGCAGGCACTGCCAGTGTTGCTTTTACGGGTGCTGCCGGTCCTGTGTTGATGGTTGCTGGAGTGCTGGAGCTGGCTGGCTGTGTTGCAGATACGGATGCTGAAGCTACTTGCAGAAAGTCAGGTTGTCATCTTTTTGTGCGTTTAGTTTTAGCCATCTTCGCGGTCGGAATTATTACAATTGGAAGTCAAAGCGTGGTGTGAGGATATCTATATCCTCGTTTTGCTCACCAGGCTTTAATGTTACAACCAGCACACGATGCTTGAAAGATAACGCGTGTGTTACACCATACCGCATGGCAGAATATTAGTATTTACAGTCCGCACAGTATACTCTTTGAAGTAGATGATCGCGATAGGTGTGAAGTTTCAAGTCCGAATTTCTGGAAAATTCATGCTTACACGGCCGTCTGTCATATGAAGTTGAAGTACATGGATATTTCTTGCTGTTTACAGGTGCCGATTCTCCTGAGCTGTCGGACAAGGCGAGGTCTTCCGTAAGTGGCATACTATTCCCGCATGATGGTTGTATGCGGAACTGAACGTATCTAACTAAACCTTCCCTAACTTTCCTAACTCTTCATAATACTTTCCTGGCCAATTATAACATGAAATAATAATTGGAAAACAGCAGAATTTGGTTTACGACACGAAAATGGCCTAATGCCCGATCTTCCCTAGTGTCGAGTTTGAAGGGAAGACGAAGTTTCAGTGCGCGCCTTCCTCCTTTTATACTTTTTGGTGACGTCACAGGAGGGCGGAGGACCATGGCCGAAAGTTCCAGAGTGAGCTGGTCACTCCATGTATGGAATTCTTTAACTTTCGTTCTCCTGGAGTCTGACCATATATTCCCCTCGTAAGAAGAAGGTATATATATATATAAGAAGGCAGGATAGCCGCTTTCATCCCCACTCAGCGGAGAATCGGGTCTCTGATCAACGTTAAAATCTGGAACTATTTATTCCTGTGGATGCTCACATTTTAATTAGTGTGATGCAGTTTTCAAGTTGGATGCTTATAAACTCCCCTGTTTAAATTTCAGGCTGGATGCCCGATGGGGTGTGGGAGAGCGTGATGACGTCAGCGGGCATGGCCCCGACTCACCACCTCTCGCCTTCTCCATCACGCTGTGGTAGGGTCGTCAAGGGCAGTTCTTTTGTTTATAGCCTTTGATCCAATTTACCGGAAAATAGAAGTGATGATTACGTGATCCTTGTTTTGAAAGCACGTGGTTGATCAGAAACGTAGGCAATTTGGATATGGGTGGAGATTTGATGCCGTTGACTGTATGTATTTGATGCGAGAAATAGAAATATGTTTTCCTTTTTCTGTTCCTTAGAACAGCGTCCCTTTATATGCGTGTGATCTTGTACATGCGCCGCCTCTTGTGTGTAGTAGGTTTATTCCAGCTCGTGTTGATTGGTGGCTGGAATATGTAGGTAAGAGAATATTTGAAATTGTCTAAGTTTTGATGCTGCTTCATCAGCCCGTATGCTAATGATTCGTATATGCAGTAGAACAGTCGTGTTCTCAATCAAAATTAGGACAGTATAGCTGATGGTAATTTATTGTCTGGTTTAAACAGCTCCATGTCTTGCGGGAAGCCAAGTCCCCTGACCCCGCCAAGCTGGACTGTATTTACCAGGTGGGTGGACTGCCAAGCATCCTCCCCGGTGGGTAGAATTAGTCTCACCTCAGCTAGACCAAACTTAATTATCACAATACAGCTCGGAAAGTGCGTGCTTCAGTTTACAATTTACAATACCGTCGTATGGAGATTGTGATACAGTCATCCTGTTTATCTGTGTCTCTGTCATATTGTTGAATTTGATTGATATGCATGGCTGCTTATCTGTGGATGATCTTGCGCTATCGTGAAGTGTGAAGTTTTTATTGCAGTGAGGGGGGGGGGAATACTGCGATGCTTGTAATGTCAACTTTATCGGACATGGTGTATTTCACTCTGTAATGGCCGAGTTCGAAGACAGGACAGGGTTACTTTAGAGCACGGATGACCAAGAAGGGGGCTGTCATAACTTGAATCAGACCATTATCGGTTTTCCATTCGGTGGCAAAATCCTACTTGATACCGACGACAGACTGTGGGCATCTTGCTCTCTTAACAATATTGACTGTTATTACGTGTGATTGAAGTGTGTTTGTGTAGCTGATTACGTACGATGTTTCTGGGGGCGTGTGCTGGGGGAATCCCCCATTGCGCGTACTGTAGACGGCTGCGGTGTTGTTTCTCTTTTCCATATGATCAGTTTTCCGCATACCAGATAAGGGGTGTGTTTGTGGAAAATGTTGACTCGTGCTGACGGTGGTAGGGTTCTGTTGTAGGGAAGTCGGGGGTGCTGTGTGACGCTGTCATAGTGTGAGGTGGGAAGATCCAGTTTTCCATGCTGGGGAATGCCGATTCTGTTGCTGTTGCGGAAAAGTCAGGTTGCGGTGAGTTGCGAACTCACTGCATTCGTGCGGTAGGGAATGTTGTGGAAAAAGGTGTGTTTAACCTTTTCTGTTACAAAAGTGAGTTGCGTGCTATCCATGTTGTTGGTGATGTTGAATGTCTCCGTTATACCATCTATATAATCGGGTATGTATGTAGTGGTCGCGCAACGAAGAATTGACATATCCAGCCTTTATGGAAAATGTACTCTATATGCTCCTGGCTTTCTATGACTTGGTGTGATGTTCTGACTGCTCACGGGGGGGGGGGGGCTTAGTAGGGCGGTTGTGGTCGGGGATGCCCTTTGGATGGGGATGGTCATCTCTCATTACACAGCGGTTGGTACTCTGTCATAGTTTTTAAGTACCGGGAATATTCGAGCCAAGAGTCTGCTGAACAGGCTGCCTCTCTGCCCACCACCAGCGGGGATGACTGGGGTGCGGGATGCCACCTCCTCTGTAACAGCTGACTTTCTCATATCTGAAGATTGACGTCAATAGACGACGAGTGGCGTGTGAAATGGATGGGACATGTGATGTCCAAGCTGGGTGTGGAGATTAAGATGCCAGTTTGAATGGGGATGGTAGTGCTAATGGGTGGGTGCATCTTGTAGTGGCTGTGGTTTCGCATTGCACCCTTCGGCCTTCCCGGTATGTTTCCCTGTCCCCACCACACCGGACGAACGCCCAGTTCCCCACACAGGATGCAGCCTAGGCTAGGTGCCATTCCGTATATGCCTGAGATAAAGACATGTCCAAGTTAGGGGAACATAATCCGGGACAGAGTCAAGGCACACCCTACCGACTCCTGACTCGAGTAGGGACGGTACTGGATACCAATTAAGTGGTCGTCTTAGCGACGGCCGCAGCCTGGCTGGACCGTGCCATAGAGGTGATGCCTGCTAGATGTCATTTTAACTAAAGGTCTTGCGTAGATCGTTCTTGGACGTCATTTTAGCAACAGGCCCTGCATAGATCGTCCTAGCCAGGTCAATCATCCTGCGGGTACTTGGGATCCCAGACCACTCCACCAATCCAGCAAGTGACAGGTTACACCGTCTCACGCACATACCATCCTGCTTCCCAAAGAACGACTTTTCATGACCTCTGATCACAGGAGACATGACTTACAATACGAACGCTTGCCATGGCCTGACTGTACAATGAGCCATCTTGACCACTCATAACCAAGAACGGGTTGGTGAACTGATATGATCAAGACGACCGGCCAGCGACCCAGTCGATAGCGATCACCATCTGAGCTCATGCTCAGGGGCAACCGATGTCTGATCTGTATATATCTGCCAACAGAATACGAACTTTGACCGTTTTCCCCGGCCTTGCCTGCAGGCCATCTCTAGCAAACACAGCGAACTTCTAGTCTGCTAGAGGTGTCCTGGGTGTGGACTACCATCCACATACCACGCATGTCCACATATTATTAACAAGTTCAGCAGCCCGAACAATGTGCCAACTAGACGGTACCACAGTAGGATGTTAATTCACCCTTCGTTAGACACGGAGGCCTTCAGTTTCTCCTCAGCACTATACTCCAATTTCTCTTGCCGCCTTTTATCACCAACCTTCGAGGAGCCTATCCCTCTTAGTTGGCGATTTTATTTCTTGGAGTGGGAGTGCACTGAGTTGTGCAGTTTTTCTGTTCTTTGCAACAGGCCAAGGCCTCATCAAGCCTCTTCACTTCCAAGCTATTTATTATATGTTCCACACCACAGGAAACATGGCCGGGGCAGCCTCAGCTTCTGCTTGTGGTAACTCTATAATTAGGGTAATAGCATGAAGTGGGTGGGAATGGAAAGAGGTCGGCGGAACAACTTTTCCATCCTTCTCCTTAGACAGCACAAACGAGAGTCTTCAGATACGATGCCCCAGATCGTGTAGACCCGCTCTGTGGAGGGAGATGGCGAGTGCGTATCTCGTCATCATCCTCAGTGTTAGTCATTTGTTCACTGGACTCCTGGCTTGGTAGACGAGGGGTCGAACTGGCACCGCGGTGCTCTGGACTAACGTCGGGAATACTTGTTTCCATAGAGATATCTATATGGGTACCGGTGTTACATGGAATGCCCAGTCCGAGCTCTGGCACTGGGTCATCACTAACACAAGTTTTAAGTCGATCAAAGTGGATGACTGAGGTCAGGCCACCCGAGGCACGGATGCCATAGGTCACGTCCGACTTCTTAGCTACTACCAAATAAGGGCCTTTCCACTGGTTATTCAGTTTACTCGGCACATTTGCAGACCGTCGCAAATCGTGGACCCAAACCATTTTGCCCCCGCCTCATATGGGTCTCCATGCACTCGCCAGTCATGCCATGTTTTCTGACGCTGGTGTGCAGTAGATAAAGATTCTCTTACTAACTCATGGGCTTGTTCTGTCCTCCGCCGCATGAGCTCTACATAAAGAGAGGGTGAATTTTTTTCTCCTTGAATTCTGGGCATGGCCAGATCCAATGGTAAGGCTAATTCACGGCCTAACATTAACCGAGCAGGGGTATAACCCATGCTGGAATGTGTCGAAGTGCGGTATGTCATGAGCATGTATGGGAGTCATAAATCCCAATCGCGACAATAAAGGTTAGTTTCCTTAGTCAACATCTCTGCCAAGGTGCAGTTGAACCGTTCTACCATCCCATCGCTTCGTGGGTGGTACGGAGTTATTCTTGTTTTGGCTATGTGGAACAATTTGGAGAGCTTGGAGATCAGCTGGCTCTCAAAATTACTTCCTTTGTCGGAGTGCAATTCATAAAGCATACCGAAGTGGTAGAACACATTGCTAGTCAGGACCTCCACTACTGTGGATGCCTATTCCTCCGTACTTGTTTCTTTCATCCGTCATATTCAAGGGTCCGAGCACATCAATAGCCACTCACTCCCATGGTGCACCAACAATTTTAACTTGTAGAGGTGCGAAATGGTGCTGGCCAACAGCGCACCATTGGCATGGGACACATTTTCCGACCCATGCCTTCATACTATCACGTATCCTGATCCAGTAGAATCTTTGTTTGATGCGATCCGCTGTTTTTTCTACAACCAAATGTCCAGCATTGTCGTGTAGTTCACTATAACCCTTTGGCATTCCTCTGTGTGTGGCCTGTTTCCATCCTGGGACGTCGCTCAGTGCTTCACACAGGAATGCAGCCTAGTCTGCCTTTCCTGTACATGCGTGTGGAATTGAGGACCATGCCCATAAGAAACCTGATTGAGGAACATGGCCCATGGGACAATTAGTCTAACATGCGATCAAGAACCATGCCCATAAAAACATGATTGTGTAACATGGTCCACGATGTTCCTCTAAAGCATATACCCTCCCATTTCCCAAAGAATCACTTTTCATGATCTCCGATCATGAGAGGCATGGCTCACAATATGAACGCTTACCACAACCTGATTGTACATTGAGCCATCTTTATCACAAGCAACCAGAAAAGGGTCCATGAACTGACATGATCAAGATGACCAGCCAGTGACCCGGTCGATAGTGATTTCCCCGGCCTTGCCAGCAGGGCACCCACCATCAGCAGACCGAAAGAACAAAATCTGCAGAGGATAGGGTAAAGAATGTCATCCCGACATAGTTTTTGAAGGTTGAGTAGCTACTCGATCGGCGGATATGACGTGTCCCAAGAACTCGATGCTCTCTCTGAAAAGATGACACTTCTTGGGGTTGAGCTCGAGATTTGCGGTGCAGAACTGTATCAGGACCTTGTCCAAGTTGGATAGAGTCTGCCCAAATGAAGAGCCAAAGATGATTACGTCGTCGATGTAACAGAGACAGATCTCCCATTGTAGGGTAATTAATACCTGCTCAATGAGACGCTCGAACTTTCTAGGAGTATTGCACAAGCTGCAGCACATCTTGTGGAATTGGAAAAGATCACCTATACAGACAAATGCGATCTTCTTCCAGTCAGCCTCATCTATGGCTACCTGCCAGTACCGACTAGCTATGTCAAGGGTACAACACCACTTGGCTCCGGACAAGGAATCTAAGGGCCTGATCAAGCTTGTTCTAGCCTTAGCCTTCCTGGTAAATTTCCAATTGCGGCCGCAGCATGACCGCCTAGTAGTCTACACAGGATGCAGCCTAGGCTAGGTACCTTTCCGTATATGTGACTGAGAATAAGGCCCATGGCCCATGGGACAATAACGTAGTTGACCTCTGAACGAGCAGGTACAGTAACGGATACCCATCAATGGTCATCTTAGCAAGGGCCCGAAGACCGGGATAGGCCATACTATGAAGGTGATGCCTATCAGATGCCATTTTAGCGGAAGGCCATGGACTGGCATAGATCATTCTACGAGGTCATCCACCTTTCGGTGTACTGGGATCACAACTGAACACCGTCTTCAGTCCAGCATGTAACAGGTCACGCCCTCTTACACATATACCCTCATGCTTCCCAAAGAATCACTTTTCATGTTCTCTGATCACAGGAGGCATGACGAACGCTTGCCATTGCCTGACTGTACATTGAGCCATCTTGTCCACACATATGAACTGACATGATCAAGACGACCGGTTGGCGACCCAGTCGATAGCGATCACCATCTGAGCTCATGCCCAGGGACAAGTGATGGTCTGATCCATATCTATCTGCCAACAGTATACACACTTTGACTGTTTTCCCTGGCATTGCCTGCATGACTATCGTGTAGCAAAGATGCATAAAAATCTGGATATTTTTATGTCCCGTGTGTGGATTGTCATCCATGCACCAGGCATGTCCACTTGCTGAGATAGGATGAACCAAAAATCTCAGTAACCCGAACAGTACGCCGACTAGACGGTACCACAGTAGGATGTCAATTTATCCTTCATTAGACATGAAGGCCTTCAGTATCTCCGCTGCACTATATTACCGATATCACGTGCCCCCCCCCCCCCCGGACTCTTGCGAGCCCACTGCCACCTGTTTCGGACATCCTTTGAGGAGCCTATCACTTTCAGGTATCCGAGGTAACGAATATGCGTCTTTGATGCTAAGATCATTAAGGCGGCGGTAGTCTATACAAAACCACAAATATCCATCCTTTTTGCCTGCTAGTACTATGTCCGCAACATGCCATTTACTTGTTGATGTGCCTCCGCCTCCTTGTGAATGGGAAGACGTCGTATGGGTCAGTTGTTTCCGGTATCGATGCAGTGTCGCACGAAATGAGTTTCTCCCAGATCCATGTAACCAGCCGAGAAACTTTCACGATACCTATATAATATTTTCCATATGTCACGTTTGTGAGATTGTGAGATTGTGCTAATCCAACTGTGGCACACAAATAAATGGCATGCAGCTGTTCTGGTAAATCATCAGAAGTTGTTGGTGGTGTAGGTGCTGTAGGGGGTGTCTCCAGTGATATCACATCCACCAGATGGCCACAACAAGCTCCCAGTACTAGTATTATTGGGTCCGCTGTGCCATTGAATACTCTAAATGGTATATGATCCTTATGTAATCAGGGTCGGGTTCCAGCATAGCTGTCTGTGTGTGTGTGTGTGTGTGTGTGTGTGTGTGTGTGTGTGTGTGTGTGTGTGTGTGTGTGTGTGTGTGTGTGTGTGTGTGTGTGGGTGTGGTTGTGGGTGTGAGTGTGAGTGTGTGAGTGCGTGTGGGTGTGTGTGTGGGTGTGTGTGTGTGTGTGCGTGCGTGCGTGCGTGCGTGCGTGTGTGTGTGTGTGTGTGTGTGTGTGTGTGTGTGTGTGTGTGTGTGTGTGTGTGTGTGTGTGTGTGTGTGTGTGTGTGTGTGTGTGTGTGTGTGTGTGTGTGTGTGTGTTGCTTCCTAACTGTGTTGTGGTGGCCCATAAGATTTCCTCTTGTCCCGGCTCAACTGTGGCTGCAGATGTCAAAATTACTGCACAGGTGTTGTACAGTGATGATTCCGGTCCAAGGGGTATGCGTCGGCCATGTATGTCTAATTCCTGTTGTCTGCAATGTATGGTGGCTTTGCTGGCATTGAGGAAGTCAGAACCTAGCAGGGCATCGTTTTGAATAGATGCAATGACAACTCGCTGTATGAATTGCATTTCCTCTATCTGTATTACGAGGTTTACTGTACCAGCCACAGGAACATCGGCCCTGGTAGCTGTTTGTAAAAATATGTTTGTAGGCCTAAGGGGTGGCTTTTTATGAGGTGGGATGCTCTCATGCGAGTGCTTGTTGAAAACGGTGATGGAAGGTCCAGTGTCTACGGTGGCACTGTTTGAAATGCCACTAAACAGGAAACCACATGTGTATATTAATTTGCGGTGTGCTTGTGGAAGAGTTTCCAATGATACTGCCTGAAGAATTTCTTTTGGTGCAGTATCATCATGTATGTAGTCCGTTTGTCTTTGAATGGCTTTCGTGAGTGTAATTGTTGGCGGAGTGAGGTAGGGACCAACCCGTCGCCGCTGCTGCTGTGATCGCTTAGGCGATGACGGAGCTGGGGAAGCAATGGCGGTGTTGTTGATGCTGGTGTGTTGTACCGTAAATTAGTGTAGACAGCAGTCTGGACAGGACCGGTGTGGTCGCGGATAAGGGACACCTGTGTTAGCCACTTTTTGCATGCATCATCAGATGTTTGGTGGATGCACAAAGGAAGCAGTGGCGGCACGGGGGGGGGGGGGTGTTGCCGTTCTTTGGATGATGCGTCTTCTTGCAGATCCATGATGCTGTATGCTGATCGCTGTCCATGTCACTATTACTGCTGCTGGATGCGGTGGGTGATGCTGTTAGGACTTGTGAGTTGCATACCACCAAGGGGCACCGGGTGTTAAGCGCTTTGGCGGGTGGTCGAGGTGCTTGTATAAACATTGTTTCGGTCGAGGTGCTACAACCAACCACTGCCGTTTTACATAGGAAAGAAGGTTTGTGAGATGTGGAGGTTGCGAGGTCACAACCTCTCACAGAGGGAGATGTCGGTGTCGTGGATGCGGTGTGCATCGTTGGTACCGACGTATGTGAAGCTGGGTGTGTGTGATTGCGTACTGTTGTGGAAGTGTTCTTTGTAGTGTTTGAAGGTTGATGTTGTTGGATGGAGGATGCAGTTGAGCCGGGTTGTGAGAGTGGGCACTGAAGTGACTATAATCGGTGCCTGTTCTAGTTTAACGACGACTCAGGTTGCAGTGTACGTCGGTCAGCAGTAGGAGTTGTAGATGGAGGGAGATTTGGACATCGCTCCTTCCAGTGGTCCGGCTGACCACATCCAAAACATGTGTTTGGTGGCTGTGTAGGTGTTACCGTACTTGTAGCTGGTCATGTTGTCGACTGTGTCACGATGGTGGTGCTAAGCATGGTGACTAAATTGGTGAGTGCGGAGATCTGTTTAGTAATCTCTTCCAACCTATCATACATATTTTGTATATTGTTATTGTTGTGCTGGTTCCTGCATCCGAGGGCGTTGTTGTGACCACTTCCCCTCCCCCACCCACCCTCCGATGGGACTGGCCACGCCCTATCCCCAGGCGCATGAGTATGACTGGTGGGGTATTCTAACTATGTGGTATGCGGGTCGGTTTCTGATGCAGATGCAGAAGTGTTGTCGGCGGCGATTAGGAGATGTGCATCATTCGCTTCATTAATTGGATGCAATTGGTGGTGATTTGCTTTTTCCCACTCCAAGAAATTCTCAATTCTGACCGCAGTCACCGTTAGTGACTGGAGACTACAGTGATCAATGAGAAATAATTTTTCCTTGTTGGCAGGCTCACCACTCAATGCGTTGATGAAAGTGTCTAGATGTAGTTGCGTGACTCCCTCATGATAGACTGCTGGGGTAGGCGCGCATAACCAGGCGTCGTATATGGCTTGCCAATTCCGACAAGGTCTCCCCAGCTCGTCTATGCAAGTTTTTGAGCTGAAGACGACTTGTTTCACCATGGGTGGTGTCCCCGAAGCGTTTTTCAGTTCTGTGTATGTTGGCATTGAGTCTGATCCCAAATCTGCCAGGACTTGAAGAGCTTTTCCCGACAGCTTTGCGGCCAGATACTCTCCCATTTGCTGATCCGTCCACCGGTTTGTGTGGCTAATAATTTCCAATTGGCACTTATAATTGGCCTAATCATTCTCCCCACTGAATTCGGGAGGGAGAATGACTCGGCCATGGCCATGATATGGTACTATAGGTGCGAATCCGGGTGGCAGTGCTGGGGAGAATGGTGTAAACACGGATGCTGGTCTGCGTGTTGCTAGTGGTGTTGGGGGCTGTTCCCATTGTTGTTCCAGTTGATACCGCATCGGCGACAGTGGCTCCCAATGATAAAGTTGAGCATGACACGTTGGTTCCACCGAATACTGCCCTGATGCATGTCCATAGACGGGTGTTGGTCTATAGACTGCTGGAGGCGTACTGTGTATATGATGCGGACGCTCTGTCAGTCGCTGTGACAGGTATTCCTCGTACGGAGGTGGTCCAGGAGACTGATTGGGGTGGTGCATGTCATGTGATGTTGTATTTCTTCTGGTATATTGTTGAAAGGGAGGGTCCGCATCTCCCGGTTCGTATCGCGGGCTGGATGGATAGTAAGGCAATGACGTTCCAATTGGAGGAGATGCGGAATACAGGGCATGAGGTGCAGGCCATTGGTCACCTTCTGATGAAGCTGGTGAACATAATGGGTGTGAAGAATTGGTATGCCCCCGTAGGGGTCTTTGTCATGGTCGACTTTGATCCGGCAAGGGTGTTGGGTGCCTATCGCGGATATCCGACAGTATGATATATTGAGTACCAACCTTCAAGGCATCGCCGAAGGTCCCCTCACTGATCGTGAATACTCGTGTAGATACGGTGCTGGTGGTTCTGGCCCAGGGAAATTTCTAGCATAGTTGGTGAGTACGCGTGCAGTTCTCCCATCATATGATGCTACTTCCATATCAAGGGAATGCTGTTCATCTGATGAAGGAGACTGTAACGTGTGTGTGTTGAATGTAGGCATGGGTTCACTTCTCGTTTGAACCCCACATCGGGCGCCACTTGTAGCTCATGGGGGTATGCGCTAGTTCGTTCTGCTGCTCCACTCTGTTGCACCACATGTACATGAATGCGCGGGAGGGCTGGTTAGCTACGGTTCTTGGGGTAATGGATCCCATATCGCAACTCTCCGAAAAGTACAAAGACCGACTTCTAGAGCCGGTGGAACGATAACGTTCCAGTGGGGCCGTGCGACCATTTCCGCCAAGATTGAACCTCACTGTTTCATCCCAACTATTTGTATCACAGGTATGACGGTCCATAGCTCAATTTAGGCGCCTGGACGTGATAATTAATCTAAACATATATACTATACAAACAATGGTACTCGTTTGATAGCACGAGAGAGAAAATATACAGTACATAGAACTAAGCCGGTGTCTTGTTTGTGTGGATTCGTCAGAGGTACCTCACCGATCCGTATATATCCGTGAGGTATCCCTGCAAGGGAGCGTCCTAACGAGGCCATTTATGTAGTTTAATATAAACCATTATACCCCTAGCAAAAATAGTATTGTTGCGAGAGGAAAGTGCCTCATGTAAGCTTCCATCACAGGAAAATGCCTTCAACGCTGAAGCGGAGGAAGAGAGCTGGCAAAAAGGGCCACTCTCTTGTTCAAACATAAGCTAAGTGTCATGTGAGTCAACCTAGTGAAATTATAATTAATGTGATGCACGCTGTATTACGTGAAGATGGGGTGGATGATTTCTGAAGAATTCAAACGCTGTCATCTTATGTAGGTCCAAGATACTGCATTGGTAGTTGCCACTTTATTTATGCGGTCCTTCTGCTAAATTCTAACCTACCATTTAGTTGTTAGATTTACTTCCAAGCTTTGGCCACAAGTGGCAGGGATTTCTACCTAGCTTTTGATACATGAGCCTAACTGGCGAAGATGCTCGGTTTCCCGAAGGTCACCCTACAGAGCATCTCCCTCAGAAAGGCGGCGTGTGGACATGTTATGGGGTGACAGCTTCAGAATCATATAACGATCTGGTTACATATCACACTGCAACCACATACAACATCAGTAGGACAAGTCACCATTTACATAAGCAATTTGAAAAGTGCATAACAGTTTTATGGCGGAGAGTAAGAGGCAGATATCCTTCTCTAGTGACCTTCCCGGGGGAGCGTGGTGGGTTCCAAGACCGCACCGAGTCACTGTACAGAGTTAGATGGAAATCTGTGTCCCATCCATCACCCGTGTGTCGGGGAAGGATCATTTCAGATCCGGCCCCAGGGACTAACGTTTGCCTGTCATTAGGGTTAAGTTTCAGAATGCCCAGAGATGCACTGTTGGCCAGTTTTAAATAATATTTTTCGCAGTGCTTCCTACTTTGGCAGGGTTATCTATGCTAACTAGTATCCGAAGATACAGAGGGGGTGAATGCGAAATCAACACTTTGGTCTTCACCACTTGGAAACCCCAATAGTTTCCCAAGTCGGATCATGTCAATGTATCGATGGGAGTTCCATACAATTTATAAGCCTTGCGGCCGGAGGAGCATAGAAAGAGACAGTCACTCAATATAATAAGAGGCATTAAGATATTTGGCCAATTTTACACAATCTAGCCGGTGTGCGGTGTTACATATCTGCTACATCCGGAAAAGAGGCTTACACAAATCTCTCCTACAGAGAGATTGTCCCTAACTACTTTAAACCTATTCTATCGAGCTAGAATAGCCAGGTTTAGTCGACCACATGTCAGGTTCACATAATGTGAACATGAACAGTGACCTCAGTGTAAAATTGATGCTGGGGGGGGAGTGATACAGATTTAATGTTGCTGTTTAGTATAGCCTAGTGTACTGAGGTCCTAGAGTTTTATATAAAATAAACAAAACAAGTAACTAGGATGGCTGCTTGCCATATCGTGCACATGCGGTGCTCAGGAATAGAATATACGGACAGACTAGCACATACCCCCAGAGGCTACAAGTGGCGCCCGATGTTGGGCTCAAATGAGAAGTGAACCCACACCCACATTAAACACCAGTGCATTTCAGTCTCCTTCATCGGATGAACAAAATTCTTTAGACATGGAAGTAGCATCTTATGATAGCAAGTATCCTAACCGATTATCACTGGTGACACGAACAGTCGGGATGAGAGAGTGTGGTTCAATCTCGGTGGCAAGGGTTGCATGGCCCCACTGGAACATTATCATTCCACCGGTTCTAGAAGTCGGTCTTTGTATTTTCTGGAGAGTCACGAAACAAGATCCATAAACCTGAGAAATGATGCTAACCAGCCAACCCGCGCATCGTGCACATGTGGTGCTGAGGAACGTAATATACGGATGGACTAGCGCGTAACCCTGGAGGCTACAAGTGGCACCTGATGTGGGGCTCAAATGAGAAGTGAACCCACACCAACACCCACATTCAACACCCATGCATTTCAGTCTCCTTCATTGGATGAACAAAATTCTTTAGACCTGGAAGAAGCATCTTATGATAGCAAGTGTCCTAACCGATCATCACCAAAATTTCCTCTGTACAGAAATACCAGCACCGTATCAGCACCAGTATTTGCTGATTAGCGAGGGGACATTCTGCGATGCTGGATCGCGGTTGACCACGAGAAAGACCCCAGTGGGGGCATCTAATACCTTCATGCCCAATGCGTTCAACAGCACCATCAGAAGGTGATCAATGGCCTGCCCCTTATGCACCATGTCCCGTATCACCTCCAATGAGGACTTCATCTCTGTGCTACCCTGTGGTACCGCGGAATAAACACTGGGATACGGGAACACAGTTGCCATCCTACAACAGAAGATATACACACTTGCACCATGCACACCACCCTCATCAGTCTCCTGGACCCCCAATCCGTATGAGGAGCGCCTGACTCAGTGACCAGTAGAGCTTCCAAGATGTATGCATACTACACCACCATCCGTTTATCATCCACCACCGATACAGCATCTAGCAGAGCCCACACAATTGTATCAAACTGAGCAGCATCGACGGGAGTCACCATCAAGGACACGGCACCAGGGAAACTATCGACCAAACAGGGAACTACCACTAACAGCATCACCGACACACAGACCAGCATCCGCGTTCACGTCACTTTCCCCTGCACTGCCACCAGGATTCACGCCGGTAACACCTTATCATGGCCATGGCTGAGTCATTCTCCCTTCAGAATTTAATGGGGAGAGTGACTGGGCTAATTATAAATGCCAATTCGAAATTATCAGCCGTACCAACCGGTGGACGGATCAGCAAATTGGAGAGTATTTGGTCACAAAACTGTCAGGCAGGGCCCTTCAGGTCCTGGCAGATTTGGGGTCAGACAGCAACTTACACGGAACTGGAAAGCGCGTTATCGGAATGATCTGGAGATATGGCCCTCAGTGAAACCAGTCATCTACAGTTGAAAAACTTATGGAGACACAAGGAAACCCTGCCGGAAATGGCAAGTCATATCCGACGACTTGTCACACATGCCTACCCCAGTACAAATCATGAGGGAGTAATGCATTTCACCTTTATCGATGTGTTGAGCGGTGAGCCAGCTCTCAAAGAAAAGCTGAAACGGCAGTCAGGATGGAAAACTTCTTGGAGCGGGAAAAAGCTAATCACCGCCAAGCACATCCAATCAATGAGTTAAACGATGCACATCTCCTAATCGCGACTGACACCACATCCGTACCCGCATCAGCATCAGCAACCAGCTTTAACAACACCGCATCACATAATGAACACCACCACCCCCACCAGTCAGAATCACGCACCCAGAAGAAGGGGCGTGGCCAGTCCCATCGGGGAAGCCACAATAACTCCCCAGGATGCGGGAACCAGCAAAACAATAACAATAGGCAAAATATGCATGATAGGTTAGAGGAGATAACAAAGCAAATCTCAGCACTCACTAACTTAGTTACCACACTCAGCACCACCATCGCCACCAAGCAGACCACACGACCAGCACCAAGTAATACAGCTCAGCATACACAGCCACCTAACGCATGTTTCGCTTGTGGTCAGCCGGGTGACTGGAAGGAATGATGTCCGCACTTTCCTCCTTCCACAACTCTAACAGCTGACCAACATACACCGCAGCCAGAGTCCCCGTTAAACTAGAACGGTCACTGATTAGAGAGTCACTTCAGTGCCCACTCCTGCAACCTGGTTCAACTACGGTCTCCAAATGGCAACGTCAGGCGGATACATCTACCACCACTAAGAATGCTACCAGTACCTAATATGACACACGCGGCTTCACATGAGTCGGTGCCTACGATGCATACTGCATCCACAGCACCGCCAGCACCCCTCTGCGAAAAGTTGTGACCCCGCAATAAATGCAAACCCGCTTTCCTATGTAAAACGGCAGTGGTTGGTTGTAGCACCTCCACTGAAACAACGTTTATACAAGCACCATGACCCACCACCAAAGCACTTAACACCCAGTGCCCCTTGGTGGTATGCAATTCACAAACCCTATCAGCATCACCTACCACACCTTAGTGAGATTGCATCCCCATTATTCCAGATCACCGAGAAAGATCGACCATTCGAGTGGACGAGTGAGTATGCAGGTTCCTTCAGGGCATTGAAGGACCATTTGACAACCACACCAATTCGTGCTCATCCTAACCCTAACCTCGATTTCATCCTAGACACTGATGCATCTGCTTATGAAATAGGTGCAGTTCTATCTCATCACAGAAGATGGAATGGAGCAGGTACTGGGTTATGGTTCGCATACTCTGAACAAAACAGAGAAACGTTATGCGACCACGAAGAGAGAATTATTAGCTGTGGTGTATTTTGTCAAATACTACAAACACTTTCTATATGGACGCCCATTTACACTCCATACAGATCAAGCCTCACTACGCTGGCTCAGAAACCTAAAACATCCAGAGGGCCAGGTAATGCGGTGGCAGGAATCCCTGGAGGCCTTCAACTTCAATGTTGTTCATAGACTCGGTAAGCTGCAATGAAATGCCGTCCTTGAGCAGAATCGGGCTCGAGCATGAACAAAAAGTGGCCACCACCGTGACACATGCAACACAGCCATTTCTCGTATTCCCCGAGCTGCGGTGTGCAGACTGGGATACAGAGAAAGTCGGTCATGAACAGGCAACAGACACACAAACACGACAGATATATGCATGAATCCAGGAGGGGGTACATCCTCATAAGGAATCTATCAGCCCATCATCCGCAATGGCTAAATATTATTATCAGAGGTTTGGGGAGTGCCATACACACGATGGCATCCTTTACATTAACAACCGGACAGTAATTCCTGAGCATTATACGGTAAAGATTCTCGAACAATTACATGACAATGCTGGACATTTACCCGTCGGAAGAACTGTGGAACGCATCAAACAAAGATGCCACTGGATTGGGATATGCGATAGTATGAAGGCATGGGTTGCCAAATGTGTCCCATGTTAAAGACGCGATGTTGGCCAGCACCATACTGCATCTCTACAGATTAAAGTTGTTGGTGCACCATGGGAGCAAGTGCTTAGTGATGTTCTCGGACCCTTGAATATGACAGATGAAGGAAACAAGTACATCCTCGTATTGTAAGACTATTTACGAAGTGGGTAGAAGCATTCGCTTTACCAGACCAAGAGGCATCCACAGTAGTGGAGGTCCTGTCTAGCAATGTGTTCTGCCATTTCGGCATGCCCTATGAATTGCACTCCGACCAAGGAAGTAATTTTGAGAGCCGGCTGATCTCTGAGCTCTGCAAATTGTTTCACATAGTCCAAACAAGAACAACACCGTACCACCTGCACAGTGACGGGATGGTAGAGAGATTTAATATTTAATAGAACTCTTGTAGTGATGGTGACTAAGGAAACGCACCTTGATTGCTCAATTGGGATCTACGACTCCCATATGTGCTCATGGTATAATGCACTTCGATACATTCCAGCATGGGTTATACCCCAGCTCAGTTAATGTTAGGCCGTGAATTAGACTTACCCTTGGATTTGACCATGCCCAGAATTCCAGGAGAGAAAAATTCACCATCATTTTAAGGCGAACTCATGTGGCAGTGGATAGAACAATCCCATGACTTAGTAAGATAATCTTTATCCACTGCCCACCAGCGTCAGAAAACATGGCATGACCGGTGAGTGCATGGAGATCCGCATGAGGTGGGAAAATTAGTTTGGGTTTACGATACGCGATGTTCAGCAAACATGCCAAGTAAACTGAGTTACGAGTGGAAAGGCCCCTATGTGGTAGTAGGTAAAAAGTCAGACGTGTCCTACCGGATCCAGGCCTCAGATGGCTGGACCTCAGTCATCCACTTCGATCGACTTAAAACTTGTGTTAGTGATGACCCAGTGCCAGAGCTCGGATTGGGTGTTCTATACAACACCGGTACCCAGACAGATGTCTCTATGGAAACATGTATTCCCGACGTTAGTCTCGAGCACTGTGGTGCCAGTTCGGCCCCTCTCCTACCAAGCCAGGAGTCCGGTGAACATATAACTAATGCTGAGGACGATGACGCACCACGTACTCGCCCTCTCCCTCCTCAGAGCGGGTCTACACGATCTGGGAAATCGTATCTGAAGACTTTCTCATTTGTGCTGTCCAAGGTGAATGATGGAAAAGTTTGTTCCTCCGACCTCTTCCCATTCCAACCCACTTTATGCTATTACCCCAATTATAGAGTTCCCACAATGGGAGGCTGAGGATGTCCCGAGCCATGCCTCCTGTGGGATGGAACATGTAATAAATAGCAAGGAAGTGGTTGGATGAGACCTTGCACTGTTCTCGACAACAGGAAAACTGCACAATTCGATGCACTTCCCCTCCAATCCCCCAAAATGCGAGACCACTCCCCACTCCAAGTCGTGCCCTCTCCATTTGCAACACCACCCCCACTCCAACTCGCATCCCTCATCTCTGCACCGAGTTTGGACATTACACGTCCCATTCTTTTCACACTCCACTCATCATCTGCTGACTGTCAATCTTCAGATATGAGAGAGTTAGCTGTTTCAGAGGAGGGAGCATCCCGCACCACAGATAACTCCCACCCCCCCACTCCACCCCCCGGCCTGGTTGTGGGCGTGGAAACAGCCTGTCCAGCAGACTCTCGACTCGAATTTTTCCGGTACTTAAAAACTATGACAGACTACCAACCGTCATGTAACGGGAGATTCCCATACCCACCCAAGGGGGCACCCTTGACCAAAATCACCCCACCAAGCCCCTCGTAAGCAGTCAGAACATCACACCCAGACACAGCAAGCCAGGAGCACCATGAACACACACTTGCCCTCAGGACTGGATACGTCAATTGTTCGATTCGCGAACACTACACACACATCCTGTTATTTGAGGTATAACGGAGACATTCTACACCTCATTACAACGAGCAGCATAGTCGTCACCATCTATGTACAACACCAACAGTATATCAGCATGCACCTAACTTTTGTAGCAGAAAAAGTTAGACACCTTTGTCCGCAACAATCCCTACCGCATGAATGCGGCGAGCTCATCACGCACCACACCCCGACTTTTCCGCAAAGCAACAGAATCGGCATTCCCCAGCTTGGAAAACTGGATGTACCCACTGCACAATACGCCAGTATCACACAGCACCACCGACTTCCCCACAACAGAGCACTACCATCATCAGAACAAGTCAACATTTTCCCCAAGCACCCCCCACCTCGGTATGTGGAAAACTGATTGTATGGTGAGGAGGGAGACATCGCAGCCATCAACAGTACCCGCCACAAGGACACTCCCACCTCTTGGAAGCGACATACGAAACAGCTAAAGATAAACACCTCATTCACCCGTAATAACAGATTTCTTTATTGAGAGAGCCAGATGTCTGCAGTCTGTCGTCGGTAGCTAGTACAAGATAGGCACAGAACGTAAAATTCTGCAATGGTCTTATTCAAGTCATGACAGCCCCCGTTTTGGTCATCCTCACTCTAAGTACCTCTGTTCCGCCTGTTTAAGGCTCGGCCATTACAGGGGGTGGAAAGATGACACCTTCACGCCGGTCTCCTCCGTAAGTACCAACTTTGTTGAGAAACTAAGTCATCAAGGAGTGTGGGCTGACATCTGCATACAGAGGCAACTCTAATTATGCCTACCCTTCTTCAAACAAGAAACTGTGCTTGACATCCTCAGATTACGCAATCTTTCCAGGATCTTACCATAGCTACGTGGAATGTACGTGGTCTGAGTGCAACATCAAAGAGGCAAACCTTAGGTGCAGACTGTGAACACTATGACATCGATATCGCATGCATTCAAGAGACTAAAGTAGCTAAACACTCAGAGCAGCAACTACAGACAGGCCATAAGCTAGTGCTCATGGAGCAAAAACAGGCCACATACCGGGGCTTAGGCTTAGTAATCGGACCAAGGGATTTGGATAATGTCATTAGTTTTGGATACGACAGTGATCACGTTGCAATCATCGACCTGGCTATACCTACGCGAAAACACACCACCACTAAGTGTCGAATTGTCAATGCATATGGCCCAACTACCGAAAAAGCCAAAGAGAATCCAGCAATATTAGATTCATTCTAGGGAGAACTGAGCTCCGCCATTACAATCCCAGCTAAATGGCAACTGTTCGTGATCAACTCCAAGCTGGGTTAACTCGGAATTGCGGACAAAAATTCAGGACGTGGCTTATGCATGGGCTCCTATGGAGCACACACAACAGCAATGGAGATGCACTGGTGGCATTCCTTAGTTCCAATGGCCTATTTGTCACAAACCCGGCTTTCAAACACCCATGCCATCACCGGACAACATGGACTGGACACATTACTGATCGCAAAGCCCCAGAAGGTTCTAAGGCTACAACAGCTGTCTTCAACCAAATAGACTTCATACTATTCAAGACAGAAGCAAAACTCCGGAACGCTCATTCGCATGGAGGCACAGAACTCAATTCTGACCATATGCTAGTCATTACAGGCCTTCAGATGAACAATCTCTACCTAATATATAAACACCATACCAGGCAAGAGGGTAGAGTCACCCCAACCTACCCAAGCTCATTAGCGACACTGACACTCAATTGTCATACAAAAAAGCCCTCAGGGAGCAGATAGCTAGCCTCGATGTCAGCACAGATGCAAATGAAGCCCTAACCAAAATACTGAAATCTATGGAATCATCTGATACCAGCACCATAGGTGTTCTTAAAAATAACCAAACTAGGTATACTGACGACCCTCTAGTAGTAAAACTGTCAGCAGAGCAGAAAACGTTATGGCTGCACATATATCAAAATGGCCAAAGTGAAGACCGCACCAAACTACGCCGGGAGTGCAATATTATTCTGCGCCACATTAGCGGACACTTAAAATATCTTACTATTCAACAGGCAGACTCCCTAGCAGATGAAATCACTGCCGTGGATGACTGTCACAAAATGTTTCGGGCAGCCCGAGCCCTGATAGTTACCGACTACACACCACCACAGGACACTTTATCGGGACTGACCAGGGGAAAGCCGAGATGATCCGAGAATGGTTCAATGAACTGTTCACTGACAACGATGATGAGCCCATGCACCCGTTCTCAGGAGACCCCAGGCCATTACTAACACCAATTAAAACAGCAGAAGTTGAGAAGGCACTTAAAGCCCTGAAAAATGGACGTGCATCTGGACCTGATGGCATGATAAATGAACTATTCAAATACGCAAGTGACATTATCTCAAAACCGATCATGCACCTAATCAATTCAGCTTTTATGCACCACCTTCCCATCGACGCAGTAGGCGAAGGCATCCTTATCGCACTACCCAAGCCCAAGAAGCCGCCTGGGCCCCCAGCCAATCTGCGGCCTATTGTGCTCCTCAACAGCATACGGAAAATCCTATCCAATGTTACTCTATGCCGCATCCAAGACAAGATCGATTATTTTCACCGGATCATGTCAGTGTGGCTTCAAACATGGAAACAGCTGCGCAGACATTGTATGGGCTCAACGCATGCTTGTGTTGGTAGTCATGTCCAAACGCAGGGACTTCCACAAAATAGGAATTGACATGTCACGAGCCTTCGACACAATTAAACGCTCAAAGATCCTAGATGTACTACGCCAGGCCAGTTGCAATGAAGATGAGCTACGACTAGTGAGACTACTGCTTGCAGACACCAAGCTGAGAGTACGAGTCAAGTCAGTGAAGTCTGCAGTTTGAGACATCAATCGGCTCCACACAGGGAGATGGTCTATCTCCGGTGGTTTTCACCTGCTACCTTGCTGCCACATTGAAATCTGTGCGGGAAAGTTCCACAAGACCAAACCCCCAGTGTCAATACTGGGCATGCTGCTAGAGATGGTATATGCCGACAATGTGGCCTTCATAGATAAGGAAAAGAATCCCCTTGACGAACTTCTCCCAATAGTTGCAAGCAAACTAAAAATTGAGAATCTCTTTATGAAAGAATCCAAAGCAGAGTTCACCCACATATACATATCGACAAAGCATGAAACTAAAGAAAATGACGATCCACTTCGTGGTGGTGAACCATTGAGGAAAAGTAAAATCCTTGGCTCACTGCTCTGCAGTACTGCTGCACACTGCGTCATGGGGAACATAGCTTTCTAGTCCTTCTGGAAGCTATGGATTCGTAGATCAAAGATGCCCTTGATAAAGAGGCTACGTTTATACAATGCAACCTGCGTATCCTTGATGCTGTATAACTGTAAAAGCTGGGCAGCTCCAAAGGCAGCTCTAGACAAACTCGATGCCTGCCCCATCACTGGACACTGCTGACCAGACAGCATAATTTCCAACACTGCACTAGACAAGATGTGTAATACGTCGCCGCTGTCTAAAAAGGTCGTCCAGCAAAGATGGTCCATGTTTGGCCATGTGCTAAGGATGCCAGAAGAGACACCAGCACAGAGAGCCTTGGAATTCGCCCTACTCGGAGCCAACAAATACAAAGCGAGGAGAGGACTCATTGCATAAATCTTCTAAGCGTGCTACGACGTGACCTCAAGAAAGTAGGACACGGTACACTCAGTCAAGAATGAACCTGAGGAGGCTAAGGATATTGGCTGAGGACAAGACACAGTGGAAAAAAGCGAAGAAGGACTGATTGCAGCTGTAGGGTGTTTCTACTACTACAGCCGCAGAATACAGTAATCATCCATTACACAGAGAATACATTCAATGTCCGATAAAGTTGTCACCACAATCACTGCAGTGCCTCTCCCCCCCCCCCCCACCCCCCAACTGCAATAAAACTTTGACACCTCATGACAGCGCAAGATTCATCCACAGATAAGCAGCCACGCGTATTAATCAATTTCACCAACATAACAGAGACACAGCTATTCAGGATGACTGCTTCACAATCTCCATACGACGGCATTGTAAATTGTACAACTGACGCACGCATTTTCCGAGTTGTACTGTAATAATTAAGTTTGGTCTAGGTGTGGTGAGACTAGTCCTACCAACAGAGGAGCATGCTTGGCAGTCTGCCCACCAGGTAAATATAGTCCAGCTTGGTGGAGTCAGTAGACTTGGCGTCCGCAGGACTGGGTCTGTTTAAACCAGACACCTTACACAGGAGGAGGAGGTGCCATTTAAAATCCTGTGCATAATAGGGACGCTGTTCTTCTTCTTCTTCTTCTTCTTCTTCTTCTTCTTTCTTCTTCTTCTTCTTCTTCTTCTTCTTCTTCTTCTTTTCGTTCGCTGATCATACCGCCAGTCCTGTAAGTGACTATCGACATGATCATAAGTTCTGAGGAACAGAGAAATAAAAAGATGATATACTTCTATTTTTCGCATCAAATGCAACTAATCTACAACAGTAAATCTCGACACATGAACAAAGCCACCTAAATTTCCGATCAGCCACGTGCTTTCAAAACAAGAATCACTAGATCAACACTACTGTTTTCCGATAAATTGGATCAAAGACTATAAACAAGAGAACCGCCCTCCCACGTGGCTACCACACCGTGATGGAGGCGGCGAGAGGTGATGAGTCGGGTTATATATATATGAAGGTAGGATAGCTGCTTTCATCTCCAGTCCACAGGAAATCAGGTCTCTGATTAACATTAAAATCCAGAACTACTTATTCCTGTGGACGCTCACCTTTTAATTAGTATGATGCGTTTTTCAAGTTAGATGCTTATAAACTCACATGTTCAAATTTCAGGCTGGAACACCCTATGTGATTACGTCAGCAGTCATGACCCCGACTATATATATACAATACATATATATGTTTACCTCCTCCTTACGAAGGGAATATATAATTGGACTCCAGGAAATTAAAGTTCTGAAAATCCATGTAGGAAGGTGACCGAATCACCCCGAAACTTTAAGGGATGGTCATCCACCCTCCTCTGACGTCACCAAAAACTATAAGAGAAGGAAATCGTGCACCAAAATTTCATCTTCCCTCCAAACTCGACACTAGGGAAGATCAGGCATTAGGCCACTTTCGTGTCGCAAACCAAATTCTGCTGTTTTTCATTATTATTTTCATTATATATTGGCTCAGAAAAGGTATGAAGAGTTACGGCAAGATATGAAAATTTAGTTAGGTGTGTGCGGTTCCGCATATAACCATCATGCGGAAGTAGTATGTCGCTTGCAGAGGATTTGGCTTTATCCGATAGATCGATGAATACTGCCAAGAGATATTCGTGTACCGTAAAATTATACGACGGACAGCCATGCAAGCGAGAATTTTCCAGGAACTCGGATTTGAAACTCCACATTAACTGAGACCACTTACTACAAAGAGCATATTGTTCGGACTGCAGATACTTATACTCAGCCACTCGGTATGGTGTTACTCACACGTTATCCTATAAATAGTGTGGGTCAGTAGTAACCTTGGAACCTGGCGAACAAGACAAAGCTTTAGAAATTCTTGCTCCGCACTTAAAAAGCTGATTACCTCTTGTAGGAATTCCGACCGGGGAGACGGCTAAGATGAAATGGACGAAAAGATGACAACCTGACTTACCGCATCCACACCCAGCTTCCGCGACCAGAGAGGGATAGGCTCCTCAAAGGGTTGCAAAAACAGGCGGCAGTGGGCCCGTGAGGGTCCGGGGACACGTTAAAATGATGGGGTATAGTGTAGAGGGTATACTAAAGGCCTCTGTGTCTAACGAAGGATCAATTAACATCCTACTGTGGTACTGTCTAGTCGGCACATTGTTCGGGCTGCTGAACTTGGTAATAGTAAGTGGACATGCATGGTGGGTGGATGATAGTCCACACCCATGACATCTCTAGCAGACTAGAAGTTCGCTGTGTTTGCTAGAGATGGCCTGCAGGCAAGGCCGGGGGAAATGGTCAAAGTTCATATACTGTTGGCAGATAGATACAGATCAGACCGTCGGTTGCCCCTGAGCGTGAGCTCAGATGGTGATCGCTATTGACTGGGTCGCCAGCTGGTCATCTTGATCATGTCAGTTCACCAACCCGTCCCTGGTTATGAGTAGTCAAGATGGCTTAATGTACAGTCAGGCCATCGAAAGCATTCATATTGCGATTCAGGTCTCCTGAGATCAGAGGTCATGAAATGTGATTCTTTGGAAAGCAGGATGGTATGTGCGTGAGACGGTGCAACCTATCACTTGCTGGATGGGTGGAGTGGTCTGTGATACCAAGTATGCGGAGGATGATTGACCTGCATTGTACGATCTATGCGGGGCTCTGGCCTCTTGCCAAAATGCCGACTAGCAGGCATCACATCCATGGTATGGTCCAGCCAGGCATGATGACCACTTAGCTGGCATCCAGTACTCTGTCCACTCGGGTCGGAAGTTGTCAGGTTGTGCCTTGACTCTGTCCCGGATTATGTTTCCCTAACTTGGATAGGTCTTTATCTCAAAGGAAAGGCAGCTAGCCTCGGCTGCATTCTATGTGAAATACTGGGCGTCTGTCCAGCGTGGCAGGGACAGGAAACACACCAGCAAAGCCAAATGGTGCAACATGTCCGCACCAGCAATGCAGTCAGTCATCACCACCACAGCAGCAATCATCACCACAACACCAGCAGCACCCTTGGTATCAGCACTGGCAGCACCCGCAGTATCGGAACCAGTACCAACTGCGGTATTTGCACCAGCAGCACCCACAGTGACCACACCGGCAGCACTCACCATAGAAACACCATCTGCATCCGCGATCAGTTAGCCTATTTCAGTTGTAATAACAGTACCAATGACAGTTAGTGATCCGGTTTTACCTGACATTTCAGACTGTTCTGTTTCACCAACCGGTTTACTGATCGATGAGGAAATCAGCCTCAGGGAGACCAGCACCACGACTTCTGCACCCAACACCAGCACTCTGACACCCGTGTGCAGCACCACTTCATCTATGGATCCAGCGTTTCGGAAGACTACCCCGCCGGACAGACCATACTCGGGGGAAGCGTCGTATAGCACGTCAGCCAGACATACGAGCGGTAGCTCATACATCTTCAAGTAAACTTATCCAGGCCACGAAAATTAGAAAGCTATCCGCAACCACAGAAAGCACCTCCAGTCGCATCATTACCGCCTTCCACAACAGGCCACCAGCCAGCACCACGACCACCACTGCGACCACAACAGTAATGAAAGCAACCACTGGCACAGCAATCGTCAGAGCATCCAGCATCCCGTCAACACCGCACCGCGTGTATTAAATTTATCTGCAACATCGTCAGACACTAGTGTAGCTCACAGGGTAGTGTCGAGCCGTTCCAGTGTCTGGTGTCGACTCGCCACGCCACAAGTGCATGACGAATGATGACGCTGGTTAGCTTCTGGTCTTGGGGTGACGGATCCTGTACGATACTGCCCTACGGGTAACAAAGACCGACTCCTAAGGCCGGTGGAACTCAATCGTTTCGGTGGGGCCGTGCGACCATCGTCGCGAACATTAAACACAACAGTCTCATCCCAAGAGTTTGTGTCACCAGTATGCCTGTCCATAGGAATTTTGTGATCTATGGACTTACAAGATTTGATTTGGTGACCTAATTAACAGAAGTCTATACAATATGTTTACATAAACAGACCGTCAAGTATGCGAGATAAATATAATGAGCATACGAAAATACAAGACATAGAGACAGCCTGATGAACTTCTAAACGTGGGGCTCCCGGAGGTACCACACAGACTCGTAGGTCCGCAGAGGTATCCCCATAAGGGAGGCTCCCGTACACGAGATTACCAATTAACTTAATATAAGCTATTATACCCCTAAGCTGAAAGGAAAGAAAATTATCTTTGTAGTGTCGGAAAATCATGTGCCTCACGTGGGCACTACTCCTAGTGCTAGTTTGGGTGAGGAGTATTATCCTCGCGTGGACCGTCATCACTGAATCCTTGTGAGAGGCAAGTGCCTCGCGCAGGCCTCCGTCACAGGAAAATGTCGCCATCGCTTAAAGCGGGAGAAGAGTATTGGCCGCAAAGGGCCCACTCTAATATTTAACCAAAATGCTGTAAAGAAAAGACCATACCTAGTAAGATTATGACTATACGGTTGCATGCTGTCTTACGTGAAGACGGGACGAGTGATTCCTGAAGGATTCCCCACGTCACCGTCTTATGTAATTCTCAATATGCTGAATTAGTAGTTGCCGCTTTTATTTATGCGGGCCTTCTTCTATGCCTAACCTCATATTTTGTTTTTAGAGACAAGAACTATTTTAGGCCACAAATGGCTGGCGTCTACCTAGCTTTTTAGATACGGCTGTCATTGAGAATGGATGCCCTAAGACATCAATACTGAAGACAGCGTTCATACATGTTACTTTGCAAAACCTCCGAACTGGGTAAGAATCCAGACTTCTCCCATCATAACCACATAAAACGTCACAGGACATTGGTTACTTTCCACGAAAGCATTTTAGGTAACTGATATATTGTTATGGTAGGGGTAAGAGAGACGAATACCCACCGTGAATGTCCTTCCCGTGAGGGCGTGGCAGAACTTAATACCATGCCCAGACATTCTTATGGAATTCGGTGGGGATGCGCATATCACCACGTCCTACGGAACTAACCTTTTAATCTGGCGTTAGGTTTAAACACAAGTTGGGGAGGATTGTTCAGCAGATTAAAGAAAATAATAATTAAATATGTTTTAGCAGTGCTTTCCTACATTGGCAAAGGTAACTAACTACTGAGTATCCGAAGATATGCGAGGAATATGTGTAATACCATACCCTGGCTATCACCACTCGGAAACCCCAATAGTTTCCAAGGGCCGGATCAGTCCTTGGTGCGGATAGGGGCATCCAAACAATTGAGAAGCCATAAGGCTTAGTGGAATATGAAGAGAGACGATAACTTAGAAATATGAGGCCCTTTATGTATGTTGGCCAATCGTACACAACCTTGCCGGAGTGCGGGGCTAAATTATCACAACTACCGGAAAAGAGGCATACACTACGCGTCTCCTAATGAAGAGATTGTCTCTAATCATATTAAACCTATCCTATCGAGCTGAATAGAAAAAGTTTTTAGTCGGTAGCATGCCAGGCTAAACAGAATCATAGCACGGACAGCGACCTCAGTGAAAAATTGTTGGTGGCGGTAGAAAGTGCTGCATATATAATTGTTGCTGTATAGTGTTTCCTACGTGCACTGCAGTCCTATATTTTTCTACAAATAAACAAAACATATAAACTGATGGCCACTTGCCATAAATAAACCAACCAGAACAACCAATACAAAGTGAAACGATCAGAATAATATATATAGTATAGGTTGAGGAACAATTTCAGTAACACAATAGCCCAGGCTTGAGAATGGCTACCGATTATTCAAGTAACTATACTTGACATGTTAATTATCCCGTTAATTACATCTTTGATAATTATATCGTATCTGTATAAATGGTCCTGATGACTACAAGGCACCGTAACGGTCTTAGGAACGCTAGTTATAATTTCTGTATCTGTTTATAGTTATTCTTATTTTCTGTAAGGTGTTTTTGCTAACCGCCACCCTTGGTTTGACGTGAGTTAATGCGTTCCCTGGAAGCTGGAAAGTTCCCGCAAACAGGATGCCCGCAAGCAGCCCATGACAGGAGCGGATCGAACTCAGGGCTGTAATCACAATATAGAATGTCTAACGAGTAGTCAGCAAAAGATACAATAACATTATTGCTATGACGAAAGTTCCCGTACACCGATGGTACAGATGGAAGTTGTCAACAACCCGATCATAAGCGGGGGGGGGGGGGGTTGTTGAATGTGGGTGAAGATACATAACTAAGCTTAATGGTGCGGGGTACGTCAGCCAGCCCTGAAGACGTACCAGGCAAAGTTTACTTGCTGTGGTCGAAAAGTTTAGATGAACCTGTAGGACATCAGTGCGGGGATGGCTGAATAACCACTTTTTGGCATGCCCAGCACATCCGGCGAGTCATCCACCAAAGAACATCGCTGCCTCTACATCTGTAGAATCACATTTTTAGGCCAGGAAATGCCTCACTGCAAGTTCGTGTTCCGAGTTAGTTCTTGATGTATTCGTAAACAATATTCAAAAGTTCCAAAAATGATCCCGCACCAATGGGAGATACAAAATTGCTTTAGTGCAGTGGGTTGGATTGCTGCTGGCTACGGGATAGAAACTGACAGAGACCGAAATGATCTGCTTAATACCTGTCTTGCTGATTTTAGCTGACACAGATCCAACCTAATCGGCCCCTGGCCGAGGATGCTCTCGAGCTCTCGATTGCGTCTCATTTTATACTTTTCGTGACGTCATAGGCGCAGGCTCCAGCCAATCATCGGTCGAGCAACAGCCAATCAGCGAATAGCTAATAATAACGCAGTCGAAAGTTCTAGAACATTCTAGAAGTTCTGCGTACAAGTGGCTATGACGTCACGGCAATACCTTGAAGATAATCGAAAGGGGTTTTCCGTGGATAACTCAGCCCTTTCTTAACCGATTTTGAAATGGGTTACAGATTTGGAAAGCCCGTCGAATTCTGGTCTTGGTTCTCGGTACACTAAAAGCGTCATCCTATCTTGGTCGTAAATTACGCGCTCTGTCAAAAATAGTATTTAAGCGTGCGCATGCGCACTATGCGTTTTAACGATCTCTCTTATAGGCTCATATACGTTTATAGCTCTACCCAGGGGGGCGTGTTCAGCGAACGAATCCAGGACGGGCGGCGTGTACCCAGCTTAGCTGGTACGGCCGGTACCTGACCGGTCGGTCCGAACTACACTAGTGCAGAGAACATTAATATTATCAGTACTATATCAGCACTAGTACATCACGCACCACGACCAGCCTACACGGGTCGTGGTACCCAAACTGGCTAGGGTAACTTTTCAGCAAACACTTGTGGCCATTATTGTCATGGATGCAGCAAAATGTTTGATTAGGTGTGCGGAAATGTGAATTATTATATTTGTCTTATTATTATATATCTTTTAAAATTGAAACCCCGACCCTAGGCGAACCACGGTCATCCTACACAGCTACGCAAATTGTTGCATAGCTGTGTCTTAACAAAATAATCGCTGTGTATCCCTATGCTGTAAACACACCTTATGCGGTGTAAGAATACAGCATACCGCAGCGAATATGTATGTTATTATCATGCCGTCCCAGCTAGCGTTGGGGCTGCCTGAAACTTTTGTAACCCTTATTATATACTATTTTCTTATTGTTCAATTTTCTTCTCTTTTTAGAATAGCGAGACGGATATGTGGATGGCGAGAGCTATCCGTGAAGACCCGCCAAAACGGGCTGCACTGTATGCGTGCTCTCGTATATTGCCATGCATACGTAATTACTGTTTACTGCATTGTGATATGTATAGATACATATATACATATTTTTATGTTAAATATATTTGTATCATTGTAATTTAGGTACGTTGGAGCTTGGGCGTTCTCGGCCGAAATTTAATTATCCGTCACCAAGAGAACGCCCATGCGAGCTATTGTTTTAGTAAATCACTGTACTAAATCAAATCAAATAAAAAGAAAAGAGCATGCACCGCGATATTAAAAGAAAGAAAAATAGAAAAGGCCTGGAATATATACCAGGCCAAAATCAAAATCAAAAGTATGCTTCCCTCCCAAACTCTTTTTGCACCTCTATGTGCTCTTCTCTGTGTACTTGTGTCACTACTCCTCTCGGCTACGCACGTACTCGAGAAGTCTATAATTCTCACCTAGCATGCTCCCGTGCTTTCGATCCGCGTTGCGGTATCGTTTGCCACAGGTGTCAAACTAGGAAGGGGTGGTGTAGCACAGATTTGCCAAACAGGTACGAACCGTCCCAGCTCAGCTGGGTAACGGGATGACTGGCCTAGGTACGTTCCGAACACGCTCCCCCCCCCCCCCCCCTTACCCCTTAGTAGGATAGTACGCATGTATAAAGCCATATAAGAGCTTTCCAAAAATTGACTAAGTCCGTGAGATCGCATAGCACGAATGCGCGCATCAGAGCTTCCCTGACAATGCATGTCAGCGTTGGGAGAGAATGCCTACTAAAGATGTACTGAGTTGGTGCATATAATTTCCTTAAATTGTACCATCCTCGTCATTCTTGGTGCGTATCAGGACCGGAATGAAATGAGTAATTTAAAACTGTTAACCATTTCAAAATAGGATCACAAATGACCGCGTTATCCTTATTTAACTAGTTAAATTATGCTCAAAATATTGAAAATGTCATAAACGTGTGCATATACTGAGAAAATGGGGAGGATGCCCATCGCACGATAATGTCCTTGCCCTTGGAGCTCGCACGCTTATTGGCTACAGAACGAGCGCTGATTAGCTGGGCGTTCTAGCTATGACGTCACGAGGAGTATAAAAGGAGCGCAGAACTGAGAATCGAGACCACACTTCGACGAGAGAGAAAGGTGGTAGGTTGTGTGACCAGAGCAGTACGAGAAGTGGGTAACGGCTTATTGTCTGCTGGTTTCATCGTCAGTGCTACTGGGTTTTGAGATCTTGAATCTCTGGCCCACAAATGCTGCACCCGCATGTAAACTTTTGAACGCTCGCGGGTGGACCACACCCAAGGGAAAATAAGCTAAACAAATAAAGGAACCCTCACCGCCAACAGTTTCAGAGGAATCTTCCTGCGGATGGGCTTTGCGGCCCCGATGTAATGAACTCGTAGTATGAAGAACGAGTGGTGATTCTTGGTGGACGACTCATCAGATCTGCCAGACCATGCTGAATAGTGGTAATCAAACTCCGCGCAATGTATCATTTGTAATATTTTACTTTTAGACCACAGTCTAGTGGGACATTGCCTGGTGCGCCACACGAGCTATGTGGTGCAGCATGTACGCAGAAGATGCACATGCATTATATAACTTTCAACCGTAGCCCTTCATTACTACAGGGCAGCTTCCAACTTCCACTACAGTACGGAACTTTTTGACACTCTGCTTAAGTTAAGATATGCAGGCTAATATGACTATCTAGTATTTTAGTAGACATCCGCATCCGCATCCGCAATCGTTCTTCTTCACCGTCTTTAAGAGTGAGCCGCATCAAAAGCTCGCCTGCGGATATTTCCCAGCAACTTCATAATCGTGCCATCTCACGTACCTCATCTGTGATGCATCATCTACAGTTATCTACAAACTGTTTCCATACCGGTGACTAATAGGTACTCATCTAACTGTATTTTTGTATTATTGTATTTTTATGCTTCTTTGTAGGTACTGATGACTAATATGTACCGACCGGTCGTCTGAGACCGCATTTTATAGTTTATATTTATAATGCATATATTATCTTCATTTTATGCTTATGACTAACGAGCACCACAAGGTCGGGTGACCTTATTTATTGTCAATACTGTGATAGTTGGCTATCTATGGCAGCAGCCATCCTAGTTACTTGTTTTGTTTATATTATGTAAAATACTAGGACCAATAAATCCGCACTACCTTTTTCCCACAGCATCACCTTTTCATTGATGTCACTGTTCAGGTTCTCATTAAGCGAACCTGACACGTGATCGACCAAACCTGGCTATTCTAGTGCGATAGGATAGGCTTAAAAGTAGTTAGGGATGATCGCTCTTTAGGAGTCATTTATGTAAGCCTCTTTTCCGGATGTAGCGGATATGTAACACCACACACCGGCTAGGTGGTATAAATTTATATACCTTAGGGCCTCCTTATTAACATATGAGTGATTGTCTCTTCCTACGCTCCTCCAGCCGCAAGGCTTATAATTGTCTGGATCTCCCTTTGACACGTTGGTGCGACCCGTCCCTGGAAAATATGATTTTTGTGGCATTATTGTTTGCTAGAGATGCTGATTATATAAGTTATATCATCTGCAAATCTGTATGTTTTAGTTTTTGACATGGCATTTTTGAGGGGGGTGACATGATTCACGAGTGATTCTCACATTCTAATTAAGCACCCACATTGCTTTTATATATGTATCTAATCATCGTACTAACATACGCCCACTCACATCGCTTCGCCGTTCGAGGCCGTAGTTGCAAACCCGTGATTTCTTGCTATGTTGGCTGCCGGCCTTCAGCTAGCCAATCAGATTTCTACCTACTTCAATCTCACTATAAAGCTAACAAGAGCTCGGCAAACGGCGCATAATACCACCCCCACCCCTCACCCCCCCCCCACCCCCCCGTGATGACAAACCAATGATTAAGAGCTATCAGAAAATGTTTATTTCTTCCTCAGAGCCATAAAACCAGTCATTCTTATGAAGTGTCAACGCGATTCGTTAAACGGTCAAGGAGGTATCATCCGGAAACCAATTTTCAAGATGGCTGCCGCTGACTGGCGGCCATATTGGATTTCGGATTATCGTAAATTTCAATAGGAAGTGATCTGATAAATGGTAACGGAGATATCATCCAGAAACCAACTTTCAAGATGGCAGCCCGTGGATGGCGGCCATCCTGGAGTTTGGCTCATCATCAATTTCGATAGGTTTTTCTCCAGACCTAGTCCAACCACCCTATGAAGTTTCAAAGCGATCCGATAAACGGGAACAGGGTTATCATTCGGAAACCAATTTTCAAGATGGTGGCTGGTGACCATCATGAATTTCAGAACATTGTCAATTTCTATAGGTTTCTTCTCCACACCTAGCCCAACCACCCTATGAAGCTTCAAAGCGATCCGTTAAATGGTAACTGAGTTATCATCTGCAAACCAATTTTCAAGACGGCCACCGGTGGCTGGCGGCCATCTTGGAGTTCATATCATTGTCAATCTCGATAGGGTTCTTCCCCAGACGTAGTCGAACCATCCTATGAAGTTTCAAAGCGATGCGATAAACGATAACAGAGTTATCATCCGGAAACCAATTTTCAAGATGGATGCCGGTGGCTGGTGACCATCTTGGATTTCAAATCATCGTCGATTTCGAGTGGTTTCTTCCTCAGACCTAGTCCAACCACTCTAGGAAGTTTCAAAGTGATCCGATAAACGGTAACAGAGTTATCATCCGGAAACTAATTTTCCAGATGGCCACCTGTGGCTGGCGGCCATTTTGGATTTCGGATCATTGTCAATTTCGATAGGTTTCTTCCCTAGACCTAGTCCAACCACTCCATGAAGTTTCAAAGCGATATGATAAACGGTAACTGAGTTATGATCCGGAAACCAATTTCCAAGATGGCCACATGTGGCTGGCGGCAATCTTGGATTTCGGATCATCGTCGATTTCGATGGTTTCTTCCCCAGACCTAGTCCAATCACCCTATGAAGTTTCATTGTGATCTGACAAATGGTAACGGAGTTATCATCCGGAAACTACTCTGCCACCCGCACGCCAGCCCGCCCGACCGACCACCCGCCTGCCCACCCGCCTGGATGGACGGCGCCATTACATAATACCCCGCAAAATTTTTTGGCGGGGTATAAAATAGAGGCGTAGCTTTGTGCCAATATCGGTGGAGAGTTTGCGAGACACGAATGTCAATCTATGTGATTGACAGTATATTAGTAGGATGATAATAACTGAGCAATTTTATTAGGCGGTAGTTGACTGACCTCATTTATGAAGTGTCGCGAACTTAGCGAAAATATCAGAAGCGTGCAAGTATGGGACTCGATACGAGAGTGTTAGCAGGAGGGCGAGACCGTGCGATAGGACGATGGTATCTAATCACAATTATAGTTGAAAATAGCGTAATAATAAACAAATTCGGAGGTATAACACAAATATTTGCTGACAAAGACCTCTGACACCATTTGGTACGTTTTCCTAAAATTGACCAATCTATTTTTTCATTAATTATGTCTAGACTCCTAAATTGAGTAATAGACCGTCATACAGGTGGCACGAACAGTCGGGATGAGACTGTGTGGTTCAATCTCGGCAGCAAGGGTCGCACGGCTCTAGAAGTCGGTCTTTGTATTTTCCGGAGAGTCGCGAAACAAGATCCGTAACCCCGAGAACCGACGCTAACCAGCTGGTTAACCGTGCAGAGACCAATATTAAATTCGATACTCGCACGCGCGTTGGTCAACGGTGCAGGGACCAATATCAATAAGCTATATTTGCTCCGATATGAAACGATAGGCCTATCAGGCTACACAAATTTCTGATTCCCCGCTAACTGGCGTATAGGTAGCAGGCGTTATATAAAGTTGTGTCAACTCCATATTTGACATTTCTATAACTATGGAGCCGGTACAACTCTGTGTACCACCTCGGAGATTCGGAACCTCTTTGATATTAGGCCCTATCTGTTCTATATCGCACATTATTACTACAATGGGCCTTTCCATTTTTATACCCCGCCAAAAAAATTTTCGGGCTATTATGTAATGGCGTGGGCGGGCGGGTGGGTGGTCAGACGGGTGGGTGGGTGGCAGAGTGGTTTCCGGATGATAACTCTGTTACCGTTTGTCGGATCACATTGAAACTTTATAGGGTGGTTGGACTAGGTCTGCAAAAGAAACCTCTCGAAATCGACGATGATCTGAAATCCAAGATGGTCACCAGCCACCGGCATCCCTCTTGAAAATTTGTTTCCGGATGATAACTCTGTTACCGTTTATCGCATCGCTTTGAAACTTCATAGGGTGGTTCGACTACCTCTGGTGTAGAAACCTATTGAGATTGACAATGATCCGAAATCCAAGATGACCACAGGCGGCCATCTTGAAAATTGGCTTCCGGATGATAACTCCGTTACCGTTTATCGGATCACTTTGAAACTTTATAGAATGGTTGGACTAGGTGTGAGGAAGAAAGCTATCGAAATTGACAATGATCCGAAATCCAAGATGGCCACCATCCACCAGTGGCCATCTTGAGAATTGGTTTCCAGATGATAACTCCGTTATCGTTTATCAGATCTCTATGAAACTTCATAGGGTGGTTCGACTACCGCTGGTGAAGAAACCTATCGAGATTGACAATGATCCGAAATCCACGATGGCCGCCAGCCACCAGTGGCCATCTTGGACATTGGTTTCCAGATGATAACTCCATTACCGTTTATCGGATCGCTTTGAAACTTTATAGAGTGGTTGGACTAGGTTTGAGGAAGAAATTTATCGAAATCGATACTGATCCGAAATCCAAGATGCCTGCCAGCCACGGGATGTCATCTTGAAAGTTGATTTCTGGATGATATCTCCGTTACTATTTATCGGAACACTTCCTAGGGTCGTTGGAATATGTCTGGTGAAGAAATCTATCAAAATTTATGATAATCCGAAATGCCGCCAGTCAGCGGCAGCTATCATGAAAATTGGTTTCCGGACGATACCTCCTTGACCATTTAGCGGATCGCTTTGACACTTTATAAGGATTACTTGTCTGATGGGGCTGAGGAAGAAATAAATATGTACTTATAGCTGTCATTCATTAGTTTGTCATCATGGCGGGGTATTATGCGCCGTTTGCGGAACTCTTGTTAGCTATGCCCCGCGATTTCTAGCTAAGCGCCACCCACACCTGGCTCGTGTTGTGATCTATTGATCTCCGAACTCCCTGACTATCGATTTCCAGAAAACTATACAGGTACGTTATTTTTAAACTAATTTGACTAGACAGTCAAATTCCTTTCAAAATATTCAACAATATATTAAATTAAATAGAGACATACAATTCGTACAACGTGTCGGACTATTAAGAGTTAAAGACGGGTCACAAATTATTATTTATGACGTAATGATTATGACGTCATCATACACGCCTCTTAGCTGATTATGTCAGATGATGGATGGATACTCTGGAAAGGTGAATTAAGGGCCTAGTCTCTTCTGTAGGTTATCTATTGTGCCGGTTGATTTCAAGGGTTAAAAATGTAATAATTATATAGCCCCTAACAGAAGTAAACTTTATGAATTATCAGGTATTATTTAGTGCGTCGGCCAATAGCTTCCATCCATTTCACTTCTCTTTGATATCATGATATTCTCACACTTAGAAGTTATTGGTTTGATTGGCGTCTATCGAGTCCCTGATTCCAGGTCCCATTCACACCATTCTAGGCTAGTTTTAATTCAGTCTATTATTGGTAACTTCCCCAGTTTTTACACCGGTACCCATTTATACTCCAGGATGGAGAGAGGCAACGAGGAGTGAAGGAGATTGCCTATGTTTCCAGCGACCGCCAGTTGGCCGAACAGTGACGCGATCCGGGGCCGGTCGCCAGTTTCACAGCCCTGCTCGTTACCACCTGAGCTACTTACAGAGCTGATACAACCCTACGTAGCAGATAGAGGGCGGAGGAGAGAGAGAGAGAGAGAGAGAGAGAGAGAGAGAGAGGGGGGGGGGATGGGGGTGGGGGGGGGGGGGTGGCCGCGCGAAGAAAGGTTGACAAACAGCAAGACAGACAGACACACTTATAAATGATTTTTGCGATCGTGAGACGAACTAAAAAGCCAAATTTATCAGGGGCAGCGCAAGGAGTAGGGCAGGTAGCCCTACCAATAATTTGCCCAATAATGAATTTTAGTTACATGCCATTTTTTATGGGTTCCACTAAAAGGAATAACGAATAAAGAATAACGAATAAAGAATAACGAATATCGAATAAAGAATAACGAATAACGAATAACGAATAAAGATTAACGAATAACGAATAAAGAATAACGAATAACGAATAATGAATAAATAATAACGAAAAACGAATAACGAATAACGAATAACACAGAATAACAGCCATTTTACTATTTTGGAATAACTCGGAATAACAGACATATTATATGGAATAACATATTATGACAGGCATCTTATATGGAATAACACGGAATAACAACCATAGTAAATGGAATAACATGGAATAACAACCATTTTATAAGGAATAACACGGAATAACAGCCAATACATATGGAATAACACTGAATAACGACCATATTAAATGGAATAACATGGAATAATAGCCATTTTATATGGAATAACACTGAATAACAGGCATAGTAAATGGAATAACATGGAATAACAGCCATTTTATAAGGAAAAACACGGAATAACAGCCATTTTATATGGAATAACACGGAATAACAGCCATATTAAATGGAATAACATGGAATAACAGCCATTTTATAAGGAATAACAGTCATTTTATATGGAATAACACGGAATAACGGCCATATTAAATGGAATAACATGGAATAACGGCCATTTTATATGGAATAACACGGAATAACAGCCATTTTAAATGGAATAACATGGAATAACAGGCATTGTAGATGGAAAAATTCTGAATAACAGCCATAGTAAAGGGAATAACAGCCATTTTATAAGGAATAACATGGACTAACAGCCATTTTATAAGGAATAACATGGAATAACAGCCATTTTATAAGGAATAACATGGAATAACGGCCATATTAAATGGAATAACGAATGATGAATAACGAATAACGAATAAAGAATAACGAATAAAGAATAACGAATAACGAATAACGAATAACGAAAAACACAGAATAACAGCCATTTTACATGGATTAACTTGGAATTTATTCGTTATTCGTTATTCGTTATTCTTTATTCATTATTCGTTATTCTTTATTCTTTATTCATTATTCGTTATTCGTTATTCCTTTTAGTGGCACATCAGATTGCGCGTATAAATAGTATACACATCCATGCTTGATTTTATGTAAGGTTATTCATTATTCTAACAGCATTATTCACACAATAGAGCAAAACCTGTCTATTAAGACCACTTGTTTTGGGTCTAGAAGATGGTAGCTATTTAGTATTTATGGTCGTAAGACTACACAGTTTCCTAATTACAGCAACAAAAAGTAATAAACGTAATAAAAGATCATTTGCGTTTAACACTTACCAATTTGTATAATCGATTAATGTTATGAATGTGCCCGTTATAAACATGCCTGCTTGGAGTGCTTAAAACTATATTTGCTGTCGTATCACACGACTGAACCGAAAGTATTCCAACTATATGCAATGGATGTATATATACATTGATGCCATATTATATAATTTATTACTTAATTAATATCAATCCACAAACACAGGAAACCCGGCTTATTATGACCACATGTCTTTGGAGCCACACTATGATGGATATTTAAGATATGTGATCAAGAGTAAGTCATGTTAAAGCACAAACTCGAAAAGTTATATAAACTTATTCCTTAAACAAATAAACCCATATGCTTTATTATTAAGAATATAAATTTCTGTTCCTCATTCATTTCAAATAATAGATTGGAACGTATGTCAAGGATGGTGGGAAACAGGCAGAAGACAAGATGCTCTTGCCGTATACGAAAGTGCCAAAAAATTACGCCGTATCATATCAGTAAAAATAACAAGCAAAGAAGTAGTTATAAAATAGCGGTTCTGGCGCACTTCTTCCTGAATGCAACGACAAAGGTGACCGCAGCTTACACGAAAAAAACAGAAAAAGTGGAGAATCATTAACTGCGCTATACTCATAGGGGCTCCGAAGGAGGCGACCACGCCTCCCACAGGGGTTCAGAAAAAGGCGGAGAACCGTCAACTGCGCTATACTCATAGGGACTATGACAAAGGCGACCACGCCTCCCACAGGGGTTCAGAAAAAAGTGGAGAATTGTCAACTGCGCTATACTCATAGGGACTATGACAAAGGCGACCACGCCTCCCACAGGGGTTTCAGAAAAAGGTGGAGAATCGTCAACTGCGCTATACCAATAGGTCCCGGCCCCACCCTCCCCCACCCCTGGTGGGGACCACCAACCTGCTCAGACCGAGCCAGCACACAAAAAGTCATACATCCTAAGATTAATGGTCAGAAATCCAGATCAGATTTCAAATGTTGTGCATATATTGTGTGTACTCTTATTATACTAAAGCAAATGTAGAATAATAATAAAAAATAATAGATAAGAAAATTTGTTTTGTTCCATTTAGATATATAAACATCCTAAGATTAATCATGTCAGACAAAAAATCCATATCAGATTTCAAAAATTCAGATACTCGAGAAAAAAGTGTCCATTTAGACATAAGCACAACTATAGGTATATTAATGGATAAATCTGTCCAAGAACTGACAAGATTGCTGCAGCAAGGGTGGTTAATCAATCCTGCCACATATGCTGAAAGGTTAGGAGCTCTTTCACCAGCTTATTATCCCTCACCGGCTCCATGCAGGAAGCTACCACCCACCCCTGAGAAGTCTACCCCATGTAGGAAGCCAACTCCTACACAGGATAATGAAGTACCAGACTTTGTCAAAACACCACATGCCATCCAGAACTACTTGAGGGGTTGGGTACTACAAGGACATGGGAAAGACCCAGATCCTTTCATAGCAGATAAACAAAACAAGATTGTAAAGAAGCTGATAGAAGAAATACTCGCCCTCAAAGGAGCCAAGTTTAATCTTCCTCTCAGGGTCACTCTCAGTAGGCAGAAGAATGATGGAACAGAGGTCACCACAGATCCCCTGTTCTGGTCAAGGCAACAACCTGTCTTGAAAGCAAGCGATATTAGCGAGGCTGTGAAGGAAGCCAAAGCCAAGGTGCTGCAAGGCCTTGAGAACTACACTTCTGAAGGGTCAGGATGGGCCGTGGATTGAGTGGAAGCTCTCTACCTTAACATCGTCAGATACGAACCTCTACACGGCGGGTCCTACATTTACCTCCCTACCTCAATCAAACATAAGCATGCAGTGAGCAATGTTAAGAATAAGGATGACCACTGTCTCCGATTGTCACTCCTAACTGCACTACACCCGGTTGATAAGGATCCTCAGAGTCTCCAAATCTTCTCCGCACTGGGATACCATCGATATGACAGGTGTAGACTCCCCAACCACTCACCACCAGCTTAAACGTGTTGAGCGACATAATGGCTTGGCTATTAATGTATTCGGGCATGCCAAGGGTGTCTACCCATTGCAGCTAATTGATGCTGACCCCGTTATTCCAAGAACCAATCTCCTACTGATTGAGAAAGCTGGTAAGCAGCACTACACCTGGATTAAGGACCTGAATCGACTGCTCCATGACCAAAGTAGATGTAAGGGGAGAAAGCACTTCTGTGAACGTTGCCTCTAGTGCCATTCCCGAGATGATCTACTCATCAAGCCCAAACCGGAGTGCTGTGGTATCAGTGACAGACCAATGCGTATAATGTAGGTCACGGGGTAGTGTCAGGCCATTCCGGTGTATGATGTCAACTCGCCGTGCCGCAACTGCACGGTGAATGATGACGCTGGTTAGCTTCCGGTCTCAGATCCTGTACGATACTGCCCTACTGGTAACAAAGACCGGCTCCTAAGGCCAGTGGAACTCAATCGTTCCGTTGGGGCCATGCGGCCATTGTCGTGAACATTAAACACAATGGTCTCATCCCAAGAGTTTGTGTCACTAGTATGCCTGTCCATAGCAATTGCGTGATCTATGGACCTACAAGATTTGATTTTGGTGACTTAATTAAACTAAGTCTATACAATAATTTCACCTAAACAGACTGTCAAGTATGCTAGATAAAAACGATGAGCATACGAAAATACAAGACATAGAGACAGCCGGATGAACTTTTAAATGTGGGGCTCCCAGAGGTACCACACAGACTCGTAGGTCCGCAGAGGTATCTCCGCAAGGGAGGATCCTGTACACGAGACTTAACTAATTAACTTAATATAAGCTATTATACCTCTAAGCTGAAAGGAAAGAAAATTATCTCTGTAGTGATGAAAAATCATGTGCCTCACGCGGGCACTACTCCTAGTGCTAGTTTGGTTGAGGAGTATTATCCTCGCGTGGACCTTCGTCGTTGAATCCTTGCAAGAAGCAAGTGCCTCGCACGGGCCTCCATCACAGGAAGGTGTTGCCACTGCGTAAAGTGGGCGAAGAGTAGTAGGCAAAAATGGCCCACTCTAATATTTAACCAAAATGGTGAAAAGAAAAGGCCATACCTAATGAGATTATGACTATAAGGTTGCCATGTCACCGTCTTATGTAATTCTTAGTATGCTGAATTAGTAGTTGCCACTTTATTTATGCGGGCCTTCTGCTATGCTTAGCTAGCGTTTAGTTTTTAGAGACTAAAACTATTTTAGGCCGCAGATGGCGGGTGTCTACCTAGATTTTTAGATACGGCTGTCATTGAGAACGGATGCCCTAAGACATCAATACTGAAGACAGCACTCATATATGTTACTTAGTAAAATCTCCGAACTGGATAAGAATCCAGACATCTCGCTCCGTAACCACATAAAACGTCACAGGACACTGGTTACTTTTCACAAAAGCATTTTTAGGCAATTGATCTATTGCTATGGTGGGGGTAAGGGAGACGAATACCCACCATAAATGTCCTTCCTGTGAGGGTGTGGCAGACCTGAATATCATGCCCGGACATTCTTATGGAATTCGGTGTGGATGCGCATCTCACCCATCACCGGGTCCTATGGAACTAACCGTTTAACCTGTCGTTATGTTTAAATACAAGTTGCCCAGCTTTGCACTGTGGTGCGGGAGGATTGTTCAGCAGATAAAAGAAAATAATAATTAAGATATGTTTGCGCAGTGCTTTCCTACATTGGCAGAAGTGCTAACTACTAAGTATCTGAGGGTACAGAGGGAATGTATGTGATACCACACCTTGGCCATCACCGCTCGGAAACCCCAACAGTTTCCACAGGGTCGGATCAGCCCATGGTGCGGATAGCGACATCCAAACAATTAAGTAGCCACAGGCTTAGTGGAACATGAAGAGAGACAATATCTTAGAGATATGAATCTTGCCGGAGTGCGGGGCTAATCTATCGCAACTACCGGCAAAGAGGCGTACACTACAGATTTCCTAACGAAGAAATTGTCTCTAATCATAGTAAACCTATCCTATCGAGCTGAATAGAAAAGGTTTTAGTCGGTAGAATGCCGGGCTAAACAGAGTTATAGCACAGAAAGCGACCTCAGTGAAAAATTGTTGGTGGCGGGGGAAAATGCTATATATATAAGTGTCGCTGTATAGTGTTTCCTACGTGCACTGCAGTCCTATATTTTCTACAATTAAACAAAACATATGAACTGATGGCCACTGGCCATATATAAACTAACCAGAACAAATAATACAGGGTGAAATGATCAGAATTATATATCTTTTAGTACAGGTTAAGGAACCTACTACGATGCGGTTAGAAGAAACACCTTACAGAAAATGAGAATAACTATAAACATATACAGAAATTATAACTAGCGGTCCTAAGACCATTACGGTACCTTTTAGTCATCGGGGCCGTTTATACGGGTACGATATAATTAGGAAAAATACATTTAACAGAATAATTAAAATGTTATGTATGGTTACTTCAATATTTGGCAGCCATTCTTAAGTCTGGGCTATCGTGTTACTGAAATTGATACATCACTCTTAGGTTGACGTGAGTCGATGCATTCTCAGGAAGCTGGAAAGTTCCCGCAGGCTGGTTCCCGCAAACAGAATTCCCGCAAGCGGATCGAACTCAGGACTGTAATCACAATGTAGAATGTCTAATGAGTAGTCAGCAAGAGATACAATAACATTGCTGCTGTGAAGAAAGTTCCTGTACACCGATGGTACAGATGGAAGTTGACAACAACCCGATCACAAGCGGGGGTTGTTAGATGCAGATGAAGATACAAAACTAAGCTTAACGGTGCGGGGTACGTCAGCCGGCTCTGAAGATGTACCAGGCAAAGTTTACTTGCTGTGGTCGAAAAGTTTAGATGAACCTGTAGGACATCAGTGCGGGGACGGTTAAATAACCACTTTTTGGTGTGGCCAGCAGATCCGGCGAGTCATCCACCAAAGAACATCACTGCCTCTACATCTGTGGAATCACATTTTCAGGCCAGAACGCCCTCACCGCAAGTTCGTGTTCTGGAGTAGCTCTTGATATTTCGTGAACAATAACTAGAAAGTTCCAAAATGCTCCCACAATTAACGGGAGTTACAAAATTGCTTTAGTGCGGTGGGTTGGATAACTGCTAGCTACGGGAGAAAACCCGATAGAAAGCGAAGTGATCTGCATATTGTCTGTCGAGACGATAGTAGCTGGTACAGGTCCAACTTATTCAGTCCCTGGCCGAGGATGCGCTCGATCTCTGGATCTCATCTCCTTTTATACTACTCGTGACATCACAGGCGCAGGCTCCAACCAATCATCAGTCGAGCAACAGCCAATCAGCGCGTAGCTAATAATAACGCAGTCGAAAGTTCTAGAACATTCTAGAACTTCTGCATCCACGTGCTTATGATGTCACGGCAATATTTTGAAGATAATCAAAAGGGGGTTTCCGTGGATAACTCAGCCATTTCTTAACCGATTTTGAAATGGTTTACAGATTTGGAAAGCCCGTCGAATTCTGGTCTTGACTCATGCCAGGTTCGGCGGGAACACGTAATTAAAAAGGATTACACGGTACCATCTCGGTACACTAAAAGCGTCATCCCATCTTGGTCGTAAACTATGTGCCCCATCAAAAATAACATCTAAGCATGCGCCCGGGCAAAGGTGTTCGATGATGATCTAGCTGCTCTCCACATGTACAAGACCAGCCTAGTGTTGAACGGCCCGGTTTATGTGGGCATGTCCATCCTCGATCTATCCAAACACCTTATGTATGTCTTCTAATACAACCGCCTCAAGGCGCAATATGGCACCAGGGTCAATCTCCTTTATACTGACACAAACAGTCTTCTGCTGGAGGTTCAGACCGAGGGTATCTGTGCTGATATCGCCTCCAGGAGTGACCTCTACGACACAAGCGACTATCCGGTAATACACCCACTACACCGTACTGTTGACAAGAAGGTCCTGGGCAAGATGAAGTGTGCTGGTGTACCAATTCAGGAGTTTGTTGGCCTGCGTCCGAAGATGTATTCAATCAACCACTCAGATGAGCAGGAGATCAAAAAGGCAAAGTAGGTACGCAGGGCTGTCGTCAAGAATCAGATTTGCCATGATCAGTACAAAAAATGTCTCTTGGAGTGTAAGGTCTTTCACCATGGTATGGATATGCTGAGGAGTGGGGGCCACCACATCTATGGGCTCCACCAGAACAAGATCAGCCTCAATCCCTTAGACACCAAGCGATGGATCACTCCAGATGGTATTCACACCCTGGCGTATGGTCACAGGGATGCCTTCATCAAAGAACTCTACATGGCAGCAGCTGAGTGTCTGGAGGGACTAGTTGAAGCTCCTCTCATACAAACGGCCACCTAGGACTGCTCCACATTCCGTGCCGGCGTGCCAGATAGTACAGCGTAGCCTGTCAATCTTCTGTACATCTACCGACCAGTTTGGGTCAGTCACCCGCCTACGTTCACCCTCCAACTCGCCAGGCTCATACAAATACCGAACCAGGGAATTCGATGGAAGTCTATGCTCCGAGCACAGCTCTTGAATAGAACATCGAGGTTGGGCCACATAGGATTGCTGAATGACATTGACAGGCTTCTGTCCTATCAGCCTAGTGACCTCAGCATTGGATCTCTCCACCACAATGGGCAACCCTCTCACCCGTACTCTAGAATGATCGCCAGTCGGGACAGCTCGTAATCATCCTCATCATTTTCTTCATCATAGTCATCCTCATCGTAGTCCTCAACTGGATCCTCGATAGCTTCTGGTTCATACATTGCTTGTAGTTCCTGCTGACTATATGGGGAATTCAAACTCGCTATATATAGACATGGCATCTGCAATCTTGAATGCAGGCATGTTTGCATTGGCGAACTGGGGTCTCAGCTTCGCTGACCATAAGGCAGCGGAGGTATAGAGAGAAAACGTCATAACCAGGTGATGGAGAAGCTGTCTAAGGAGAAGTTTGAGTACAGCAAGGCACTCGAGCATATTCACCAAAGGGAGGTACGCGGATGGCAACAAAAGGCTCAAGCCACCCAGAACATCCAAGATGCTGATGCGAGTCTCGATGAGTACTACAAGGCTGTAAAGCTCTCTGAGCCGACGCTCGACTATGTGGCATCAGCAGGTCAGAAGACAGCCGAGACCATAGTAGTAGCAATGGTGGTAGCTGGGACAGCTGCTAGAGTTATGCTGTATGTGGCTCACGGAGCTACCAGCTGAATATCTAAATTTTGCGAGAAGTGAACCTTGCTATATCCAAAGTACAGCACCGTTACTCCGACCGGGCGAGTGCCCCCTCGTTCTCGGAACAGGTTCCCAATATGAAAACTGAGATGGTTACCATGGTTAGCCGGGATGTCCCTTCCTCTGAAGTGACAGGCCATCCGGCCATTCAAGTGCCGACTCGAGATCATCGTGGCCACTGGTCAGGCGGAGTAAAGCATACGACTTCATTTCCTGCCAATAGAGACAACAATCAGCCAGATCACGCACTTCACCGAGAATGTTGGTCCCAGCCACCACAAGTTTGAAGTCGTCTAGCTTCCTCACCTCCTGCACCACCCCTCCCTTCTTAACCAAGACTGCTACATCTACGCAATCCGAGACACCTCGTTGCAATGTCAACTCTAAACACTGGTTAGCTATGACCTGAACCTGCTGATGCTCTCACTCGACATGTAGGATTCGTTGTCTAGAGCCCGCACATTTTAGTTCCTGGTCGTTCTCATTATGCCACACCTTAGGTCGTGGAGAGGGCATCGTTACATCAAGAAGATGTTCGGTGTACACCCGGAGGAACAGCTTGTCCTGCATCAAGGCTGGGTTCACATGTGTGTTCTCGAGGAGGTAGAAGAGTGGCACCACGACAGGTGTTTCTATGTCTGGTTGTAAGTCGAATTCTGTGAAGCCTTTATCACATCCGACAGCATAGTACCCTTTCCACTTCGCGTAGCAGGAAGGTCCACGAGCCAGTGGAGCCAGGACTCGGTACTCATCGTTCACATAAGTGGTTCCCAGGGTGTTGTTGCTCTGCATAATCTCCCACCTACTCACCACCTGTGGGAGCTCTACCTCCTTTGCCACTGTGCTCTTGAGCTTAAACTTGAGCGTCATGTTCCTAATCTCATGGATCTGTCCCGAGAGGGTGAAGTCGATGAACTTCCCCGCTGTGGATAAAGGGTTCACATCATGGATACTAGGTCAAATGACTGTCAGACAGTCCTTCTGAGGATCAGTGTGGTGCCAGGCCGCGAGTTCAACTGCCCATCTGGATGCTGTACATACTGCTGCATGTTTAAACGCCTGTATATACAGGTTTAAACGGCAATGTTTGGTAAAGTTCTCCAGCAGATCATCTTTGGAGGGCAGAAAACAATGGGTGGCGGATGGAACACATCGACCACCTCCAAGAAGAAACCAGATGGCGGCCAGACCCTGCTACCAATTGCCAAGGTCTGACGACTACTTTGCTATGTCAACATTATCCATGAGCGAGCCAAGGTCCCACCTCCATCTGATGTGGAGATACTGACTGCCATAGAGGAGACCACACCGGCCCATAGTACAAAGGAATTATTGACTCGGATGCTCTACCGGAAGTTTACCAGGGCGCAGGGCAGGTCACTAGATCTCTCCAGACACCCACTAAGAGTCCTGTAATTCTAGCTCTCCATAAGGCTAGGGTTGATTCCAAAGATCTGCTACCGGTATGGATGTGGGCTGGCGTATTCGATATCCACAGTAATGATGAACACCGGCTGTTGGATGCTATACGGGCTGGGGCCATAGGTTACTTCCGAGAGGACATCGGTACATTGGTGACGGAAAGCCGTGAGGCTTGGCATGCCACTGGGTTGGCCGCCGGCCATACCGAAGGTAGAGAAGAGGGGTTGGCAGTCAGTCATACCGAATGTAGAAAGGAGGCCATTGGGCACATCTTCAATGAAAGAGGGCACGAGCAGATAGAGAGTAATCTGAAGGAATTTCTAAAGTTCCCCAAAAACTACCAGGACTACCTCATCAAAACTTACCTCAAGGCAAATGCTAAGAAGACATGGGCAAAGTGAATCTTCCACAAGAAGTTTCATAGGAATAGAGTCATAGCATCTGATCCTCAGTGGATAGAGTTTCAGAAACAACTATCTGATCCTCAGGCAGCAGAGTCTATGGACGAAGCAGCAGAAACCGTGGATGAAGCAGCATTGACTGCGGACGAAGCAGCAGAGACCACGGACGAAGTTCCTCAAGCCTGAAAAAATCCATCCCGACTGACACAGCAGTTATGCATGTCGACCCGACTGAGCTTCCTGGCGAAATTCCTGGCGAAATTCAACTTGTAGCTGAAGTTCTGAGCCTTCTCCAGTAAGGGCTTGAAGTGTGCGAGCTCCCTGTCTCCTTGTTGCTGAAGTCAAAGAGGTATAGATCTGCGACCTTCTGCATGCCTGTGATGAAGTCTTGCTTGGGGTCCTTGAGGGTCAGGCTGTTGTATATCGTCCCAAGCAGGGCACGACCACTCTTTGAGCTAAAGTACAGGAGCCTCACATTGTGCCGGATATCTGGTGATATCTCATGGGTGTACTTCTGAAAGGATATGAAGACAGTGATCTTGGTGTGCCGAATGTGTCTGATGATGTTGCTGAGGCATGTGACTGTCTTCTAATCCATCGCGGGGTCGTCAATAACCAGAACAAGTAGTTCAGTTAGTCGAGCTGCGAGCAGCTTCTCCATCAGTGCTTGCAGGTTGTGTGTCTTGGTGATTGGACAGTTGCACCACTGATTGTTATTGCCAACTGCCTCAGTGGCTGAGTCGGACACCAGGAGGATGTATCAAGATTGAAGATGTTCGGCGAGCAGGGGCCGCAGCAAGATGTTTTTTCCATGTCCTGATGGGGGCAATGATCAGCACCACCTGACCGGCATCATTTGGTCTACTACTGTATGGCACTGGCATGTTGCACATGCGCTTGAAGGATGGTTAACAGCTCCTCGGCCGTAGCCTCGTCTATATCTGGGAGATTAAATGGCAGTACTTCCTGTACCAGCGTTTTTGCCTGCTGTGTCGGTAGCGTTGTACCACCGGTGGATATGAAGGATCTAGCACCTCGAATATCCATATGATGCAAGCATGAGCAGCCATGCTTATTATCCGATCTTAAATGGCAGGCCAAAGAATCCTGACTTCTTCACCTTGGGTAGTTGGAGCTGTGCTGTTGCATTCGCTTGGCCATCCACCATGATATGGCTCAGGCTGATGGTGCCTACGTTGAGATTCTCCCCATCTTGTTGGAATGAGCTCCATGGTTTCAGGAGATTCTTAACCAGGTCCTGTGCGTAGGACTCTGCCATAACCATGATGGCACCAGCCTCGTTGACTCCAAGCATACCTTGCATCACTGCCCTGTCTTTGATGCCCATCCCCTTGTAGACAGTCTTGGCCTTGTTGATGACTGATTGCCCTACCATGTCAGTGTTTCCGACGAGATCTCTGGCTGGGATGGTACCTCGGATCTCTCGAGGTTCTACCTTCTCATCGAAGTCTAGGAAGGAGATAGGGGCAACAGTGTCTTCTGAACTGAGGCGTGCCTCATCCAAGTGAGCGAGATCACCGAGCTCTTTGCTCTCTAGTGACAGAGACATTGTTGTGGTGTACAATATATTACTATACATAGCAGCTTAAACCTAGACATAGGCCACGATGATATCAGCCATAGCATTCGTCGCTAGCCCTAGAACCACTGCTTCCATTAGAGGGATGCGTTCGCCCATGATCTTGGCAGCAACAGTATAGGAGACACCACTGATGGCGATCTTTGGGATGGGATGTGTTATTCCTAGACAGTGGTCGGCAACCGTACTCACCACTGTAGCGAGGACAGCGGCTCCAGCAGCAGGAATAACCTCATTACGACCTGTCATCTTCACCACTGCCACATTCGCGGCTACGTTACTGGCGACATGAATGGCCAAGGGCTTAGCCTCAGTAGCTTCTGGTGCTTGCTTTTGGGCAGCTTCTCCACCTTCTGGAGACTCGCCTGGCTCTCAGGGAGTTGCTTTACAATCTGTACCATTGACGTCATTGTTTAAGCTGTCTCTATAAAGACAAGTATACATTTTACCTCGAGAGCACTGAGCAGATTTGACCAATCTGCATCTGTTAGCTGATTAGATTGGTACTCGGGAATATTCATATTTATCCATATATACATATATATATATATATATATATATATATATATATATATATATATATATATATATATATATATATATATATATATATATATATATATATATATATATATATATATATATATATATATATATATATATATATATATATATATATATAGTGGCTTAAATCCATGGCATCCCCCGACTCTGAGTTGAATAAGGCTTTGCGCTACTACAAGCTGGAAACAGGCTGTACCACCGAACCATATAGTCCTTGGGTGTGTATGCTGACAGCGTGTTTGGGGGCTGTCGGGCAGACCAAGATAGTTCAGGCGATCTCAGCCATGACTCCCATTGTTCCTCTGGCACAGGCGGAAGAGTTGTTGCTAGCGGGAACCGCAGCTGAGCAGACTGCTGGCGAGCACAGCAATAGTCAGACCTGACACCACTCGTAGGGCTATCGTCCTGCTAGCAGTGCTGGGCATGGTGGTGGGTGCCTGCTGTTCCAGCTGTCGGAATTGCTGTTCCAGCAGTCGCTGTTTGTCATCTGCTGTTCTAGTGGTCAGAATTACTGTTCCAGCTGTCGTAGGAGACCACGGGGACCTAGGTGTCGCCGGAACGACATGCGCGGCCGAGTTGATGTCAGTGTTAAACCCAACGTGCACACCTGGGGAATTCCCCTCGAATATCATGTTATTGTACCCCCTAATTTTCAGATCCTCGACATTCACAATCATATTGCTCAGAATAAGGTGTGGTGATATAGCAAGTCGAGCTTACGACGGGCCTTCTGTAAGGCTTGCTGAAACTTGGCAATGAGGCTACTGGGATCTGCAACAATGATCATGTCCTCAACATAGCCTGCACCTCTTTTCCACTCACCCCATCTATGGAGTGGCGCAGCTTGGTCTGGGCTGTCAGGAGACAATAACATAATGCTTCTAAGGACTGGTTGATTCGAACGATCCCTGCTGGTGTGAGCCCTGAGGTTGTGTGTGGGACAAAGTATTTCCACGCCTCTGGATGGTCCTGCCTGATTCCGATTATATGCATATTCTGCACCAGTGCTCCGGCCTCTGAGTCTGGATCGAATGAGAATGTCACTGTCTTCCGATGGCCGATTTTTCATGGTGTTTGATAGGGGAAGCCTGAGTAGTCTCATCTCGGGTCACCATACATAATACCTAGACTGCTGTTGTCTCCACCGTGGAAACGATAGTCTGAGTTGGCGTTGAACTCTCGTTGGAGTCTACTGGCTGCTGAGAGGCTGTAGCTCATGGTTCCCATGGTGCCGACGCCCGCAGTCTGTGGATCGAAATTATTCTTATCAGGCAGGCTTGCGCCCAGCTCATGGACGATTCGCCTCACTGTGTAGTACACATGAAATCTGAAACAGCTGTCAATGAGCACAGCTTAGGGGGTACCAGAATAGGAGTGCAGCAGAGATTCGAGCCTGCCATCCAGGTATGAGCTTTCTTTACATCCTTGATGGTGATTGCAGGGTTGGTCAGTGGTCGTGGATTGATGGAGAAGGTGATGCGGGACAGCCCGTTGAAAGTGATTGAAATAGGTGTTAGGTCCGGTATGTCATCGAAGAGACCATGTGTCGAGCGGGTCTATAGTGTACCAAGGAGGGGAAGTTGGCTCTGGTCGATTGTCGTGAGGTTCGTCGGGAAGGCCATCTATGGTAGTCATCTTAAAGCTGCTGTTCCAGCCACGGACACAACATACTATTTAGCACCGTAGAGATCTTCGATGTGGCCCCGGTGCAGCATCACTTTTTTTAACTCCTCCAAGTCCACTCACCCGCTGGAGCCTTTGAGGTATTGCTGGCACACTCGAGTTTCTCTGTGCGGCCAACACATGTACAGGCGGTTCCACCCTACGACATCGCCCGCTTGTACTTGTGGAGAAGCAGAACAGACCACAGAGCACATACTTCAATGTTGCAGTATGTATCAGCTGCTGAGAGAAGAGATCTGGCCTTTGTCAACCTCTTTCCTTGAAAAGCTGTATGGGCCTGTCGAAGAACTGCAGAAAACCACAGATTTTATCTTGAGAACGGCTCTCCAAGTGTGATACCAGCGATCGAAAAGAAGAAGAAGAAAGAAAGTAAACTAACGGGTGCACTCTGTAGGCAGGGTTAGCACAGAAATTGAAGTCATTGCATTGCTAGTGCGCTAAAAAACTAAGCATACCTTCCTACCTATACCAACCTACCATGCAAGCAAGCAAGCAAGCAAACAATCTTTATTGACAAATCCAACATGTGGACATGCAGACAATATTCAACTTTCTGTTGAATATTTTGATACTAATTTGACTGGGCATTGTAAAAATTGTAGGCCCTTACTATTTAATCAAGTCTGTTGAAAATTTGAAACTAATTTTCCTGGGAGTTTATGTTTTTACTATTATCAGTTGCATCCTATAAAAGCTTCACAGGCGTCATAGTCAAAATGCTTGGTGAATGACATCTCTAGCTCCATCGTGAATATTGAATAGTCCGTCAGGTGTACAAATTTTATGTTTTTACTTTTTAATCAACATTCTGTTGAATATTTTGAAATTAATGTGACCGGGCACTGTTACGGCCATAGGCAGCAAAAACACCCAGTCAAATTAGTTTCAAGATATTCAACACCTTACCTGTATAGTTACCTTGAAATTGTGATTCTGGGAAGTCGTGAATCAAAGTATATAAATTTATTCCAGCACACCGAAAGAATGGACAGAGCATAGCTAGAAATGGGTCCCACCTTTGAAATTGTCATGAACAAATTTGATCATTAAATGGCCAATACCACTTAGTAATGTGTGGTCCACCCAACATGGACCACTTGTAATAATTGACCACACATTTAGCAAGAGCATTCAGATAGTTAGCTTTGCCCTGCCGGATGCATGTAGACCCAATCACAATGCACCGCTTCTCTTATGGAAAGAGTGTATAGGTTATCCAACCTGTCACTCAAGTGTTGATGTCATAATCAATTATGGCTCATGTAGGCTGGCGTCATACTCAACATATGTATGTATTTGTATATATTCGTATTTGTATATAGTATGAATGACGTAGCTATGGCTATCAGGAATGTTGAAAAGTCTGTAAGCTGTGCGAATTGTATGTCTTTACTACTTAATAAACATTATGTTGAATATTTTGAAACTAATTTAACTGTGCTGCTGCTATAAGCACTGACAGTATCTAGTCAATTTAGTTTTAAAATATTCAACAGCTCACCTCTATAGTTACCTTGGAAATGGGATTCTGGGAAGTCATGGTTGAAAGTGTATAAATCACAATGACGACACCTATGAATATAATCTGGAATGACTGTCTCGACTATGTTCCGAATTTCCAATCAAAACGGCTGTCAATAACATTGTAGCGGGTGGTTAGATACATAAATCAACAGAAAGGGTATGTATGAGTCAAGTTAGTAATGCCTGCAATGTGTTCGGCCCAGGAATTCCACCCATATGGTTAGATAGGTATCTGAATATGCTAATGAAGTATTGAGTTTTAAAATGTTTACCATGGAGTAATTTAATGCGTTGTACATGATTTCATACCGAATGTTTTAGCCAATTCACGGTCTTCAATGCCCTGTTGTATGTGGGTTATGTGCGACATATCACCCACATAAACTTGAGTTTAAAAAGTATGATTTAGCCTAAATTACTTTCAGCTGCAAGCAATATGATATCATATCATTACTATCTATATTCATAATTAAAACACATTCTGCAATGAAATAATTCCGTAGTCCACAATTCCATGCTGAGAATTGGCTTAAATTTTGGCAGATCAGTGATTTTCAGTACCATACTGTCTGCGATAAGTTCGGTCAATATTCGGTTCGAAATTCATACATATGGTCAGATCGGTATATGAATACGCTAATGAAGTATTAAGCTTTAATGTGTCTACCATGAAGTAATTTCGTAGTACACAATTCCATGGCAAAAATTTGCACAAAGTTTGGCAGATCCATGGTTTTCAGCAGCCTACTATGTGTAATAAATTTGGCCCCAAAATGTCAGATAGATATATAAATACGCTAATAAAATATCGATTAAAAAATATTCCACCATAAATTAATTTTATAATATGCAACTTAATAGCGACCAAAAGTTGTCAGATGCTAATAATTTATGTACCAATATCTATGTGCTCTGTTTGTAACCAGTTTTCGAACATCTAGCCATGCAAAACTCAATATGTATTATTATGTACTATTGCTGTACGAAATATTGCACGATTCTACCATCAAATAATACCATAATTACCAAGTATGTCCATGTAGTTACTTATTCGCAATATGTCCCCATTGAAATATAGTTGGTTCACATTAGCCACAATCGGATAGATGTCGATATGTCCTGGCATATCGCTTGTAATAGGTTCGGCTACATAATTTCACCCATATGTTTACATAGATATATATGAATGCGTTAATAAAGTATAGTTTAAAAAAATTCTACTACGGAGTAATTTCGAAATACGCAATTGTAGTTTTCAAATGCTAATAATGTACTATATATTCAGTATCGGAATCTCTGTACTCAGTTTGTACTCCGGCTTTCGGACATAATACCATCTAGAACTAACTAGATATTGCACGATTCTATCATAATATAGTTCTTGCAATAATGTGAAAATCTGTCTATATATCCTATAATTTAGCTCCAGATAGAATATGAATTATCAAACAAAACCCCCAGAATGTATGCATATGATCAACAAGATGCATGGAAAGATAGACAGACTGCCCCAAAACATAATCTGCTTCTTCCTATAGCCCATAGCTAATTCTACCCAAGGCCGATGCCATTACAACCATCTTAAAGATATGACACTAGTAAGAAACTATCATTATTAGAATCGCAACTACCATCAGCCCTACATGGGACAGGTAAAAAACTGTAAATGATAGTAAGAACCTATGTAATATTGAATGCTAATATACACCTGTGCAAAAGTTAAGCACCACCCTATTTTTACGCACATGCGAGGGTATATTCATGTGCTATGAAGAAAGCAATAGCATAAACATTTATGTACCCATCCATCTTAGTGCAAGAGGTAATAATGCAACTAGAGGAATGCTGATTATGATGGTGGGGAAACACGGTATGTTTTTGTTTGAACTTGAAAACGAGGCCTGAATATGGTTACGTTGACACAACTGACAACTATTGCCCTACAGTTGACACACGTGGCTAGATTGTCATTAATGGTGTCTGAAATCGAAGTTTAACATCTGTGCACGAGTTTGAGACTGTCATTATTAATACCGGGTATATCCACCTTGTGCCTGGATGACGGCCTGGACACGACGTCTCATGCTGGTCACCAACCGACTGATACGCCATTGTGGTATTCGTTGCCATTCAAGATGGTGTGCGTGTGTTAATTCCTGTAGGTTCTGCACAGGAGGATCCCTCCTTCTTACCATGTTTCCCAGAATGTCCCAGATATGCTCAATAGGGTTCATGTCAGGGCTCCTTGCTGGCCATGGTAGGGTTTTGATGGCATTCTGGCGGAGGTATTCATGCACAGCTCTAGCACGATGTGGTCGGGCGTTGTCATCCATGAATATAGGGTGGGTTCCAGGTGCATGATTTACAAAATGAGGGACCACAACTCTATCCAGTATGGAATCTTGATATCTTTGTCGATTTAGTGTTCCAGGTACAGTCAACAGATCCAGCTTACAATCAAATGAGATGCACCCCCATATCATAACGGAACCTCCACCAAATGGAACTTCTTCCATGATGTTACCTTGGTCGTACGCCGTGCGTCTGGACCTCCATACACGAGTTCGACCATCTGTGGCATGAAGCAGGAACCGACTTTCATCGGACCAGTGTACCCATCTCCAGGATCTCATGTTCCAGTGTCTTCTTTCGTTGCACCACCTCAGACGCTCCTCTTTGTGGTGTGCAGTGAGGAGAGGACGTCTGACAGGTCTCCTAGCTTTCATGCCAGCAGCATACAGTCTCCTTTTGACGGTAGACATTGACACTCTATTGCGCATTTCCCATTGCTGGCTGAGCACTCTGCTGTTGGTGAATGGAGATCTCCTAACAAGGCGTACTAGGGCTCGATCATCACGGGCAGTAGTCTTCTTCGGTCTTCCAGATCTAGGCCTGTCCTTCACCTCGTTAGTTTGCCCATGTTTTGCAATCAAACGACTGATTACAGTATGGTTAATGTTCAGCTGTCTGCCAATCTCTCTGCATGACATACCAGTGGTATGCATGCCTATGATTTGCCATTTCACACGATCACTTAACCTTCGTCTTGCCATAGCGGTTCATAGTCAAGAGCTAATTCTCTCTGTACAAATAAACCACGGTCATGAACACAAAATTCCTAATCTTGTCGCCTAAATCTGTATGTAATGTTCTACACCTCAAACTGGACTTTTACATAACTGAACACGTGTACTGTTTCCCGCCACGCACGGACATCAAGCGGCGTGAAGTCATGCATGCATGTGCATTTCGTACTTGGAATTATGTCAGCTAACGCGGGGACAAAAAGTATGGCAGCCTAGTTGTACCATCATGTTTCTACGTTCTATTGTTTTTGCTGGTGCTTAACTTTTGCACAGGTGTATATAACAAGATGAACACATTTCTCTCTGTCCTGCAAATATGTTGTCAATTTATCACATGTCTAATTGCTATATCTTTATAGTACATTGACTTTAACTTGAAGCCCATGTCTTCCTATATTATATAGTGCCGGTGCCAGTTCTACATGTATAATTTATTTTTTGTTCTATGTAGGGTTCCAAGGTCTAGATATAGTCACTGTCTTTTGTGGACAACCTGTTGTGCTACTGTAAATTGTATATTATATATAAAATTAATTTGAAGCTCAATTTGAATTATAATATTCTCCGGCCACGCTATTTGCCATTGATGCCTTGCATGAATATGTGTACTTGTATCTCTAAGTATCCGGAATAAAGGAAGTGGAAAGGGCGAGGACTTACGCTCTCTGATTATCTATATTTTCATGCAGCTGTGGTATACTTATCCATGCTGTTTTGACAAATAGATAATTAAAGTATTGACCCATAAAATATATATTTTCGGATCAAAAGAATGTTAATTGATTATTCTGGGACCTTATCACTGACATGACTGGTTCGATGATGGAACCAGTCATTCTTATGATAAAATTTTCAAAAATAATCCTACAACTAGTTCTTCTCACTGCATGGAGCAGACTTTTTGAAATGTCGACTTGAGTGTTATAAGCGTAATTAATGTGTGGGGAAATTTTAAATAGTATGGTTATGTAAACCAATTTCCATTTTGTTTACGTCATATCTAAAACGATTTGTTCTAGAACCAGGAGATTTGAATCTGTTTCAAGTTGTGGATTCATATACGATCGAGTCTTAATATAAGATATCTTCTAAAGGGATTGAGTACCGAACCTGTTGCAAATTATTGTTATATACTAAAGATATAGTAAAGAAATATATACCCCAGATGACACAGCTTACTGAGCCGATGCTGGGCCGATACCGTGCCGATACTTTCAGTATCGGCCCGGCATCGGCCCAGTAACCTGCGTTATCAGGGACACATCTTTGTAATTTAAAAAAATAATAATAATAGACCACAAAGAACCAAGGATTATATGCATGATACGTTATTTTGCATAGCAACCTATGCGTATGCTTGCGTGGCGAACTTAATTATAGCCAGATTTCCAATGCAACACAATGAGGCTATTTATTTCCCAGATTGCAGGAGAACGCTTCTCAGACCATCTAACTTTCAACATTTTTGGGGGGAGGGCCCCTCCCAATGTTTACGAGCTGGCGCCGCCCCTGTTTATCTCAAGTGACCGAACCTAACGTACGTTGGACGAAAAACTTTAAATTCGATCAGTTAACCAAATGGCAATAACTTTAAAGAATATGGCATTAGCATCCGCGAACACTGCATGGTCTCAATTGTTTGCTGAACTTCTCACACACATAAGACTGACATTAGACACATTTAAATAGGCCTTTTACTGGCACTAAATGCAGGTTAAATCTTTCACCCTGTAGAATTTTAATTTCGACGGTAGCATTCTCCAGGAGCCGATGAATTTGAAAGACCGAATTCTTTACGGTCTAATTTATTTAGCCTATATTTCCAGTTAATTTCCAGATACATTCGCGGGAAAGTTGTTGAATATTTTGAAATTAATTTGACTGGTTGACTGAATTCATGAACGTGTAGACGTGGTGGGTGGGGGGGGGGGGGGGGCGGGGGGCGGGGCGGGGCGGGGCGGGGCGGGGCGGGGCGGGGTGCTATAAAAAAAATTTGTAGAAAAGAAATAAAAAATTTTTAATAAAGGGAATAGAATATAATTATGTTTACCTCCGGAAATACATATGCATGCATGCTCGATATGCCATCTGCATGTGAGCATCAATAGGTTTCAAAACTTTCTGGGTGAAGGCATCAATAGATTTCAAAACTTTCTGGGCGAATCCTGCCTCCACCCCAACCCCACCCTCTCCAACCCCTCACCAGCCCCACCCAACCCATAGAAATGTACTATATTATGTTAATATAGTACATTTTTATGACTCAACCCCACTCGCACGCACTCGCGCACGCACGCACACACATGCGCGCAATTCCTTGATGCAGAACGCCATACAACTCCTGCATCGTTAATCCGATATTATTAATCCATGGTTAGAGATCCTACTCTTTAAATTACAACCAACTGGGGTCATCCAAGCTGTTCCTTATAGGTACTGGATCAAGAAGCCAGATATGAAGCAGAACGTGAGCCATAAACAAGGATCGATGCACTTATGATCATAATCATAACATATATAGCCTACAGCTTTGTAGGACATTGTATCCTATGCAGCTAATTCAAAAATTGGTGATGAGCCACATTATCTGATAGTAATTTTTGGATTACATGTTTTGTCCAGAGCTCGATAATTATAGTAGGCTATACTGGATGTTGCGTAAATAGTTTAGTCTGGTTTTAAAACTATTTGGAGTTGGAGCTTCAACAACTTCAGGCGTCAGGGAGTTCTGTTCTGTTCTGTTCTTGGAGCTTCCGCCAATGTCTGGCGTACCACCTTTCGGTGTATTATCCGGGAATCTCTAGAATCCGCAAATTACTGGAGTTTTCCATTAATTATATATTATATTATATACACACACGCACGATCATTAAATCTGATATTTATGTACATGCATGTACACACGCAAGTGATTTTCCTATCTGCATATAGGTAAATGGTCACAGTTCATAGACGAGTAAATTTATGTTCACCAGACGCGTAAATGAGTTCATTGTTATTGAAATACATGTAGGAGCATCCAGAAAGCACCGTATTTTTCTATGTGCAATTGACTTTAATTATACTAACTTGATATTTTATAATGCAAGCTTTGTTAGGTAATTCATTTCATTTAAGAGATGATTACGTCTGATAAGAAGTTTATAGCAGAGTTTCCTGGAGATGGATTCAAGTTTCGACACTGAATCGCTTCCAATCAGGCCAAACAAGAGAGTTGTGTCGAGTAACAGCTGGAGAATAAGATTCTCATCCTTGCTTATTAATTCCCAGTTATCTTCCGCCACTAGATGCTCGATTTCCGCTATATATATGCTTCTGATATCTGCAGATTCTGGACACTGAACTAGGAAATGCATACAGCCTTCTATAACGTTCTTACAAAAAGGACAGGTATCATTCTCATATTGATTAAATTTGGATCTGTGTGCTTGCAGATAGTATGTACCGATTAGTAACCTTGCCTTGATGACGCCACGTTTTACATCATATGTATTTGCTGTCACTGTTGACCAGATCGGATGTGGCCTTCCGATATCAAGGATGTCAACAGTCACAAACCGGGCTGATGATTTCTGCTTAATGTCTTCCTTTAGCATCTCTAGGACTACTGTGTTTACAGCCTTTTGGATATGACGCTTCCATACACATTTAGGTGGTGGGTCTTGTAGCAGCAGGTGGGCTGATGGTAATTGATATTTTTGTAAAATCAATTCGACATCTTGAAACCAACTGTGTCTGCCTTCTCTTTTCATAACGAGCTGCCGAATTGCTAACTGTTGTTCGACAGAGCCTTCACTCCTTAGTATTGCACCAAGTAATGTCAGCTTCTTCTTTTCAATTTGCGCCTCTATCGGCAGTGCACCGAAAAGTAAATATGCCAGTGAATTTGCACAACTATTTGGAAGTGATTCGAATTGCTTTAAGGGTTTCCTTTCATGTGTAGTGATCTGACTCATTTCCTTCTTTGGTATAATTAATGCCTCCAGTCCATACGTACATCGTGGTATTACATATTGAAGATTTTCTGTTTCTTCTGGGTTCCTTATGAATCCCACAATCCCTGCAACACGATTATGATGTGTGGTTGCTGCGACAACCTCTTATTGCAGACACTGTGGAAGATGCCTATCGACTCGCCTCGTCAGATGGTCGACGATATTTGTAATGATAGACGGGCCTGTTACTTTCAGAAGATTCAGCTTCGGAGCATTGTTTCTCTGCTCTTCAGAGTCCTATCTTACACACAACCAAGCTCGTATCTTGAACTAAGCATGACAATGATTTATTAGACTTTACCTATCTATACACTTTTTACACTAACTATGAATATTTTAACGATGAAATTACTTAACAATTATGCAATACCTATATTTCACTAGCTTCTACTGCTAGCTGACTAATTCTACTGTACTCAATCAATTTGCACAATGTTCTACCGACGGACTACTCCTAGACTAACTAGTATGTTTATCCTACTGACGTAGCAACACTGTACATACGGAATCACAGATGGTGAAAGATTAAAGATTCAATAGGCAAAGTGCCTTATTTATACATTTTGCTATTCTCTAAGTTCTATATCTATCACGATATATAGATCTATATATATCGTAATACATAGTTCCTGTTTCAATGATTCTTCTAGGTAGGCTATAAGCACAGCTTGATTGGCCCGGATAATCAGTCCACCAATCAACGTCTGCTTATCTCCTCCTAGAAGCTTCTATATATTCCTGTTGGTCTGCCTGACCAATCCATGATCGTCTAAACTCTCGATTTAACTTTGAACGAAGTTCTTCCTGTTTCTCTGCCACAGAGTTTGATCGATGCTCATTGATTTTGACGTCATCCTGACTAATCAAACTCTGGGCTTCTCTTCTGTGGGGATACTATGAAACAGGGTCAAAGCGGTGTTGGCTGGTTCTGATTTGATGTGATCTGTCAGCTAACTAACAACATTATGGAATGTGTTGTTGTAGCATGCCTTCCTATGATTGACATATAGTTGATATACAAATTTCGATTGTGTTATTAATTCCTACAGGACGCTACATTGTCGTCTCTGTCCTGTCCCTTGCCTATCATGAAAAAGCCTGTAGGATACGAACGTTAATAAGCACATGAGCTGTATGATCTCATTGCCAGCTGGTGTTGTTGTACTTTCCTAAGGGAGTCGGAATGCCTACCATCATCAACTAATGTCAGTCTGTTACGTACGATTCCATCGATTCGTTTCACTCTATTATTTTCTAAACTACTGGCCGAAACAACTGCTGAATATTATAAGTGTGTGCCGATCCCACAGCAACAACTTTTATCTTCAACTATTGACAGACATCATCAACTCAGAACCGTCGGTCCAATCTCATTTAATTCAATCCCTTACTTAAATGATGTATATATTCTCTACAGTTTCGACTTGGTTTCTGCGAAACTGTCCATCAGCAGCACTGGTTGATGTCAACCAGTACAGCGTAAAGCGCATCTAAATAGTATGTACATGATGACATTCGGTCCATTAGCTCACCTGGTATTTTCAAACATGAATTTCATTTAGGTCTTACTCGTAAATATAAGACATCCAGCGGGGTCATGACTTCCCACAAGACAATCCCATATCTACACATGCCCCTCAACCAAAGTTAATTAACCGTCTCTTAAGGCCTCAAGAGAGTGTTAATTAACTCGTTGTGCAACATCAACAACTCTAAACCTCACTATACCAGGGCTGTCACGAACCGTGACGACACATCAATCCGTAAAACAATATGATGAACGATATAGTACAATAAACAATCCCATCGCCCACCAGTAATAATACCAAATGAACAATACCGACACAATACAATCAGATGAATTTACAAACATAACTAAACACAACATCATGCGACAGCTGTATCATGAACCAGTTCCAAACAATACGAAATGACGAATATAATGAAACGCAGTTGCTCAACAAATGCACCATCCTACAGTTCGAGCTACGGTAAATATCATATAACAATCAATGGCACCATAATAACGTTCATGCTACAGTAAATATCCTATAACAATAAATGGCACCATAATAATGTTCGTGCTACAGTGAAATTATAAATCCTCGTACTCCATGGTAACATTAGGAATGCTGTTCAACTCCACTTCCACCCAAGTATCAGCCGTCGGGTCAATCACGGTCCTGGCAATAGCGTTAGTCGAGGACCCGGCTGACATCCTCAGCGGCTCAGGTAGGGCTGCAGGTCTCCTATGCCACTGGGTCTGGGCGATCCGTGGAACAGGTCTCTGGGCCGCATGTGGCTTGCATCTAATCCAGATCCACATACGCGAAAGGAATCCACACTTATACAACACAATTACTAACATAAGCACACAGACGACGGATCCCGTCGAATAAGAAACGAAAGATCGTACCCCAATGCCTTCGACCATCGCTGGGTCGATCGCAGATAACGGTGCTAGCGGCACGTACTTAGACTTGTGCAACTCGTCCCATTTTTGCATTTTTAGATGATTTACAATCAGCGATTGGTTGAGAACTCCGGCCACATCCAATCTGGGCATATCAATGGCTAGACCCATCCGAGTGTATGTCCGACTGTAAGACAATACTGGCTCGAATCGCCAACCTTTACCACTATAATCACAACCCCCAGACATCAACGCATACAGACCATTCTCAACCACACATCGGTCAGTCAGTCGTCCACCACAGTGTACCTCAATAGTCTCCCCGAACGTTTGCAATACTACGCCTATGTTCTTATTAGCAAACAGTTTGCTAGAAGTCTCGTTAGATTCGGTAAGTTGAATATTACAGGCGCTGTCGGTAGTATTGGTTAAGAGGCTAACAATGCACGGTACGTGGGGTTTATCGACCCTTAGTTGACCGTGGCATACTCGGGGTTCGTTACCACGACACTCGGACGGCGTAAAATACCAGCCCATCCTGGTGTCGAGCCCTATACTAGTCCTAGCTATCAGTACTTGCATATAGTACCCCACGGTGGCTAACAGTTCGGGCCACGAGTGCAATCCGTATTCTATGTAATTGCCTCCGTCAATAAGTGGTAACGTTGCTACGTAATGAAGACGTGAGTCATCCTTCCACAATGGATACACTATCACGTTACGGTAGTACCACTGGTATGGTCGTATTGGGCGGTTCCCCACCCTGACTTGCTGGGCTAGTGACGCCAAGTCAGCGGGGCTATGAAATTGAGCCGCTGCCTTCTGGTAGCTGTATACTACATTTTCGGCAGAATCGATAATATGACCGAGATGTACCAACGTGTACAGGTCGGCTTGTCGGGCAGCGTGTACCTTGAACAGTTCACTAACATTCTTAGTCAATCTGACCTAACTGTTGGTGACTTCGTTGGTTCGGTCAACGTTGGTATTGATCCCCACGAACGTGAGTTTCACATGGGATGCTAGTTTGTTTGAAAAATGTACCAACCGATTCATATTTCTCATGGGCTTCGTGACAACGTCCCTGATTGCTTCAATGTCCCCGGCCATAGCGGTTCCAAATAGAGAGGACGCTATGTCGCCGACGAAGTTAAATAGACCACGCTTGTGTCTATTACTGGCTCTACTCATCATGTTTAGCTGGGTCCTAATGGCAATCTTCCTTATACTACTGATACGATGTTGGAGTCCGAAAATGTCCTCACTGCTTAATGAAGTCTTTCGACCAATGTCCGCAACAAGAACACGAAATCGTACGAAACGTTCAAGGAAGTTGGCCAGCAAATAAGGATGGTCTATGGACACTACCACTGTCCACTCTGCACGGATTACGGATATTTTCTGGTGATCGGTTATCATCACTCCATTTTGTAATCGGTGTACGCTAGAATTCTGACATATTCCAGATGCTAAGCTAACTACAGCTATTACTATGCACAACTGTAAAGTATACATGATGGCTAGACTGATGTGATACTACTAGTACAGCGATTAAGCGCAGATTAAATTTATCTTCTGCTACGCCGCCTTATAACGGCTTCTATACAACCGATGAAGTCATCGGATAGAGCGTGGCCAAATGCACTAATCCTGAGTCGCTTACTGTCAGCGCTGAATTCAGGAGCATGACTGCGCTTGCGCAGAAAGTATGGGTGCGACGGAAGTGATTCCATTGGCTCGAGGGCAGGCTCGGGTACATCCTCCGAGGTGTTCATCAATCGGCCACCATTCTCGACCATGGTTTCCATTGGCGACTCATGGTTTCGGTCGTTACTCATACCAGCTCGATCTTCATTCGTGTCGACCATCTTACCCACCTTATGCACTCTTGGCTCCCTATCCGAAGCTGGTTGCATCCTACGAGCCTTTGTATCAGGTGTTGGGTTGGAGTCGGATACCGGCAAAGGTTCGGACTCGGGTAATACAACTTTGTAATGGTTGGCCTTCATACCCTTTCCGGGGTTACGAATAGGGCGTGGTCGCATCTTGTCCCAGCACATCTCCGAGTCGTCTACACGCAACTTAGATATATTAAGTACGCGTACCTTCCCAGATCTTTGATGTCGGACATGAGCCACTGGCCCATTGATCTTAAAGATCTCGTATTCGGGGTCACTGCAAGAGATCAACTTCATCCTCTCTTCAGCCTTCACGACCACTGAATCGCCAACCTTGTACTCACCAGCGTTCGCACGCTTATTAATTTGCTCTCGGTGGATCTCTCTGGACTTTGCCGTTTCTCCACGAGCAGGCAGCAAGGCATTGTTGAGACATGTAAGTCTCTCACCAAGATCCTGCGAAGCATCCAATGGAATCATCAACGGAAGCATGGCACGTCGACCATACGTCAGATAAAACGGCGTATACCCGGTCGTGGAGTGACGAGTGCTGCGGTAGGCTGTTAGTGCCGCACCCAACTCATCTTCCCATGCACGAGATTCGTTATTAACACCCTTCTGGATTAACTCCTTTAGAGTACGATTAAACCTCTCGGTACGTCCATTTGTTTGCGGATGGTATGGACTCGATCGTCTATGATCAATACTGTGTTGCTTAAATCGTTGTTCCAGAGAATTCGAACAAAACTCTTTACCATGATCTGTAATCAAGATCTCAGGGACACCATGACGAGCGACGTACTCGTTGAAAAACTTGTCTTCAACATTCTGAGATGTCTTGGCAGCAATCGGATATGCTTCCGCCCATTCGGAACAGTGATCGATTATCGTCATGATATACACGTTACCTCTGCTTGATTCTACCAGTTGACCGATTAAATCCATACCAATTATCTGACTCGGATAATTGGCCATGGGCATCTCACTGTACTTAGGGCGCGTAGTGACGGGTCGGTTGACCTGGCACGTTGTACACGTCTCAAGCATACGTACCACGTCTTTTCTCAAAGACGTCCATACAAAAGAATCTTTTACCATACCGATGGTCTTCTTCAGGCCTTGGTGACCGGCTCTTTCATGAGCCTTCCGGAGTACTTTCTCACGGAACAGGGTAGGTAAGACAATCCTGGGGTACTCAGCGTCCAACGCCGAAGGTGTGACTAAGGAATACAGGATGCCATTTTTGACCATATACTCCTCCGGTGTGTTCTTGAACAACTCCGGGTATTCCTTTGTCTGCTCATCACACAACTCGTCATACAATATGTCAAACACCTCTAGAGGGACATGCGGTAATGCACCCTCGTCTACGTTGGGTATGACAAAATCGCCTGTGTCCAACGTAGCCACCTCTACTGGACGACGTAACCTGGACAACCTGTCCGCTCGAATATTCTTCGAACCTTGGATGTATTCAATCTTACATCCATACTCTCCAATCAGCACTGCCCAGCGCTCCACTTTCGTGTTCTTCACTTCTCCCACAAACAAACTCTTTAGGGGTTTGTGGTCCGTGTACACGGTAAACTGTGCGCCAAATAGATATGGTCGGAGCTTCTTCAACGCATAAATCAGAGCATAAGCCTCCTTCTCTATTACAGGCCAATTCAGCTGACTATCTTTAAGAGTAGAGCTTATGTACTGAATTACTCGCTCTATACCCTTATCATCTTCCTGCACTAGTATCGCACCTATTGCATAGCTAGATGCATCTGTATACAACTTATACGGGGCATTTAAATTTGGATATGTGAGAACCGTCTCACTACACAGCAAGTTCTTTAATTTCTCAAACGCTTGCTGTTCATTCTTACCCCATTCGAATTGCTTATATTTCTTGGTTAATTCTATCAAAGGCTGAGCAATTTCGGCATAGCCTCGCACACAGGATCGGTAGTAGCCGGTAGCCCCAAGGAAACTACGTACCTCACCCACATCGCGGGGTGGGGACATTTCTCTAATGACATTGACCTTCTGAGCCTGAGGAGCTACCCCCTGTGCGGAGATGCGATAACCTAACAAGTCGACCGACTTACTGGCGAAATCACATTTCTTTTTCTTAACTTGCAAATTGTACTCTTGAATCTTGCGCATGACCGTACGCAAATGACGTGCATGTTCCGTCGGATTTCGTGAAAATACGACTATATCATCGACGAAAACGTGCACATATTTTCCTACAAATTCACGGAAAATGTCATTCATTGCCCTTTGAAATACGGCACCTGAGTTGCAAAAACCAAAAGGCATCCGAATCCATTCGAACAAACCTTCACTGCAGATGAACGCTGTCTTCTCTATGTCTTGGCTGGCCATTGGTATCTGCCAATATCCAGACTTCAAGTCCATAGTAGAAAAGATCGTTGCACCGTGCATCAAATCAAAAATGTCGAAGATATTCGGTAACGGGTAACTATCTTTACGGCACACCGAATTCAATTTCCTATAGTCAATACAAAACCTGGTGTCACCGTCTTTCTTGGGTACTAACGTAATGGCTGACGCCCAGGGTGATGACGATGGTCTTATGACGCCCGCTGCCAGCATCTCTTTTACTTGGTTTCTGACCACATACTGCTTGGCAAGCGGTAGACGGTAGGCTTTCTGCCTTATAGGATACGCGTCTCCTGTTGGCACCATACATTCTACTTTGGGGACCAATCCTAAAGTATTTGGACGAGCCGTATCGAAGTTATTGGCAAAGTCGCTCAGTACTTGGTCAATAACTGCATATCCGGTCGTTTTCTTACAACTGGCATATACCTGGCACGCTTGTTCTCTGTACGGGTATCTAAACGGGTATACATGGCCAAACCATACTACATTTTTGGCCTTGTAGTCAATCATTGCATTTCCCAAGTGCAATGCGTCCGCACCAATCAAACATTCATGCCTCATGCTCCCTACCACTGTGCTAGGAATAGGCTGGGCGTTCTTGAATTTGACTTGCGTCTCTCCCAAAAGTTCTATTGGGGAACCATTTACAGCTAAGAGCGTCTTAGCTCTTTTTAATGGCCTAGCATTTAAGATGCTACGCCATATGTCCTTCCTGATCAAGGACGTACTACCACCAGTATCTACTAATGCATCTAGGTACTCACCTCGATCCTCACAACCGTTTGGTTCCAATGTGAGATGGATTAGAAACCGTTCGGTTACCACCGGTTTCCTCCATCCCCGTTTAACGAGCTTCGTCACCCGCTGACTGCCTCTGCATAACTGTGTCTCCTTTCATCCACTGACCGGGCTCCTCCGCCACCGTCGGAAAAACGACCATACCGGTCAGTCGACTTGCTCGTCAGGAGGAAGCCATCACGATCCTCGTAATCATCATGCTGGCACGCATGATTGGCCATGTCCTTCCTTATATTGCAAGAACACGATCTGGGTGTGGTTTCGCGTTTGTAGTAACTGTCTTCTTGCTGCTGATTACGTACTTCATCTATTTCCAACTCGTCGTTTCTGGGTCTTTTGATGGCACATCTTTGCGGCTGCGGCATAGGTGCCACCTTCGGACATTCCGCTACATAGTGGCCATCTTGACCACACCGGAAGCACGTCACAGTCTGTGCCGAAGTCTTTCGGTTTGCAAAATTACCCCGTTCAAGATAGCAGTCTCTTGCCATGTGGCCCTCCATTCCACACTTAAAGCAGACGATTGGAGGTCTCTGTTGTCACTGCTGCTGTCTCGGTGTGGATCTCCTAGGTACATTTTGTCGTGGTGGCTGTTCCGGTTGTCACAGTCACTCTTGTAGTGACCAACTTTGCCACAGTTAAAACAAGTTATATTCTTCTTGTTCGTCTTCGGTGCATCTTTCCTTCTTGTATTTTGCGGCCGCTATTGTGGTGGCCCCTTATCTTGCCTTGGTGCCCATTGTTGTTGTTGCCGTGGGGCAGCAGCGGCTGGTTCGGGGCTTCTGCGGCGGAGTTCGCCTATCACTGAGCACAACTGCTCAATCATCTTCGTCTGTTGTGCCACCTGCTTTTTGAGCTTGTTAATAACAGCCCAAATCCCTTTCTCTTCCTCCGCATCAAGGACACCAATCTCCATGCTTTCTTCTCTATCTCGGGGGCTGATGTGCATGGCCTGCATGAGGTCGTTGCACCCCTCCTCATCCTCCATAAGCCCCATTGCCCTGGCTAGGGTTGTCAGTTTCTTTCGTACAATTCTTCTCCCCATACCTTTCTCGCTTAGCACCTTGATGTAGACGCCAAGTACTGTCCTGCGATTATCTGCATTTTCTGTGGGGTATGCCCGGGTGGCCAGTTCCTTGTAGCGCCTATTAAAGGACACGATGGTTTCGTTCCTCCTCTGGTGTACGCCTTCCAAATCATACTTCACGCGTTCCCCTTCGTTGGCAGATACAAAATTCAATGTGATGTACTCTCGTAGCTCCTCAAAGGTTACCTGGTCTCTTATCTTGCCTACGAGAAAGGAATCAATTGTGCGTGACAACTGTCCTCTCGACGCCTGGGTCACAACATAAACCGGTATGCCCTCGAAGTTCCCTTCAGTCGTGACCCATACTCACCGGGCTTCGTCAAGGAATTGACGTGCTTCCTCCGGGATGGTCCCATCGCAGGGTCGGATTCTTTGGGTTAGTTCCTTTATCTCCTCCCGGAATACCCGGTGTCTTTCCCTTCGGTCGCTCTCCCCCACAATCGCTCCCGCCATTGCGGTACCCATAGCTTGTATGGCAGCTACCGTTGCTGGTCGGAGTTCTGGTCCATCTGTCTCTATTGGCGGTAGCCCCGCGTCGGGTCTGCGTGCGCTTGCCATTGTTTACACTATACAGTAATTATATATTGTTCGATTTGTACTCACTGTTTTACTGATAATACAAGCATACCACTGCACGCTTCAGATGCGGTTGCCCCTTGCATGTGATATCGGTGGTGATTTTGATGATCGTGTTTTCCCGCTATTCATGATGCTGGGTGATGGTAGTTTTGCTGGAAGCCTTAGCTAGGTCGGTGAATATTTCCACTCTATCGGCAAGATCAGCTAGTACTGTGTTGACAGGTTTATCTGCGGACCTCTTCAGATGTCATAACTAGTTACTCACTTGGTTGTCTTAAGCTGTTTTCGAACTCTGAATCCTGGCAGACGAAGCCACTGAAGATTTTCTGTTTCTTCGGGGTTCCTTATGAATCCCACAATCCCTGCAACAAGATTATGATGTGTGGTTGCTGCGACAACCTCTTATTGCAGACACTGTGGAATATGCCTATCGACTCGCCTCGTCAGATGGTCGACGATATTTGTAATGATAGACGGGCCTGTTACTTTCAGAAGATTCAGCTTCATAACATGTATAGCCTACAGCTTTGTAGGACATTGTATCCAATGCAGCTAATTAAAAAAATTGGTGATGAGCCACATTATCTGATAGTAATTTTTGGATTACATGTTTTGTCCAGAGCTCGATAATTATAGTAGGCTATACTGGATGTTGCGTAAATAGTTTAGTCTGGTTTTAAAACTATTTGGAGTTGGAGCTTCAACAACTTCAGGCATCAGGGAGTTCTGTTCTGTTCTGTTCTTGGAGCTTCCGCCAATGTCTGGCGTACCACCTTTCGGTGTATTATCTGGGAATCTCTAGAATCCGCAAATTACTGGAGTTTTCCATTAATTATATATTATATTATATACACACACGCACAATCATTAAATCTGATATTTATGTACATGCATGTACACACGCAAGTGATTTTCCTATCTGTATATAGGTAAATGGTCACAGTTCATAGACGAGTAAATTTATGTTCACCAGACGCGTAAATGAGTTCATTGTTATTCAAATATATGTAGGAGCATACAGAAAGCATAAGGTGCACCGCACCGTATTTTTCTATGTGCAATTGACTTTAATTATACTAACTTGATATTTTATAATGCAAGCTTTGTTAGGTAATTCATTTCATTTAAGAGATGATTACGTCTGATAAGAAGTTTATAGCAGAGTTTCCTGGAGATGGATTCAATTTTCGACACTGAATCGCTTCCAATCAGGCCAAACAAGAGAGTTGTGTCGAGTAACAGCTGGAGAATAAGATTCTCATCCTTGCTTATTAATTCCCAGTTATCTTCCGCCACTAGATGCTCGATTTCCGCTATATAGATGCTTCTGATATCTGCAGATTCTGGACACTGAACTAGGAAATGCATACGGCCTTCTATAACGTTCTTACAAAAAGGACAGGTATCATTCTCATATTGATTAAATTTGGATCTGTGTGCTTGCAGATAGTATGTACCGATTAATAACCTTGCCTTGATGACGCCACGTTTTACATCATATGTATTTGCTGTCACTGTTGACCAGATCGGATGTGGCCTTCCGATATCAAGGATGTCAACAGTCACAAACCGGGCTGATGATTTCTGCTTAATGTCTTCCTTTAGCATCTCTAGGACTACTGTGTTTACAGCCTTTTGGATATGACGCTTCCATACACATTTAGGTGGTGGGTCTTGTAGCAGCAAGTGGGCTGATGGTAATTGATATTTTTGTAAAATCAATTCGACATCTTGAAACCAACTGTGTCTGCCTTCTCTTTTCATAACGAGCTGCCGAATTGCTAACTGTTGTTCGACAGAGCCTTCACTCCTTAGTATTGCACCAAGTAATGTCAGCTTCTTCTTTTCAATTTGCGCCTCTATCGGCAGTGCACCGAAAAGTAAATATGCCAGTGAATTTGCACAACTATTTGGAAGTGATTCGAATTGCTTTAAGGGTTTCCTTTCATGTGTAGTGATCTGACTCATTTCCTTCTTTGGTATAATTAATGCCTCCAGTCCATACGTACATCGTGGTATTACATATTGAAGATTTTCTGTTTCTTCTGGGTTCCTTATGAATCCCACAATCCCTGCAACACAATTATGATGTGTGGTTGCTGCGACAACCTCTTATTGCAGACACTGTGGAAGATGCCTATCGACTCGCCTCATCAGATGGTCGACGATATTTGTAATGATAGACGGGCCTGTTACTTTCAGAATATTCAGCTTCGGAGCAGTGTTTCTCTGCTCTTCAGATTCCTATCTTACACACAACCAAACTCGTATCTTGAACTAAGCAAGACGATGATTTATTAGACTTTACCTATCTATACACTTTTTACACTAACTATGAATATTTTAACGATGAAATTACTTAACAATTATGCAATACCTAAATTTCACTAGCTTCTACTGCTAGCTGACTAATTCTACTGTACTCAATCAATTTGCACAATGTTCTACCGACGGACTACTCCTAGACTAACTAGTATGTTTATCCTACTGACGTAGCAACACTGTGCATACGGAATCACAGATGGTGAAAGATTAAAGACTCAATAGGCAAAGTGCCTTATTTATACATTTTGCTATTCTCTAAGTTCTATATCTATCACGATATATAGATCTATATATATCGTAATACATAGTTCCTGTTTCAATGATTCTTCTAGGTAGGCTATAAGCACAGCTTGATTGACCCGGATAATCAGTCCACCAATCAACGTCTGATTATCTTCTCCTAGAAGCTTCTATATATTCCTGTTGGTCTGCCTGACCAATCCATGATCGTCTAAACTCTCGATTTAACTTTGAACGAAGTTCTTCCTGTTTCTCTGCCACAGAGTCTGATCGATGCTCATTGATTATGACGTCATCCTGACTAATCAAACTCTGTGCTTCTCTTCTGTGGGGATACTACGAAACAGGGTCAAAGCGGTGTTGGCTGGTTCTGATTTGATGTGATCTGTCAGCTAACTAACAGCATTATGGAATGTGTTGTTGTAGCATGCCTTCCTATGATTGACATATAGTTGATATACAAATTTCGATTGTGTTATTAATTCCTACAGGACGCTACATTGTCTCTGTCCTGTCCCTTGCCTATCATGTAAAAGCATGTATGATACGAACGTTAATAAGCACATGAGCTGTATGATCTCATTGCCAGCTGGTGTTGTTGTACTTTCCTACGGGAGTCGGAATGCCTACCATCATCAACTAATGTCAGTCTGTTACGTACGAGTCCATCGATTCGTTTCACTCTATTATTTTCTAAACTACTGGCCGAAACAACTGCTGAATATTATAAAAGTGTGTGCCGATCCCACAGCAACAACTTTTATCTTCAACTATTGACAGACATCATCAACTCAGAACCGTCGGTCCAATCTCATTTAATTACTCCCTTACTTAAATGATGTATATATTCTCTACAGTTTCGACTTGGTTTCTGCGAAACTGTCCATCAGCAGCACTGGTTGATGTCAACCAGTACAGCCTAAATGCGCATCTAAATAGTATGTACATGATGACATTCGGTCCATTAGCTCACCTGGTATTTTCAAACATGAATTTCATTTAGGTCTTACTCGTAAATATAAGACATCAAGCGGGGCCATGACTTCCCACAAGACAATCCGATATCTACAATATGTTGACCATAGTTTTATACTGACAATTGGGCTTAGTCCATTAATTCCATGAAAGCCAGCACCCATCAATGAATAAGCTGTTGCACGAGCGTTTCTTATAATTTCTTTGACTAGGCCACTTTTGTCGTCTGTTCTTATTAGTCCCAATGGTTATATTCCTTTACCACGTCCATCTTTTCTTCGTTTAGTGTCCAATCATATTCTGTTTCTTTGCCTTGATTGAAAACCATCACCTGGCTTTTGGCAATGCCATTAACATACTGTTCTTTATTTGCATGCATTGTTGCAGCATTCAGTCCCACCTGTAACCCATCTGGGGATGTATCTAGGACTGTCTTATCATCACATAGTGCTATTGAGCCCAGATATATTGAAGAAATATGTAGACCAGTTGCTGTTTGCTCAAGTAATTTTAGTAGCGGATCCTCATATGGTTTATGAAAATCAGATGTGACCCCACCGTGTAGAAGGCCTTGTTTGACAGCAAACTGTCTACTTCTATGTCCCTCCCACTTGACTTGTGCTGACGTTTCTGTACATTTCATTCGCAATCAACCATAGCTTCCCTGTTATACCGAGGAGGTAAAGACGACGCAATAATGAAGAATGCCAGATAACATCAAAGGCTTTCTGTGTATCCATAAAGCCAACATAGCAGGGAACTTTATTTTCTCTGCATTCCGCTATAACTTCAGTCATTTCCCAGGTGTGAAACCAAATTGTAGAATACTTTGGCTTTCTGAAATCAATGGTCTAATGCGTTTAAGGTAAAGCTTCTCAAAGACTTTTCCAACTATGGATGTCACTGTGATTTTCTGGCAATTATCTGGGATCGTCAACGGCTTTCCTGCCTTCTTATGGATTGATGTAATCAGACCAGTTTTAAATGCATCTGGATATATGCCTTCAGCTATGATCTTATTATACAGTATCAGAAGAGTGTGGATTAATAAGACACCACCATGTTTAGGTGCTCTGATGAGAGTCCATCAGAATCTGAGGCCTTTTTCAGGTGTAGCTCATTCACAGCACTGTTTACATCATCCCACGTGAAGGGATCTGGACTGTACCGATCATCACCACAGATAGATTTAATGTTGGTTATATCATCCTCAACCTGATCTTTATATGCCTTATTAAATGTGGGGTTTTCCTTTGGTGTTCCTAGCTCTTCAAAGTAAGTTGCCCATCCTTCTATTATATCATTTCCATGATACTCCTTATCATTCACATGTAATATTTCTGTTGACAGAATTTTCTGTGATGTTTTTCTCTGAGTTCGTATTAGCTGTGCAAACAGTGACTGATCTGAGGGCAGGGCATTCATGATCTTGTTTGTTGTATCTTGCTCTGCTCTTGTTACAGCCTGCCGTTGCTCTCTCCGATACACCTTTTTTAATAGCTTTGATGGATGTTTTGGATTTGAAGGTCTACCGGCACGAAGCCATTGATGATGTATTGTTTTGGATATGTTTGATGTTTCTGCAAGTTTATAATTCCAGAGTCGACCCTTCTTTTAAATCTTTGGTTTCCTCTCTGGGATTGCCCCTTTAGTACTGGCCTTCATACAAATGGTGACAGTAGTGATAAGTTCGTCTACCGATTTGTTTGATGAGCAGATCGAGATCCTTTTGATGCATCATTCTTTCCAGGGTTTCTTTATATTGAACCAGATAACGTTCCCCACACTGAAGTTTTCTTTCTTGTACTGGCTTCGGCACATTGTTACTCATGCTGCTTTCCTTAACTGTAATGACAGCTCTAATTGGTGTATGATCTGAGCAGTTGTCGTATTCCTTTGATACATGCTGAACTTGTTTAATGAGATCTATGTTTGATGCAATGATATAGTCAATCTGTGAAGAGCCATTTGCACATTCAAAGGTTTTTCCAACTGGATAATTTGGAACTAATTCTAACTGGTTCTTGATGCAGAAATCTTTTAATAGTTTGTCTCTTGCATCTGGATATTCTGAATGCAATGATGCATTTAAATCGCCGAATCATTGGAGCCTTTATATCTGTTCAGTACGTAGCTCCTGCCATTCTGCTAAGAGTTCCATACATTCCTCATTATATTTGCTACACCCTTTACATGGGGCATATGTTGCTATAATGATGACTGAAGGTGATGAGTTTATTTTTATGCAGACTGTTCTATTTGAACCATCGGGTAGACTTTCAATTATACTATTTAGCTCGTCTCTCCAGCTTATACTTGATCCACCGTAAATCGCGAAAATTTGATTAAATGTGTTAATCCTTATATGTTGATTAATCAATATAGGCCAACCTTCAGTAGTTTAATAATAAACACATGTGAAATAGATATGACGCCTAAAATTTAACTTTCTAAGTAGCTGCGAATCGACATACTGTGCTAAATATTAGTCAATAGAGTGAATAGGTAAATTTGTTCAACTGCATCATGGCTTGGTAAACATTTAGATACAAAAAAAACCTGCAAAATCTCACAAACAGAAATTATGAGAACTTGGTTTAATTACGGATTTTTACGATTATTTGTGATAGCTGCATAGCTTTGAGTAATTTAACCTAAGTAATTGTATAGCCCTATTTTGTTATATATACAATGCGCAGGAACAAACTAGATAGGGAGTGAGAAGGCAACCACGTGTTAGCCCATTGGCGGGATTAAAAGTGTGTAAGTTGACAGCTAATTTTAAGAAATTACATTCACATAAAATCGTCAACGGGTAGGAAAACAGGTAAGATAACATTTCTAATACACTTATGCGAATGAAGCATAGTTTACCAAGACTGACAATCAGTGCAATGTTACACTTTTGTTAATATTTAAGTTTAACTTGTACGAAAACGGGTATTTGTGAATTCATCATTCGATTCGTTTATTTGTTTTGGATTGCTTTTTCGTTGTTGACAACCACTGCTATTGTTTGTCTAATCTTGAACTGTGACTGTCTATCTGAACGCTAAAACAAAAATTATTGCACAAATTTCATATTTAATTTGAGGAAATTTGAAATATGAGATAGTGGAATGATCGTCGTGTAGAGGCTTGGCAGCGAGACAGTTAACTATATGTATATATAGGACTATAACATGTTAACCGTATGTATTCAGTATTCTCATGTCCTATATTGTTGTTGTTATGTGTTATATGTAGGGGTCCACCGCCACATAGGCTCTGCCTTTGGTGGACTACCTGTTGTGAAACTAAATGTATATTCTATATCAAAATAAATAATCTTGAACTTGAACTTGATCACACACGCATGACACTCGATCTTCAATCAATCAATCAATCATATTCTATTTCTGTGAGAAGGCTAAAAGTCTGTAATGACAGATTCCTAATTTCCTTTTTCAATTTGGTTATAAAACATGGGATTTATATTGCCAGCTAGATAGTTATAGTATAGGGGTTGGTTATCCCATAGTTTATCAAATTTTGTTTCAAATGATATCATGGTTGTTGCTTCTATAACATGGTTCGGAAGACTGTTCCATAAGTCCACAATTCTATGTTTAAAGGAGTATTGTTGTATGTTTAAACGTGATCTGGATTTGTATAGTTTTAGCCTGTGTCCCCTGGTTCTTGAGTCTGATCGGAATTCAAATAGGTTGCACACTTCTGGATCATATTTTTTGGTTATAATTTTGTAAGCTTCAATAATGTCTCCTCGTACTCTACGGTATGCAAGAGTTTGTATATTAAGGCCCCTAAGCCTAGTCTCATAATTTAGTTTTGATAGTCCCGAGACACTTTTTGTCGCCCTTCGCTGAACATTTTTCTAACCGCTCTATATGTTTCTTGAGATAAGAGCTCCAAACCTGATTAGCAAATTCCAGATGTGCCCGCACTAATGATGTATACAGGGTTCTAAATATGTTTGTGTCAAGGGATTCAAATGTGCGCCTTATTACACCCATAATGGAGTTGGCTTTATTAACTTTATCTATTATGTGCTTCTCGAAACATAGTTTATCATCAATAATAACACCTATATCCTTTTCATCCTCGCTTGGATTAATACGGGACCCATCTTTACCGAGAATATAGCTATGATTTTGTAAATTGGTTTTGCCAATTCGCATAGATTTACACTTATCAGCATTAAATTGGAGTAACCATTTACTGGTCCATTCTGTTAACATGTATATATCTTGTTGCATTTCGTTAGCATCATCATTGATCTTACATTAATTTCACGAAGTGATGCCTGATATTTATTATGACGTAATTAATAGTAGTATGACAGGTTTGTACAAATTGGAAACGTTAATTTTGGCATCAGTGCTTGAATTTGAAATTTGTAAGTACTTGAAAATGGCAGTACGGCATTGAAAAGTACTTGAAAATGTGTTTTCCTAATATAGGCAAAATTTGCATACAATAAATGCCTGATGATTATCACTCAGCACTGCAGAAGACAGCGTTGCAGAAGTTACGATTGGGTCAAAATTCTGTTGAATATTTTGAAACTAAATTGGCTGGAAGCCAGCTTACTAGGCCAATACGGCTTAATATTGGCCCATTAACTTGCATTATAAGGTTTGTTTCAAGGCCCCAGTGCTCTTGATCTTTGATTAGAGGATACCGGCCCGGGGCCGGTATCCTCATTTAGTCTGGGGGCCGCCCCAGACTAAGGTGATAGAATGTTTGTAACCCAGGCTATAGTGAAATATTTCTCTTCGGCATCATTAGTAAGTTAATTTACACTGGTTACTCATTTGCTAATTTAACCAAGAAAGTTATAGATTGTCACAAGAGAGCCACAGAAACAATAATCTATATCCATTTTGTTTACCTCTGGTCACGAAATAGCAATATAGTTGGAAGATAAACAGTCTGATAAGCTCAACAGACCTCGAAATTTGGCGTAACCAAACCAATAGTTGGTTACGCAAAATTGCAAAGTGCAGACTGAAAATTAGGTTACGTGAAAAATGAGCTCTTGATTTATTTTCAAGTACAAAAATAGTCAAACTCATGTTCAGTTTGCATCAAAGACTAACTAACAAGGCATACGGTATAATATCCTGGAAAATTGTTTTGGTGTGTATATTAGTCTCTAAAAGTAAATATTAAGTAGCCAACGCCAACCAATGAGTTTATGCAAATGACTTGGCACCTATCTGAACGGTTACGTGAAAGATCTTTGTTTAGAATTTTCGAGAAAACTTAAACTTCAAGCACTCAGCAATAAGTTGAGATGCTCAAATATATCTGCGTCACGATTCCTGGTTGGCAGTTTCATTAATCTAGTCATCTGTCTGCTTTTTAGTCTGTGGCATACAAGAAATATGCATAGATTGATGCCAGAAAAAATTTATATGCGTGGATTCCGGACCAATCAGATGCGTCAATCTTATAGCTTGTGATACAGTGAGGCCAATAACGGTTAATGAGCATGGCAATCGGATATTATAATCAGATACAGGGCGGACTACAAATTCGCCACATTCTCTCATGATCTTTCACGCTAAGCGATTCTTATTGAAGACGCTGCGGTGAAAAAATGTCTGATGCTATAGAATGTTAGTGTAAAACATACGCGTTCACTTTTTCAGTCGATGATTGCAATGATACTGATACATAGCATAAAATCGGCCAATAATTCGGCGTCAATTCTGAGCAACCCTGGTATTTGTTCGGTTAATTCATAAAGAAATTATTCAACATTGAATGAAGTCTCTGACAGACTCTCCCAACATCGATCATGACTGGAATTTCACGAAACTTTACGTTACCGTAGCATAATATAATTGCCATGTTCACATCTTACAGGATGATAACCTTCACGAAACATTGGTATCACACTAGCTGTTCGTTTTAATACCAATGTGATATGTATTAATAGGAATTTTATTGCTCTCTCTAATGATCAGGGCTCCCAGCGGTCCTACTTTTCCTACTTTTTGGACATGCGTCCTACGTTGTCCTACTTTTCCTACTTTTTAGGGTCATGTCCTACTTTTCTGAAAGAAGACGTAAGATAAATTATTGTTTGTGTGTTTTTCTCTCCAACATGTCCAATAAATGTCTGTTTAGTATAAAACTATTCTGGTTTTCATCATAAATTGAATACTAACAGTAATATGGCTACACCTGTCATTTTGTTGTTGGTAGATGCTACCAACATTCAGATGTATTGGTATTTAGTTGATAATTTTGCAAGAAAATTAGATGATGATAATAAAGGTCTGTTGGAGGAACAAAAAAGCATCAGAGTGAAATTGAGTCCAGTCAAAAGGTTATAGCCGAGGCTGGCAGACGATTGTCGACTGCATTTAAATCTAAGAAAACAGATCCAGCAGAAATACATGCAGCACAGGCTCTTCTTGAATCTGGTCAAAAAACATTAGAAAAGGCAACATGTGCTATGAAATCAGTTAATGAAAAGCTAGCGAAAAAGAAAAAGTGATGTTCAATTATAAGTGCCAGTACCATACACTAGACTAACAATAAGTTCATGCAAACAGTAATTTAAATGTAATTGTTACTATTTTAGTTTATCATGAGATACTGATGTTGCCAGTATTCATACATGTAATGTGTAGATGCATGCTGATCCGATTGTTATATCACAAGGTAGACAATACAGGAGTGGATTTTAGGGATTATTTCTACTAACCCAGATGGGGTAGTAAATTATTGATTTTACTCACCTGCAGCAATCTTCACTACCTCTGTGTTTGCTTATACAGACCCAAATTTGATTGTTTCTATTATAGTAAGACATATTGCAAGCTTATTAAGTCTTCATTCGTGATTTTATCTTAAAACTTTAACACACTTATCAGCCCAAAACAGTTTGGACTGTTTCTGCAGTTTCTGATACATGTCCATTTGTAAGTCCAAGAGAATGTTATTTTTGTAAACTTACCACTGGAATGACTGGCTCAATAGCGCCAATCATTCCAGTGGTAAGTTTTCAAAAACAGCATACTTTTTGTTTTGCAAATGGACGCTTTCTGAAGTTTAAAAAAAGTAAAATTTGTCATGGAATATATGTATTTGTCGAACTTTAGTTTATGTCCCGATATCATTAGTAACCGAAGCTGGTAGTAGAGCTATAGTTTTGCTAAACCACATGAACTTTTACTATCCTCAGGTTAGCTGGGTACTATTGAAATCAACTCTGTCACAATAATGCTGACATATCACAAAAATGCTAAGTTTCTGATTTCAAGCTTTGTCAGTTGTGAATTAGTTACAAACCATGTGTAGAGAAGAAATTGTAATCACACATTTAACGTGTTTAAAGGCTGAGTATTATATATTTGAAATATAATAATCAGCCTTTAAACATGTTAACTGTGTTATTACAAATATTCTTTACACATGGTATTATTGCTCTCCATTGGTCAGACATACTGGCAATATCAGTATCTTTTTTCTTTAATTATTGAATCTTTAGAAATAAAATCAAAGGAGGTGAAGGTGTGGCTATAAGGGGCGATGGGAGGCCACATAAGAATACATAAATAAATAAATCATTGGCCAGGAGTTTAATCCTGATGAAAGAACCATTGTGTGATGGTAATTTTATTTTTTGTTCTCATTTATGATGTTGTATAATTGTCCTACTTTTTTTCCAAAAATGTCCTACTTTTTTTAAGGGTCCGCTGGGAGCCCTGAATGATATATAGTTTTATATATGGTGGTCTCTTACATTGCCAAAAATAGTTAATATAGTTGGCATGGAAGCACTACACCGCTATCACGTCGCTACTGCTTGGTTCTGAGCAAGTTTTCTAGCTTTTGGGTATAGGGCTGTGTGGCTTTTTTTTGTAAATTCTTGGCAGGGCCCAACTATCCTCACACATTTAGATAACATTGCAAGGATATTGCAATTAGTGTTGAGAATAGACCTTTCCCACATTAGCGTATTTTGGGAAAATACCTTCCACGAAATGCTCGTGCGTACCACTTCAGTCTGGTAACCGCGCTAGCCAACGCACGAACAGCATTACTTTACTATGGAAATCAAATCCAGTGTGCTTTATGCCTTGCATATGAAAAACTATGTTCATAATATTTTTAAAGTCATACATCATTGGAAAGCTAAGCCGATTTTCTATGCATTTCTGTATTAGTTTTTATAGTTTTATAAAGTTTAATACAGTTGATTGCAATTTTAAAATATCTTATTGTCCACTTGATTTTAATGAATCTAAGTCGAATGGTGTATTTTATATACGCAAATAACTCGGTGAAAACGTTGCAAAAAAAAATAATGCATTTATTTTTCGGCAATTGAATGCATTTTCCAATGATATAGGATTTAAATAATATAATGATTTTAGTTTATCATAGGAACGGTTTAGATTGCGGTGTATTTTAGTGCAAAAGTAACTGAACGCGGTCAGCGGCTTGTTGGCGGCGGTACCAGGCAGCAGTTTTTCTCTGAACGTTGATTTAGGGGAATCCCGTCGTAATGATGTCAATGTGGGAAGGTGTATTGGTACTATTTTTGCGACCGATGATTGATTGGTTTTATATACTAACCGATCCTTTAATGATTGATCATAACAGGTTCTCATTTTTTGTCCATTTTGAATGCAGTAATTATAGCATGTTCACGGATAATTACCCCTTTCAAACCAAATCGCGTATGACGGATTCTTAATAATTTAAGAAATAATCTTTTGAATATTTTGAAACTAATTTGACGGGAAGCTGTTGCTGTTGCTGCCTAAGGCAGCTTGTAGTCAAATAAGTTTCAAAATATTCAACGGATTATTGGTATGGGTGCTTTGAAATTAACATACTGTTTTAGTGCTGAAAGAATTAATGTCTTATACCAAGGAGTTAATACTATATAGTTGTAGCAATTAAATTTTAATGGTTTTCCAAAAGTATTCATTTTCTAGCTTGACAAGTTAAAATATATAAAGTCAATTTATAAACAACCAAAATCGATTTCTGAAATCATGATCGATCGATTGGTTGAACATGCAAACCAATCAATCATCGATCAAATCGATTAATCGGAACAAGACTAATTGCAATCACCTCCATCTGTCTGAGAGTGTATGTCCCTCTGGCTATCTCCTCTGAAGGCAAAATTTAACCAGATTTCTAAAATGAGTTACCCATATGATTTCAGGTTTGCATGATGACATTGGGCTCTCCCTCAGTCTGGAGGCATGGTCATTGGTCAAATAACATGAAATTCGGCCCATGATGCTCTCCTGAAACCAATTGTTGGAATTATGAGTTACACATCGTTGCGGTTTGCGATATACCCTCTTTCTTTGGCCCCGCCCACGGGCTCCCAGAATGCATGGTTAAATGTCAAATTATATTCTACAAATATAATTTAACATTTCTAATATTGCTTCCTAAGTTGCTAAAAGAGCTGGCGTCATACTTGCTACTCATTGTGTATTTATTGCTTTAATTGTTGATTTCATCTTTATTTACAGGTATAAATAATAGAAGATTTACAAGCTCAATCAGCACCTGAAATGGCAGATTGGGGTTCCAGCGATGTAAGTTAATTATTTACTCAAATTACATGCTTAATACATTTAACTATGAATAGATCGATGAAATGATGTTTTATAAGCTACCACACAGAAGAATGATCTCAATTGAGTCCAATCCAATCCAAACCCTATTCAATCTTGAAAATGCTCTATTAGGTCAAAGGTTGAATTTATTATTTGAACTAGTAGGTAATATATTCCACCAGTGCACTATCATATTATTCTGACAATGTTTAAGCGATTTACGTAAATTTTGTCACTGATCAGAGTTACTCGTCATCATCAAATGACATCACTAGTAATTCACCTTTCTCCTTCGATCAATACTCACCATTCTGTTACTTCTGATATACAGCTGGCCCTGACAGCTGGCTCTAGGACTATAGACTTAGAAAGCTTTACCGACTCCTTGGAACCGGGTACTCGACTCCCAACTGCCGAGTACCCGTCTATCATAGAGCTCATTCTTGTTTGCATAGCAACAAGAGCAATACATGCTTTTTAGCAGTTGGAAAGATTAAGAATTAAAGTCTAAGTCTTTTTGTGAACTGTGCTTTTTGTGATAGCTAGTGCGTTTCTGCAAGTATATTTGGATTAATATGGATACCGCTGATGATAACCAGGTTGTATATTTCCTTATTATTCCATAGTTAAAAGACTTAGGTCTCTAAAATTTCATCTGTGTCGCATGTTCCAATTTCTAACCCCAAAGAATCTGGGATGTGTGTTAACAACGAAATATGCCGGATGATCGCCTTCTTTAAACTCCAACAGGCGATCGGCAGATATGAAAATAGGTGTTTGCTACAGTATTTTTTAACACGAATATCGGCTGACGTCGTTCTCCGTAAGATCCGAGCGGGTGACGTCACACCCGTGTTGCTCGGATGTTTATGTGAAGAAAATTTTTTCATTGATTCGCGCATCTTATTCTAGGTGCTGCGTACTAAAATGGTACCAGAAAACTTTGGAAGTTTGTGTGTTATCACGATCTGTTTGCAATGATCGGTGGTTTCAAAATTCTTGATTAAGATGTGTGGTCTGCGGTTTTACCGTGTGCTACAGCAGTTTGTTTACATTTTGTTGTTTCTTCACATATCGTTTTGGCTTTCGTTAAGAGTATAATTTATATTGATTGGTAAATATACCCCGAATTATATGCGATATGATTCCTGGTTCCATGATACATCCTGGAGGATCAGTTTATGGGTGTATTTATGGCCGCTTCGTTCTTGTCGTCATAATCAATGTGATCTTTGCTGTAACGTTGCGGGGTGGGGTGCGGGAGGGTTACAGTTAATTTATGGTCAATTTATTTGAAAATTAATTGTCTGCCTTCCATCTTTGTCTCATTCCGCTTGCTTATTGTAGGTTTGTGCTTATTTATAGGCCAAGCCAGCCCCGCCAACATATGATGAGTGCCACAAGTTCGTCCGGGTCCTGTTTAAGGACCATGTCTGCTTTAGGTGTACCTCGTAACCTTGATAGTAGGTGTAATGTGTGTGCAGTGTGGTCCGTGGATATGATGATGAAGTTCCTTGCCCAGAAGGATTTGGCTGGGTCTGACGCGGGGTCAGGCGGTCCGAAATTAAATCGTGGGGCGTCCGGTTCGGCCCTTGGGTGCGCTCCACGTCTTCAGCTTGAGGTGGCGGAGATGGCACCGCCGGCGTGGTTTGGTCCGGCTATGCAGGGCTTTCTGCATAGCGGTCTGCCCATGCTGGTGTCGTCCCTGCTGCCGAAAGTTGTTGGGCAGTCTCGCCATGCTTGGTACGGACCCTGTCCGTGGACAGGGTTCTGGTCTGGTCACCGAGGGAGCCGTCTCTTATGGCCCCCTGGCAGTCCCGTCGGCCTCCGGCCTAACGGGTTCTGTCTCTCTGCGGCCACCTCCGGGTGGTCCAGTAGCGGTGGTCGGTCCGTCAGGCATGGGAGCCGTCCGCCAGGACAGCTCCACGGTTTCTTCGTCTAGTGACAACTCTTCGGGGTCTGAAGATGAGGAGGCCAAGGAGGAGAGTTTGCTGCGGCCTGTGATGCCACGCGTGGAGAATATGGAGGTCGATTCCGTCCTGGACGAAACCGTCCTCCATTTGTCTGGCTTGGCGCAAGCCAGGGCAGCGGCTCCGCCTGTGGTTTGAGGCAAATCTGGTACCGGGCACCGGTCCCGTGACGGTTGGTTTGATGCCAACCGACACGGTGACGGGTGTGGCGGGCCAGGCGTGGTACTCGCCTGGTCCGGCGGTCAGACATGGGGTGCCGTTGGCGCCCGTGGCTGGCCACGGTTCCGTGTCTGCTACGGGTCCGCACGGTTTTCCGTGCGGGCCTACTCCATGGACTGGTGTGTTCCATGGGGTGGCGGCGGAACCGTATGGTACCGGAGATCCGGGCATTTCAGCTGCGGCTCCTAGCCGGGAGGCCGTGGCTGGTAGGTCCGTGAGCGCGTCAACTGGTGACGTGTTCACGGGTGTGTCCTCCTCGGAAATGGACTGGTCTGAGGCTCTGGCTTGGCTAGCCAGGGTAGACCCGTCTGTGGTTTCGGTCACGGCTGAGGAGGATGCGCCCCCGTCCATCGGTTGCATCGATTAGTACGGGGATCTTGCCCGGATCCAGTCCATTGGCTATTTATAGTAAGCAACCAAGGGCCAGCTCCCTGCGGCCTCCACGGAGGTGCGGGCGAGGTGTCGTATTCCACGGGGGGAATACGACAGGTATGGGGTTGTACCATCGGTTACCAAGGATAACCGATGGGTTCTGGGTGTCCAGAGTGCTGGAGCGGGTGGTCCCGGTCCGGCACTGGTGGACAAATCCCATGGACACCACGATGAAGTCCTGTCCCTATGTGATGAGGGTGTGAGGGCAGCTATGAGTGCTGTCAACCATTCTTATCGCCTTCAGTCGGTGTGGGCTGAAGCGGGGGCAGGCCAACCTGTGGCGCTTTTGTGCGTCAATGACGGCCTGGTGCTGTGTATGGACGCACTGGCAAGGGTGCAGGCGCATGTTACTAAGTCCAGGAGGCAAATGGTTCTTGACCATATGCGTCCGGCTACGGCCGTCAAGGAGCGTCTTTTTGGGACGCCCCTGACAGGTCCTAGCATCTTCGGTGGCCAGGCGCGGGCCATCTTAGAGGACACGGCTAGCATTGCGCAGAATCGGTTGGCGGTGAACTTACAGCTAGAGCTGGTGCGGCAAGCGCACGCACTAGGGGCTGTAGGCAAGCCGCTGACTGTACAGCCTTCCAAGAAGCAGAAGAAGCATAAAGGCAAGGCGAAAGCTAAGCCTAGTGCGGCTGCTGCTTCGTCTGGCTTTTCTCAGCCGCCGCCGGCGAAGAAAGCCAGGAAGGTTGTGGAGGGCCCTACCCTCCCCAATGTTGCTCCTGATCGCCCTAGAGGCGGGAAGGGGAAGGGTAAGTCCTCAAAGGGCGGAAAGAAGGGAGCGGATCATACCTGAGGGTACGAGAGCTCCCTTCGTATCCGCCTGGACCGGACCTGTGCGACAGGAACAGCGGTGCCAGTTAGACCAGCCGAGCCAAGACTGAAATGGTTCTCGCTCGTTAAGAGGGGGGGGGGGGAGTGGACCGCGAGCCGGACAACCCTGTGAGGCGTCTATAGTGGGTGGAAGGCTCATGCGTTTCGTCGAGGCTTGGCGAAGTGTGACGTCAGACAGTCTGGTCCTGGGATGGTTATCCCAGGGATACATGCTGGAGTGGTGGGACTTTCCGCCACAGAATCTGTCTTTGGCACCTGTCTGGACACCCATACCAAGGGAACCAGACAAGTTAGAAGCCATTCAAAACGAAGTGTCAGGTTTGCTTCTGAAGGGAGCAACAAAACCAGCAAACCAGAACACTCCAGACTTCTATTCAAATATGTTCCTTGTCCCCAAGAGCACAGGGGGATGGAGACCCGTACTCAATCTCAGGCCATTAAATTGGTTTATCCATACGCCTCGGTTCCAGATGGAAACGCTGAGGTCGGTAATGGCAGGATTGAGGAAGGAATGTGATGTGTGTCGATCGATCTGAAAGATGCGTATTTCCACATTCCAATGAACAGGAGTTGTCACAGGTTTCTGAGATTTGCGTTTCAGAATCAGTATGGGAGTTTACAGTTCGGCCTGTCGACAGCTCCAAGGGTTTTCACAAGAGTGGTCCTTGCGGTGACAGCATTTCTCAGAAAAGAGATCGTGGCACTACACACCTACATAGACGATTGGCTGATCAAAGCAGATACGGCAGCCAGGTTGGAGGTGGATACTGCTCTGACTCTGAAGTTAGATCTAGGCTGGATAGTCAACAAGGAGAAATCCGAGTTGACACCCAGTCAACATTTCGTTTATTTGAGGATGCGATTCGATCTTGAGGAGGGCAGGGTTTACCCGTCAGAGCCCAGAGTGGTGTCTCTGTTAGCCATCCTCAAGAGTTTTCGAGTGGGAAACCACATTCAGGCGAGGCGGTTTCTTCAGATGTTGGGCATGATGGTCTCCATGGAGCAGGTGATCCCGTACGCTGCTCTAATGCGAAGACCTATCCAGCTGTATCTGATGTCTCTGTGGAAACAGAGAACAGAACCCCTGTCAAAACTCGTGCCGGTTTTGGAGCCAATAGTGTCGCATCTTGTATGGTGGAAAAAACCTCAATCTCCTAGTAGGGGTTTTGCTGCACCTACCCCGCCCCCGGCTGTCCGTGTACATGGATGCGTCGCTGGAGTGGTGGGGGTGGCCTCCCTGCGAGAACACCAGGTCTCGGGCACATGGATTCTCCAGGAGAGCCAGCTGCATATCAATCTGTTGGAAATTATGGCAGTGGAACTGGCGTTGGAACAGTTTCTTCCAATGGTCAGGGGCAAGGTGATATTGATATGATCGTACAATTCGATGGTAGTATCATACATAAATCGCCAAGGCGGGACCAGGTCACCCACACTGTGTATCAAAGTGTGGCACGTGATTCAATGGTGCAGGAATTACTCGGTTGTTTTGAAAGCAGCTCACATTCCTGGGCGATTGAACATTCTGGCGGATGCTTTGTCTCGCAGACAGAGAATTCTGCCAACAGAATGGTCCCTCAACCCTCCGGTTCTACGAAGGATCTTCGAGCATTGGGGCAAACCCAACGTGGACTTGTTCGCCACACGGGAAAATGCTCAAATCATGAGTTATGTCTTGCCGATTCCAGATCCTAATGCCGTCGATACGGATGCTCTGGCGTTAAGCTGGAGAGGGATGCACGCTTACGCGCACCCACCCACCATTCTTCTACCGAAGATATTGGTGAAGATCAGGGAGGAACCGTGCCTGGTCCTGCTATAGCGCCATTTGGCCCAGCAGGGCGTGGTTCACGGATCTTTGAGGTCTGCGGGTGGAAAATCCAGTCCAGTTACCCGAGATTCCGAACATAATCTCCCAGGCCAAGGGAAGCTTCCTACACGAGCGTACCGAAATGTTCAAATTGACTGCGTGGATGTTGTCAAACAACGTTCCACGTCAGAGGGCTTTTCTCGACAAGCTGCAGATTTCATCGCAGCTGCGAGAAGGAGGTCAACCTTCAAGTCATATAACAACAAGGTTAACAGATTTGCAGACTGGTGTGAAGAAAAGGGTATTGATACCTTTCATTCCACTATTCAGCAAATAGCAGACTTTCTCTGTGAGCTGTTCTTTTCAGGACTAGCTCCTGTCACAATTGCTGGATACAAGTCAGCTTTGGCATCAGTTATCCCTTGTCTAGCCAACAGGGATAGTCCAGAGGTGGCCCAGTTGAGTGTGATGGTGAAGGGAATGAGCAATCTCCGACCGAGACAACCGGTAGTCATTCCAGCCTGGAGTCTATCTTTAGTGCTTAATGTACTGGCCAAGCACGCTTTCAAACCGTTGCGTTCGGCTAGTCTAAAGCATTTGACTATAAAGGCGGTCTTTCTATTGGCAACTTCAATCTTTGAGATATCCCGGCAAACCGATCATTACACCGAAACTAAGTAGGTTTGATCGTGATGCCAGTGTCTGGTGCCCAGTCCGTGCTTTGACTAAGTACAAAACGGACATACTATTACGTTTGAATTATAGACATCTGTGGATCTGCCATAAGGAGCCATATGGCGCCGCATCCATGGATTCTATCTCTCATTGGGTAGTCGTTTGCATTCAGACTACCCATGAGATTGCGACTGGGCACCAGGTGAAATGCGCAAGGGCACACAATGTTAGAGGAATAGCCGGCTCTTCCGCCCTTTACAATGGTGTTCCGTTAAAGGACATCATGGCTGTTGCACAAGGGCACTGTGAGTCCTCATTCACGGATTACTATATGAGGGATGTGTCAGACTTCGCCAATCCACTCGCTTTAGCTGTTTTATGGCTTGCCCCTTCCTACCAGGTTACTGACCAAATCTGGTGTATATCAGAAGTAATAGAATGGTGAGTATTGATCGAAGGAGAATGAAGGAAATTTCAATTTCCCTTTCTCCGAGATCTAACAATACTCACCATTCTATTACGGACCCAGCCGCCCAGCCCCACAGAGTCAAGCCATGGTTTTCTCTTGTTTGGTGGCTATGCAAACAATATGAGCTTCATGGCAGACGGGTACTCGGCAATTGGGAGCTGAGTACCCGGTTCCAGGAGTCGGTAAGGCTTTCTAAGTCTATAGTCCTAGAGCCAGCTGTCAGGGCCAGCTGTATATCAGAAGTAATAGAATGTATTATGAGTATTGTTAGATCTCGGAGAAAGGGAAATTTAAATTTCCTTCAATCAGAAGTAATAGAATGGTGAGTATTGTTAGATCTCGGAGAAAGGGAAATTGAAATTTCCTTCAATCTAGTTTGTTCAAAAGAAGTTGATCCATAAAAAAAACATGCCCGCCGTGGACCAATCAAAATGTTGCGAAAACTTTTGACACGGTTGGATAAATGGTTTGGCGGCCATATTGGCTTTTTTATTTGATGGATTTTGAGGCCGAAATTGGTTTTATATGTTTCTGGGTATTCTGATCACAAATTTGCCATTTTCAAATCTGTCGGATAAACGGTTTTGCGGCTGGCCGTCTTTGATCATTTTCCCACCAAAGTCTCCCATACTAAAGCAATGGAAAATTTAAAATGTCTTGAGAACCACAGGGCCGATTTCAATTATATTGGGCAGGAACAATCCTTAGGGCATAGATTTTCAAGTTTGTTCAAATGAAGCCGGTCGGACAATTTGGGTGGTGGCCATCTTGGATGTTGGTCGATTTTTAGAAAACTCATTAAATATGATCTAGAGCAACAGCTGAAACAAGTTTGTTCAAGAGAACTTGATTGGGCAAATAGTTTGACGGCCATCTTGGATGACCTAGTTTTTTCGAAAACGACTTCTCCAGACCCGCTGGAAGGATCAGGCTGAAATTTGGGAGATTTGATTAAGGCCTAAGGGACATTAAAATTTGTTCACGGGAAGTTGATCCATCAAAAAATATGGCTGCCGTGGCCCAATCAAAATGTAGCATGTTTGGTGGCCATATTGAATTTTTTATTTTGATGAATCTTGAAGCCGAAATTGGTTTTATATATATGTGTTTGGTCATTCTGATTTCAGATTTGTCATTTTCGAAACTGTCGGATAAACGTTTTAGTGGCCATCATGGATCATTTTCCAACTAGAAACTCCCATGTACTAAAGCAATAGGAAATTTCAAGTGTATTTGGCAGAAAACACACTTAGGGCATAGAGAAACGTTTGTTCAAATGAAGCTTGTCTGTAATTTGCCTGGCAGACATCCTGGATTTTTGAAATGCCTTTGAAAATCTTCTTTTCCGAATCCGCATGGGCCATTGATTCAAAACTCATGACAGGTTATTTACGGAAACAGCTGAATCCAGTTTGTTCAATGGAACTTGATTGCCTAATGCTTTAGCAGTCATCTTGGATGACCTGGTTTTCATGAAAGCAACTTCGTATCCAGAATCGTTGAACGGATTGGGCCGAAATTTGGGAGATATGATAAGGGACTCAGGGCTGTTAAGTTTTCAAAAGTAGTTGATACATAAAGAAACTTGTTATAATTCTGCTCAACTCTGTAGGGTTCTACTTATTAGCTCACCTGGCCAGAATGGCCAAGTGAGCTTATGCCATGGCGTCCGTCTGTCCGTCCGTCAACTTTTTCCTTTAAACGACCTCTTCTCAAGAACCAATAGGCCGATATAAGTTATTTTTGGCAGGAAGTATCCTTAGTGCATAGGGATCCAAGTTTGTTCAAACGAAGCCGATCGGTTGCCAATTTGGATTTCTGCCGATTTTAGGAAATGTCTAAAAATCTTCTCCGAAACCGCTTGGTGGATTGAAGCAAATCCCATGTAATATGATCTAGGGCAAGAGCTGAACCAAGTTTGTTCAAGGGAACTTGATTGGCCAAATGGGTCAGTGGCCATTTTGGTTGACCTAGTTTTAGCGAAAACGACTTCTCCAGAACCGCTGAAGGGATCAGGCCGAAATTTGGCAGATATGATTAGGGACTAAAGGCCATTAAAGCTTGTTCAAGGGAAGTTAATCCGTCAAAAAACATGGTGCAGTCGGCCAATCAAAATACAGCAGCCATATTGGATTTTTTTATTTGATGGATTTTGAGGCTGAAATTGGTTTTATATGTTTTTGGGTATTCTGATCACAAATTTTCAATTTTCAAAGCTGTCGTTTAAACGGTTTGGCGGCCGTCTTCGATCATTTTCCCGCCAAAAGCTCCCATACTAAGGCAATGGGAAATTAAAAATGTCTACGTCTTGAGAACTACTGGGCCGATTTCAATTATATATGGCAGGAAACATCCTTAGGGTGTAGAGATTCAAATTTGTTCAAACGAAGCCGATGGGCCATCTTGAATTTGGCCGATTTTTAGAAACGTCTTTAAAAACCTCCGAAACCGCTTGGTGGATTGAAGCAAATCCCATGAAATATGATCTATGGCAAGAGCTGAACTAAGTTTGTTCAAGGGAACTTGCTTGGCCAAATGGGTCAGCGGCCATTTTGGTTGACCTAGTTTTAGCAAAAATTACTAATCTAGAATAACTGAAGGAATCGGGTCGAAATTTGGCAGATATGATTAGGGACTAAGCGCCATTAAACTTTGTTCAAGGGAAGTTGATCTGTCAAAGAACATGGCCGCAGTGGGCCAATCAAAATACAGCATATTTGGCAGCCATATTGGATTTTTTTATTTGATGGATTTTGAAGCCAAAATTTGTTTAGTACAGGGTTATGAGTATGCTGATTTCAACCATGCCATTTCTGAATCTATCAGATAAACAGCTTGCGGCATGTAGTAAAATTGGCATTTAGTACAAGTGGTCTTTATAGCATGTTTAACTGCATTCTAAAACCCTTGTAGTAATCATTTGACAGAGTGACCAAACTCACTTAGCAGCAGTTGTTCACTAGTTCAAAATAATAATTTGACTGAAAGTCATTGCTGCCTTAGAATGCAACAACTTTCTGTCAAATAAATATCAAAATATTTAAAGTTATGGATGTCAGCACACAGAATACATATCTTAGATATTTAGCCAGCATAGGAAAACAAGATATGAAAATAAGAGGCAAGGGGCCTGTATCGCTTTAAATAACCGAGCCAGTCATTCCAGTGATAAATTTTCAAAAATAGTCTTCTCTTGGTCTGCAAGTGGACATTTTCTTTGAGAAAATTTAAATTGTCTTGAATTAATTTGAGGGTTAAAGGGTTAAAGCCAATTAATTCTAGAAATAAATTTAGTTCAGTATTGCGTTATTCACAAGTTTTGTTGGATAGCATGTAGCATGGTGATGACTATTTTGAAAATAGTTTTGCTAACGATATCTGTTACTGTCAAGCAGTGTTGCCCACAACATCTGATTTTTGCGGGTCCCAAGGACCCCACACTCAGATTTGGGGGTCCCACTGTAAAATCGGAGGGTTCCATGGGGTCCTCATCTGAAATATGGGGGTCCCATGTTTTTTTCTTAAAATAAACACAACACATTGATCTAATTATAAAGTACTTTATTAAACATGTTGAAAGCACTAGTTATGACATTGTGTAAATACTGTCAATGTATATATAGAGAATATTAACTATGCAGTGGTAAATTTTCAAAAAATATGTATTCTGTGATCTACAATGGTGGCTAAAATTGATCTATTGAAATGGCCCTTGTATATTTAACTATTAACATTTGAACTGCATGTCAATAAACAATAACTTAAAGCACTGTACTTGTTTGTTGTCTGATAAACCAACCAACATACATTGACACCCTTGTATGATTAACATTTCCAAAGACACATTAGTAATTAGCAAAGACCACTGCATTAGTTTTTCTATTAAACCCTGGCTTGACTTTGGACGAATTGAAAAATTACGAGTGTCTGGGGCGAGTTTTCTCAAGGACGACTTGACCTTCTTCGATATAATGCGTGCATGTTTTTTATAATGTAACTGGAACCTCTAAATATAGTGGAATACATAAGCTAAAATCAGACAAAACAATAATTTATCAAAAATAATCTGTATAAATCAGATTAAACTGCGTAATTAGTGAAAATATATCAACCAATAACCGGATATCTCTAATTCATAGAGAGGAACTATGTAACGCAATTGCTGATTGGTTGAAGCATAGATAACGCATTAGCGTGTATCCAATAAGGACGCTTGTATCTGGGAGCTTTGAACTATACGCAGTTTGGAAAAAAATCAATATTTTAACGTATGCCTACCTGGAGATCGACGATATCGTTGAACATCGCTGCTGGGATGAGCTTTTTAGTTGAGAAATTGGGAACACCCATCAGTCAATCAATCAGCCGCTATTACTAAATAAAAGACAGCGTATAGCGCGTATTGATACCGTTATTCAAACAGCAATAGAAAGACACCGCCGCTAACCCGTCAAATGGCCATTCAAATGTAAAAGATATCACAATATCTTCCATATGTTCCTTCATCCATTTAGATATTTTGATAAATAGAAAAAAATATTTTGCCTGTTAGTCGTGCTTTAGGCAAGTAGGCATGCGCAAATTAATTTCAAAATATTCAGCATATTAGTGATAACAACTTTGTGATCTGTCCAATGTTCTGAGCTGTGAAAGGGTTAAGACGCCCAGACACGTTTGTATACGCTTGATCAGTTGTATTGGATTTCTCAAGCGTGAGTTCCTCTAGAGGGAAATTCCGCTGTTACCCAATCAAATACGTCCCACTGACGTTTAGCACAATATACAGAAACATGGCGGGTAGTTTTGCAATTTGTAGGCCAAACAAGGCGACTGACATCGGACTTGTAAACTCATTATTTATTAAAAAAAGTAGATCAAATGGAATACTAAGGGTGATCTGGGGATTGTGTTTACAATTAATTTTGGCGGTTGAATCTAATTTATGGGCATTAACAACTTTGAGTTGTGCAAGAAAACCTACAACAAATCATAGTCTTAAACAACGCAGTAAGTTTGTTTTTATTGAACACAATACATTAGGTATATTTTTTAAAATAAAAACATGCACAAATAAATATACACACACGATAATATAATCGATAATTAAGCGCACGCAAAGTTACCAGTTTCCGTTACACCCATTACTGCGTCCTCGGGGACGCAGAGGGTTCATTTTTATGCGTCCCTCTGCCATTTTTATGCGTATATACGCGCAAAAGGACGCATAAGGGCAACTCTGCTGTCAAGTGCAGCAACAGTTTTCAGCCTGACTATTCAACCCTTGTCACACAAATGTCCAAAGATTAATTGTTACAAAGCCATTATTAGAAAGGCTGCTGTACAGTTTGTAAACACCATTGCTGAAGACCATTGCTGTCATAGACAGTGCTGTTGCTGTTATATAATTGACAGCAACAGCTTACACAACCCTTATTTCCAGTTAAATGCGGTTATTAGATTTGCTTCTTATCAATTTATTAGCTCACCTGGCCAGAATGGCCAAGTGAACTTATGCCATGGCGACCATCTGTCCGGCGTCCGTCAACTTTTTTCTTTAAACGACTTCTCAAGAACCACTGGGCCGATTTCAAGTATATTTGGCAGGAAGTATGTTTAGGGCATAGGGATCCAAGTTTGTTCAAACAAAGCCGATCGGCCAATTTGGATTTTGACCGATTTTAGGAAATGACTTTAAAAATCTTCTCCGAAACCGCTTGGTGGATCGATTCAAAACTATCATACAGGGCAAGAGCTGAATCAAGCTTGTTCGAAGGAACTTGATTGGCCAAATGGTTCGGCAGCCATCTTGGATGACATAATTTTCGTGAAAACGACTTATTCTGCAGAACCGCTGAACGGATCGGGCTGAAATTTTGGGGATCTGATTATGGACTAAGGACCATTAAAGTTTGTTCATGGGAAGTTGATCGGTAAAAAACATGGCCGCCGTGGACCAATCAAATTTTAGCGTGTTTGGCTGCCATATTCTATTTTTTTATTTGATGGATTTTGAAGCCCAAATTGGTTTTCTTAACTCCGCTTACTTGTCAGTCAGCTGTCGTATAGCGATGACCCCATCCGTCGTCTATGTCCGTCCGTCCGTCCATCCATCCATCTGTCTGTCTGTCTAGCCAACAATGGCGGCTCATTTTGTTATTTCTTGAAGGATTGACACCAAACTTGGTCACAATGTTAATGTCGGCATCTAATATCTGTGTTGTGAAAATGAATCTGATAGGACGTCAAATGCTTAGAGTTACCACTCCTTAAGTATTTGCAGTCTCACTCACAGGGCAAATATAGGTTTGTTTCCACAGTCCATTGATTTATCACTATGTCAGATTTTATTGCCAAACTAGATATTAAATTCCAATTAATGGATTAACCTTTCCAGTACTGCCGAAATATTTAAGATATGTATTATGTGCTCTGACATCTATGCTCTTAAAATATTTTGAAATGTATTTGATTGAAAGTTGTTGCTGCGTTAGGCAGCAGTGAAAGTTGTTGCTGCCTAGGGCAGCAATGATTTCAGTCAAATCATTTTTTAAATCGACTCCCGCTCACCCTACCTCTGCTGCTAACTTGGTGATTCAGCCAGATGGGCATGTGTTAAATGGATTGTGTAGTGGTGGGGAATAACCTGCTATAAAGACCACCTACCTGCCTTTAGAGACCATTTTCTTCAATTGTATTTAAACCTCTAATAACCGTCTGACTGAGTTTTTGCAGATGACATATTCCAAAGGTTATATCTCTGAACCTGATAAATATATTGAAAACAATTGGACTGAAATTGTTGATGACTAAGCCGCCAACAACTTTCAGTCGAATTGTTTTCAAAATATTCAACAAGTGAAGAGCTTTTGAAAATTGAAATTATTGGCTGCACTGGGTTGCAGCAGTGAGACAGTTAAGAAACCAGCTGTTGTTAGCACTGATATCATCTATTTTTACTTGAACATTGTTCAAAATCACTAATGCAAAAAAACAGTCCAGGGATTGTTGTCAATATCTCGAAAATTAAACCATTTGACTGAATGTCATTGGAAGTGACACCGATGGATGTAAAACTTTAGTAAGATTAGTTGAAATGCCAATGTTCCAGGTGAGCGATACAAGCCCATTGGGCCTCTTGTTGTTGATGGCCTTTCTGGTTGAAATGCCTATGATGCAGGTGAGCGGTACAGGCCCCTTGCCTCTTGTTTTCATATCGTTCGGTTGTTGTTTGTCGTCGGGGCCGAAGTTCCACAAATTTGGAAAATCTTATTTTGAGGTTTGGCTAACTGGCTTTGAAATCTTGATAGGCTTCCTTTAGGTTGCAGAGTATGAGGTGCTTTGGAACTCGCTGTTTATGTCCATCAACTGTAATAATCCTCTCCCCTGGTTTAGCGAAAAGGGGGGATTGTTTTCGCTTCCGTCCATCCACCCGTCCATGCGTGCATCCATCACACACACAGGTTATCTTTCAATAACTACTTTTGCTTGGAATAGTGTGACCACTTCACGGGAAGGTTAGCTATGGTAGTAGGCAAATGCACCTTAGTTTGAGGGGCAGTCAGCCCATCCCTCCATCCGTCCAGCTCTCAAAAACCTTTGTCCCTGAATTTGTGTCCAGCCGTCCGTGCAAATTTGGGGTTTTCGTTCAATAACTTTATCTTTGCTTGGAGTATTGTGACGAAACTTCATGGGAATGTTGGCTATGGTAGTAGGGAAATGCACCTTACTTTGAGGGTCAGGCAGCCCATCCCTCCATCCATCCATCCCTTTGTCTCTGAATTTGTGTCCGTCTGAAAATTTTGGGTTTTCGTACAATAACTTGATTAGCTCACCTGGCCTAGTGAGCTTATACCATGTCGTCCGTCCGTCCGTCAACGTTTCCTTTAAATGACTTCTCAAGAACCACTGGCCCGATTTCAATTACATTTGGCAGGAAGTATCCTTAGGGCATAGGGATTCAAGTTTGTTCAAATGAAGCTGATCGACCAATTTGGCCGGCAGCCATCTTGGATTTTGGCCGATTTTAGGAAACCTTTAAAAATCACCGAAACCGCTTAGGGGATTGATGCAAATGTCATGAAATATGATCTAGGGCAAGAGCTGAACCAAGTTTGTTCAGGGGAACTTGATTGGTCAAATGATTCGGCGGCCATCTTGGGTGACCTAGTTGTAGCAAAAATGACCTCCAGAACCGTTGAAGGGATCGGGCCGAAATTTGGCAGATATGATTAGGGTCTAAGGGCCATTAAAGTTTGTTCAAGAGAAGTTGATCCGTCAAAAAACATGGCCGCCGTGGGCCAATCAAAATATAGCGTGTTTGGTGGCCATATTGGAATTTTTTATTTGATGGATTTTTTAGGCCGAAATTGGTTTTGTATGTGTTTTGCGGTATTCTAATCACAAATTTGCAATTTTCGAAACTCGGATAAACGGTTTGGTGGCCATCTTGGATCATTTTCCCACCAAAATCTCCCACCAATGTTAAAGCAATAGGAAACTTTAGATGCTTTCTTCTCGAGAACTACTTGGCTGATTTCAATTATATTTGGCAGGACGCATCCTTATGGCATAGAGATTCAAGTTTGTTCAAACGGAGCCGATCGTCCAATTGGGCCGACGGCCATCTTGGATTTTGGCCGATTTTTAGTAACGTCTAAAAATCTCTGAAACCGCTTGGGGATTGATGCAAACCTCATGAAATATGAATTAGGGCAAGTGCTGAACCAAGTTTGTTCAAGGGAAATGGATTGGTCAAATGGTTTGGTGGCCATTTTGGTTTTGAGATGGTCAAACAAGATTGTGTCCATTATCTTTGGTTATTATCATTCAATAACTAAACCTTGAATGTATTATTGAATAGGTTAGTAATCTCATGTGGCTAGTTTATAATTATTAGCTCCCATTTGTCTGTGTATCCATCCATATGTCTATCCAAATGAGTGGGGCTATGTCATCCCACGAACATAGCTGCCGTTGTGGGGAATTATTTAATTTATATGTAGTTGAAACAAAATCTTTCATACCTGGCATGTCGGCTGACTGCCTCTGATAAATAAAAATTCCTCACTTCCTGTTGTGTTTGCTCTGGAAGGACTACCATATTTGGGGTTTGGTATTAACAAAATACCCTGTTCAGACACTAGCCTCTTGACCTTCCTTACCATATAGTTTGAAGCCTAGAATTCTATTTTTCGAGCACTCCAACTCTTTGGCAACACAGTTAATACTTGGACTCGCAGTTGGTTGCTAAAGACTGAAATTTTTCTTTTAATTGATCAATCATTTCCTGCCCTGCATCATGATATTTATCAACAGATATCGGAGTTGCAATTTCCAATTTTTTCTTCAGGACTAAGCCTATCCTTTGAACTTTACTGTCTACATACTCAAAACCTTTTCCTCCTGTCTTATGAATGGGCGACTCGCCAATTAACGACAAAAACTCATTTAGAATGTCCATCTCAACGTTCGGTGAGTGGAAGTCTGAATCTGGTGCTGTTGAATGACCAGGGGTATTGATCATTTTTTCCATAGAACTTTCTTCACTGCTATCCTGTCCTGTTATCGTGGTTGTAATGCTGTTTCTGGTGGACGCTTAGCAATCTGTTTTCGCCACATGGTATACAGGCGTTGTCCACTGATAAAGTTCAGACTGGGGTGTTCTTTTATTGTTTTCTCAGTAACATCTCTCAAACCAACTGTCTCTCTTTTGCTGTGACATTTCCACGGGTCGCAACATGCAGTTTGTCTCAAGCGAATATTTATATTAGACATTGTACGGGTTTTTTCTATACTGTTACTTAAATCGCTGACTAATTTCCTTCGTTTTATACCCCGGCAAAAAGTTTGGTGGGGTGTTGTGTAATGACGCCGTCCGGGCAGGCGTGCGGGCGGCAAAGTGGTTTCTGGGTGATAACTCAGTTACCGTTTGTCGGGTCGGATTGAAACTTCATATGGTGGATGTACTAGGTCTTGGGAAGAAACCTATCGAAATTGACAATGATCCGAAATCCAAGATGGCTGCCAGCCACAGGCGGCCATCTTGAAAATTGGTTTCCGAATGATAACTCTTATCGTTTATCGGATCGCTATGAAAACTCATAGGGTGGTTGGACTACCTCTGGGGAAGAAAACTATCGAGATTGACAAAGATACGAACTCCAAGAAGGCTGCCAGCCACCGGTGGCCATCTTGAAAATTGGTTTCCAAATGATAACTCCGTTGCCGTTTATCGGATCCCTTTGAAACTTCACAGGGTGGTTGGACTAGGTGTGGAGAAGAAAGGTATCGAAATTGACGATGATCTGAACTCCAAGATGGCTGCCAGCCATGGGCTGCCATCTTGAAAGTTGGTTTCTGGATTTCATTTATTCGATCACTTCCTACGGTCATTGGAATATGTCTGGTGAAGAAACGTATCGCAATTTACGATAATCCGAAATATAATATGGCCGCCAGTCTGCGGCAGCCATCTTGGCTTTGACACTTCATGAGGATGACTAGTCTGATGGGGCTGAGGAAGAAATAAATGGGTTTCCGATAGCTCTCATTTATTGGTTTGTCATCATGGCGGGGTATTATGCGCTGTTTGCGAAGCTCTTGTTTATTATTATAATTATATATATATATATATATATATATATATATATATGTATGTATGTATAAGTTTGACAAATAAGAGGAGAGGTATCTGAAAACCACAAATACTGATTCCTAAATAAAATTGGATTTTTCTTATTATTTTGGCACTTCCAAGTTTTACAGTTGTTGACCAAAGATCTCTCTCTCTCTCTCTCTCTCTCTCTCTCTCTCTCTCTCTCTCTCTCTCTCTCTCTCTCTCTCTCTCTCTCTCTCTCTCTCTCTCTCTCTCTCTCTCTCTCTCTCTCTCTCTCTCTCTCTCTGTGGATCTCAGTGCATCTATTTTAAACAAGCACGAGTTATCTCACAAAAGATTGGCAATTTTCAACATGACTTATTCAGAATCAAATTATAGCATAAGATTTCCAATCTAGTATTGTCAGTTCAATTGGACATTACATGGAACCTATTTGAGTGCCTATCACTAAACTTTTAGAAATTGTTACTCATATGGTGACCTAAAAGTGGATAAATTTATTTTTATTTTTGTGACATATTTTGTGGGTTCAAGGTCAACGGTCAAAATGTATAGAATTTTTTTAATATTTTTCCAATGATTATTATTATGGGCTTAAATGATTGGTCTTGAAGAGAGCTTTAAAATAATACGTGAACCATCTCTCTAGGCGCAATAGTATCAGAGTTATGGCCGTTTGAAATGTCGGCATCGCACTAATTAGTAAAAAATTCGTTACGCCATATCTCGGAAGCTCATTAGCCGAGACATCTGAAATTTTGGATGTATGGTTCTCTCATGGAGTCTAATCATTGCACCAAATTTCAAGTAAATCGGTGTCGACAAGTTTTAACACGTGGTTGAGTTGACTCATGACCAGTTTAAAATTTTCAATATAATAGTCTTGCTGTGCAAATTGATATTTCTCAAGCCCACTGTAGAGTGTTAAAGGCATGGTTAACCCTTTAAGACTCATATCATCCAAAAATGGCCTCTGCAGTGGTCTTGAAATATGTCCATTTGCAGACCAATATATATATTATCGCTGATGAGAACAATGTAATGCTATTTATTACAGACTAGTCCTGGAGTAAGCGGTACATCAGCATTACCAAGATTTGGTCGTGGGTAAGTACTTTAGTTTAAATGCTGCATCTGTTTTGTTTGCGTACATTGCGATGTAGCTCTCGCTGTCTTTGTCAGAAATGTGAAAAATATTGATGTGTGTTCATGGGTCGACTGACACGCGTATTCTAGTTGTGGGTTGCAGCTAAAAGCTTGTTAATACGTTAATGGACAAGAGAGTCAAACAGGGCTTAAGCAGTTATCTTAAGAAATTCCTTTTTTAACCCTTACCACTCTGATGTCAAAATTCCTTTTTAACCCTTACCACTCTGATGTCAAACTTTTAAATTTTCAAAGTAAACTAAAGGATGAACTCGTGGTCGTTTTTCAACAATTTTTTGGAGGGTGACGGCAACATCATCCACCAAAATTGTTGAAAAATGGTCACCAGATTCTTCACTGTCAAAGCAATAAAAAATATAATTTTGACATCCGAGTAGTAAGGGTTGAAGGCCTGATTGGACTCGGAAACTATTTTCGAAAATTAACCGCTGAAATACCTGACCTTATAACAGATCTAGCCATTCGCGGGTCGGTCATACTAGTTGTAATAGTTCAAAAGTAATCTCTTGGCCTACTGTCTACGAGGTAATTGAACATTTGACAAATTTTGGACCATTCAAGCTTAAGTGTAGTTTCTGTTTGGTACTATTATAAGATCTATTTTGTCAGCTGCTTTAACACCATTTTGGAATTTTTGTCAGCTGCTTTAACACCATTTTGGAATATACATAGTATATCAGTCCAGGGTTGTTTTGATTTATTCAATTCGATTAAATCATATGATTAAATCAAGCTGAAAAAAAATCAACTTTTTGATTTTTTCAATTTTTGTCCTCCTCGACTCATCTCATTTGCACTATAAAATTTCTAAAGATTTCTTTTGATTTGTTAAAAGTTATTGTAGCTATTGTTTCAGATGGTTAATAGACCTGGTTATACAATATTATGCTAATATAAGAACTAAGAAGCTTTATTTCTATCAGTACTTTTAGTGGAAACTGCTCAGTTGTTATTTGATGCGTAAATATAGCATAGACCTATACTATTTATAGCAGTTCATGGATATAAAATGTGTCCCTCTATGGAAGGAAACTAAATAAATCTTAACATATGAGGATTTCATTCCGTATAAATAAATTTTGTATCTTTAGTTGTGAATTTGAATTAGGGACTCGTGCCACTAATTCAATTTGACAACGTAAAAATTTCCTTTATTAATTTATATGTAATGAAATCATATGTTAAGATTTTCGTTTCATTACGTCTATGCACACAATTTAAGCCTCTAAAAGTATGCACCTTTAATGTGTCCATGTACGACTAATAACTAAGTAGTCAAAGGGTAACCTAGGTAGTTATTCCATTAGAAAGTTTTCAAAGAATATTCTTCGGTTGGTCTGCAAACCGATACTACGGTCTACAAGAAATATTGTAAAGTTTCATGACTGTTTAACTGTCAGACTGCTCCAATAACTCTGGAGTTGTTGAAGAAAACAATTTGACTGAAGGTAGTAGGTGCCTTAGCCAGCAACAACTTTCAGTCTTTGTTTTCAAAATATTCATTATATTCAAAGTCAAACCAATAGAAAATGTGATTTGCCGAAATGCTGCAGGTAGAGATTTAACCCTCTAACACTCATAGCAGCCAAAAACACCTATATTGCTCTTGAGACATGTCAATTTGTAGACCAAGAGAAGAGTATTTTTATGCTCCCCAAAAAATTTCGTGGGAGCATATAGTCGCCGCTTTGTCCATCCATTCGTTCGTCCATTCGTCTGTCCGTCCATCTGGTCGCCATATATAAGTTTGTCCGGGGCACAAGACTTTTGCACATGTGCTTACCAAACTTGGTATGTGGATGCATCTTAGGGAGAAGGTGTGCAGAATATCAAAAGTAGGTCAAATGTATGTCATGTTGACCTACTTTTCATAGTCGATTGAATATCACAGAAAATGTTTGTCCGGGCTATAGTTCAAGACTCACATATGGTCACCAAACTTGATATGTGGATGCATCTTATGGAAAAGGTTGCAGAGTATCAAAAGTAGGTCATGCTGATCTACTTCTCATGGTCGACTGAATATCACAGAAAATGTTTGTCCAGGCCATAGTTTCAAGCCTTTCACATATGGGGACCAAACTTGGTATGTAGATGCATCTTAGGGTGAAGGTGTGCACAGTATGAAAAGTAGGTCATGCTGACCTACCGTATTTCGCTTAATAATAGCCTATGATCTAATAGAAGCCCACCCCCTAACTTTGACATATGAGCTCCAATGATTTCTTAGCAGTTTCAAAATGGCAAAACTGTGTTAGAAGCCCACCCCCTAACTCAGTAGACTGTATAGGAAAATTTTTCTTAAGAGAAAATTTGTAAGAATAGCGTGTGTAATAATAACAATCGTGTCACAGGGTGTGTCTACTTCAGACCGATCTATGCCCTGATACATTCCCGGCCCCTCTAGAAGTCAATACAGGCCTCGGATTTGTAAATCTCGACCGCCTATTAGATTAATACTAGTAGTAGGCCACGTATGTTCAAGATATAATAAAGTTTATTCCACACTTTTGTTGTCAAAATGCGCGTAAAACTGTCTTGGTGTGATTAAATACCTTCCTTGTAAACATATTTTAAGACCAAATTTATGTACCAAACAACAAGCATGGGAGAAAATGTGCATCAATTTTGTAACGCCGATCAACATTAAATGATCCAAATTGAATTATTACGAATGACAATATAGCCGGCTTCTTAAGTTGGCGAGCCAGCGGTTCTTGAGATGGGAGGCATCATGTTCTCGCGAGATATTATGCGCTAATGGGAGTTTATCAAACGGGTACCCGTTTTTAAGATCAGTATAATACTCAGTTCCTATCACGCAATGATAATATATAGATATTCCCGAGTTCCGAGTCCCCGATTCCAGAATATTTATATCCGAATACTCTCTCTAAAATAAACTCTTCAATTCATGATTTGTATTTTTTCGCGACGCCATTTTATATCAAATTGTGAATTAATTTTGATGTAATAAACGAGCTTTATTAAAGGATACGCAATATTTAGGCGCTCAAATCAAATAATTTCATGTCCCCGGTGATGTTTTGAGGTATACATTACACATAGGCGTAGGCGGTGGGAATTTTACGGGAGAAAATACGTTGAATTTCCGTGGTATCAATTTTAGAAAATATTTTTGGGAAAACTGTAATATAAGCCCACCACCTTTCTCAGAGATGTTTGGTTGGGAATTGAACACCTCTTGTCCTAATAGAAACCTAGGCTACTATTAAGCGAAATACGGTACTTTTGATGGTCGACTGAATATCACAGAAAATGTTTCTCCGGGCCAGAGTTTCAAGACTTTTTCACATATGGTCACCAAAATTGGTATTGATTATTACAGAAAATATCTGTTCCTTTTGAACATAGTTTTTATATGTATGTTCCATATGGTGCCCAGCAAAGTCTAAGTGTGTTTATTTAGAGAAACTTGCTTTTATTAAGCTATCCGTAACAAATTGTTCGTTAGGGCAAATCCTGCCAGACCTAAAGAATGATGGCCCACCGAATCATTCCTACTCCCCAAATTGTGGATTTAACATCATTACCCCAAACCAACAATATTTTAAGGATGGCCTAATATGGTGATATCTCATTGACAATTTCATTCCTAGCTAAAAAGTGTATTCTCCTTCGATCAATACTCACCATTCTATTACTTCTGATATACAGCTGGCCCTGACAGCTGGCTCTAGGACTATAGACGTAGAAAGCCTTACCGACTCCTGGAACCGGGTACTCGGCTCCCAACTGCCGAGTACCCGTCTGCCATGAAGCTCATTCTTGTTTGCATAGCAACAAGAGAATACATGCTTTTTGCAGTTGGAAAGTCTTAAGATTGTTTAAGCCTAAGTCTTTTTACTGTGATTTAATTGTGATAGCTTGTGCGTTCTAAGGATATTTGGATTAATATTGATGCTGCCGATGATAACCAGGTCGTATATTTCCATGTTATTCCATAGTCAAAAGACTTAGGTCTCTAAAATTTCGGCTGTGTCACATGTTCCAATTTTTAACCGCAAAAAATCTGGGATGTGTGTTAACAACGAAATATGCCGGATGACCGCCTTCTTTAAACCCCAACAGGCGATCGGCAGATATGAAAATAGGTGTTAGCTACAGTGTTTTTTAACACGAATATCGGCTGACGTCGTTCTCTGTAAGATCCGAGCGGGTGACGTCACACCCGGGTGTTCTCGGATGTTTATGTGAAGAAAATTTTTCATTAATTCGCGCATCTGATTCTAGGTGCTGCGTACTAAATGGTACCAGAAAAACTGGAATTTTCAAGTTTTGCGTGTTATCACGATGATCGGTGTTTTCAAAATTCTTGATTTAGATGTGTGGTCTGCGGTTTTACCGTGTGCTACAGCAGTTTGTTTACATTTTGTTGTTTCTTCACATATCGTTTTGGCCTTCGTTAGGAGTATAATTTATATTTATTAGTAAATATACCCCGAATGCTATGCGATATGATTCCTGGTTCCGTGATACATCCTTGAGGATCAGTATATGGGTTTATTATTGCCCGCTTCGTTCTTGTCGTCATAATCAATGCGATCTTTGCTGTAACGTTGCGGGAGGGTGACAGTTAATTTATGGTCAAAATATTTGAAAATTAGTTGTCTGCCTTCCATTTCTGTTTCGTTCCGCTTGCTTATTGTAGGTTTGGCTTATTATAGGTCAAGCCAACCCCGCCATCATGTGTCGAGTACCACATATTCGTACGGGTTCTATTCAAGGACCATGTCTGTTTCCGCTGTGCTAAGTGTAATCTTGACAGTAGGTGCAACGTTTGCGCTGTGTGGTCGGTCGATATGATGCTAAAGTTCCTTGCCAGAAGGACTTGGCAGGGTCTGACGCGGGGGCGGGGCGGGCCGAAAGTAAATCGTGGAGCGTCCGTTTCGGCCCTTGGGGGCGTTCCACGTCTGCAACCGGAGGTGGCGGAGATGGCACCGCCGGCGTGGTTTGGTCCTGCTATTCAAGGTTTCTTGCATAGCGTTCTGCCCACGCTGGTGTCGTCCCTGCTGCCAAAAGTTGTAGGGCAGTCTCTCCCCATGTTTGATTCGGACCCTGTCCTTGGACAGGGTTCTGGACTGGTCACCGAGAGAGCCGTCTCGTACGGCCCCCTGGCAGTCCCGTTGGGCTCCGGCCTAATGGGTTCTGTCTCTCTGCGGCCACCGCCGGGTGGCCCAGTAGCAGTGGCCGGTCCGTCAGGCATGGGAGCCGTCCTGGCCCCATGGGAGCCGTCCGCCAGGACGGCTCCCCGGTTTTCCTTGTCTAGTGACGACTCTTCGGGGTCTGAAGATGAGGAGGCCGAGGAGGAGAGGTTGCTGCGGCCTGTGATGCCGCGGGTGGAGAGCATGGAGGTCGATTCTGTCCTGAACGGAACCATCCTCCATCTGTCTGGCTTGGCGCAAGCCAGGGCAGCGGCTCCGCCCGTGGTTGAGGCCACTCCGGTACCAGGCACCGGTCCCGTGATGGTTGGTTTGCCGCCAACTGACACGCCCCCTCCCTCCCTTCCTGCCCTCCATCTCTCTTTCTCTCGCCCCTCCTATTATACAAATAGCACTGCTTGTATATATATATTTATGTCGTCCTGCCACGGCCCTTATGGGCAGATATATATCGCCCTGCCTCCGACAGCGTTTACGGGCAGATACATCTGTAAGTATATATCGTCTTCCAACAGCACTTACGGGCAGATGCTTTATATATACGGCAATCTGCCTACAATGTTAAAGGTCAAAGAACAGCAAAGGTCAACTGCCCGCAATTCAGAGAAAAAGAGTAACTTGCTTAAAAAATGGTATATATGAAAATTAAAGTGATACATAGGTAGAGGACATCAACAGCAACTTATGTATATAACTTTTTATTTTCTCAATATATTAAGAAAGGCGACGTCCCACAAGGGTGGTCGGAGGACAACTGCCTACAAGTCATGGAATATCGGTATATATATATATATATATATATACACCTGTGCAAAAGTTAAGCACCAGCAAAAACAATAGAACGTAGAAACATGATGGTACAACTAGGCTGCCATACTTTTTGTCCCCGCGTTAGCTGACATAATTCCAAGTACGAAATGCACATGCATGCATGACTTCACGCCGCTTGATGTCCGTGCGTGGCGGGAAACAGCACACGTGTTCAGTTATGTAAAAGTCCAGTTTGAGGTGTAGAACATTACATACAGATTTAGGCGACAAGATTAGGAATTTTGTGTTCATGACCGTGGTTTATTTGTACAGAGAGAATTAGCTCTTGATTGTGAACCGCTATGGCAAGACGAAGGTTAAGTGATCGTGTGAAATGGCAAATCATAGGCATGCATACCACTGGTATGTCATGCAGAGAGATTGGCAGACAGCTGAACATTAACCATACTGTAATCAGTCGTTTGATTGCAAAACATGGGCAAACTAACGAGGTGAAGGACAGGCCTAGATCTGGAAGACCGAAGAAGACTACTGCCCGTGATGATCGAGCCCTAGTACGCCTTGTTAGGAGATCTCCATTCACCAACAGCAGAGTGCTCAGCCAGCAATGGGAAACGCGCAATAGAGTGTCAATGTCTACCGTCAAAAGGAGACTGTATGCTGCTGGCATGAAAGCTAGGAGACCTGTCAGACGTCCTCTCCTCACTGCACACCACAAAGAGGAGCGTCTGAGGTGGTGCAACGAAAGAAGACACTGGAACATGAGATCCTGGAGACGGGTACACTGGTCCGATGAAAGTCGGTTCCTGCTTCATGCCACAGATGGTCGAACTCGTGTATGGAGGTCCAGACGCACGGCGTACGACCAACGTAACATCATGGAAGAAGTTCCATTTGGTGGAGGTTCCGTTATGATATGGGGGTGCATCTCATTTGATTGTAAGCTGGATCTGTTGACTGTACCTGGAACACTAAATGGACAAAGATATCAAGATTCCATACTGGATAGAGTTGTGGTCCCTCATTTTGTAAATCATGCACCTGGAACCCACCCTATATTCATGGATGACAACGCCCGACCACATCGTGCTAGAGCTGTGCATGAATACCTCCGCCAGAATGCCATCGAAACCCTACCATGGCCAGCAAGGAGCCCTGACATGAACCCTATTGAGCATATCTGGGACATTCTGGGAAACATGGTGAGAAGGAGGGATCCTCCTGTGCAGAACCTACAGGAATTAACAGACGCACTCCATCTTGAATGGCAACGAATACCACAATGGCGTATCAGTCGGTTGGTGACCAGCATGAGACGTCGTGTCCAGGCCGTCATCCAGGCACAAGGTGGATATACCCGGTATTAATAATGACAGTCTCAAACTCGTGCACAGATGTTAAACTTCGTTTTCAGACACCATTAATGACAATCTAGCCACGTGTGTCAACTGTAGGGCAATAGTTGTCAGTTGTGTCAACGTAACCATATTCAGGCCTCGTTTTCAAGTTCAAACAAAAACATACAGTGTTTTCCCACCATCATAATCAGCATTCCTCTAGTTGCATTATTACCTCTTGCACTAAGATGGATGGGTACATAAATGTTTATGCTATTGCTTTCTTCATAGCACATGAATATACCCTCGCATGTGCGTAAAAATAGGGTGGTGCTTAACTTTTGCACAGGTGTATATATATATATATGTATATATATATATATATATATATATATATATATGAATGCATCTTATGTTATCCATTCACCAATTCGTCCATGCCTCCATATGCTCATTTCTCTGTGTCTGAGCCACAGTTCCAAACCTTTCCCTGAAGCATATGTCTTCGGGGTTATCCATTCAGTTTCTCTGCAGAGTATGCCTTCGGGGAGCATACATCAATTTATTGATTTGCCTTGTTGAAAATTTACCACTTGGATGACTGGCTCGATAACCGAGCCAGTAATTCAAGTTATAAATTTTCAGAAATTGTAGTCTTGGCCTGTAAATGGACGTTCAATAAGAAAATATTTAACTTTTTGGGACCAAATTTGACCATTAATATCATAGCATGTTTTATTCTAGGTTTGGTCGTGGCCTAGTTACGGCAGATGACAACAAAGAGAATATATCTAATGTAGGATTCGGTGGAGCTCGTCCTAAAACAGACAATTTGACAAATGGAAATGGTAGTGGCTCTGGAAAGCCAAGTGGTGGTGGTCTTGAAACCACATCAAGTGTTAGTGGCTTCGGAACCACATCTAATGCTGGTGGTAATGACGACGGCTGGAATGAAGATTCTAGCAGTAAGTCAGCATTTGGCAGCTCTGGTGGGTTTGGTCGAGGCGTGACGGTTAAGGGTGATGAGAACACATTTGGACGAAAACCCGGTGGCTTTGGTGGTGGTGACACTGGTGGTTTCGGTAGCTCAGGAGGCAGTAGCTTTGGAAAAGGAAGTATGTATCTTATTTTTAAAATTATGTGTGTTGCATGCATGTATAATATGCAGCATGTATAATATGCATATAGCAGTTGAGTAGGTTTCATGCTTGTATTTTAAAAGCATTTAGCGCTTTATGGTCAAGCCGGCGGGAGCTGGCCTCTGTAGTGGGCTTGAAGAATGCCCACTTGTAGGCCAAGAGACGTTTGACCGTTAAAGTTAAAGGTTTAATGAGAAGTGGTCATTTGAGAAATGTTCATAATCACGCAAGAGTAGAATACTTTAGAAAACTTTGCGCAGGAATGACTGGCACGAGTTGCTCAATAATCTAACCCAGTCATTCCATTGGTAAGTTTTCTCAAATATGCTTCCCGTCCTGCAAATATTTTTTGTCAGAAAATTATGGATAATACAGAAAAAGGCTAGGTGTCTATCCGTGTGCCATTGCCAAGTTTTCTCAAATATGCTTCCCGGCCTGCAAATATTTTTTCCAGAAAATTATGGATAATACAGGAAAAGGCTAGGTGTCTATCCATGTCGCTTTCTTGGTGTGTAATATTTGAGAATGATTCCTTGGATTGTGATTTGATATAGGTCTATAATTAGTTTAGATGATGATATTCTCAGCATATGAAAGACGCACATGTGTTTATCTCTCATGCCTGGCATTAAACTTAAACCTTTAGCAATCAAGCTGGCCAAAAATGGCTGTTGCAGTGATCTTGGGAAAAGTTTATTTGCAGAACACGATAAGACTATTTTTGAAAACTTAACATTGGAATGACTGGCTCGATAACCGAGCCTGTCATTCCAGTGGTAAGTTTTCAAAAATAATCTTATTGATCTGCAAATTGACATTCTATGAGAAAGAGAATTGACTCTGACTGGTTACAGAAGTAGGCAAGTGTAACCGGCCAGCAAAGCGTATAAAAGGAAGTGCCAAACTAGGTACTGGCATTCGGATTTCGATCCAACCTGATCAAGCGTCAGAAATAGAAAGCAGCCAAGACCAGTCTTTAGATATTCTTTGGGACAGTTAAAATTTTCTTGAACAAGTTTGAGTAGTAAATGTTTAAGTGATTGAAATGAAGGCCAGCTAGGGTCAAGTTCGACTATGGAACCTTAGTTAGCTATAGTTAACTTGATCCCAGTCAAACTTGAAATAGTTAACTAGCTGCTTGACTATAGTGGGCCGAGCACCCGAGCTCAGTCGCAAACGATTAATATGAAATTTGCATAATGTTCAAAATGGCGGACACCCCTCGCTTGCCACGAATAAATGCATATAAAAGTAAAAATGTCACTAAATAACTAAGATTTAAGGAAAGTATGCTTTCCTATTGTATGTCAGTGTTCCCAATGCGCATCTCTTTGGACCACTTTATATTATATAGACTCATTTTGACATCTTGGCGGACAAAAATAACCCATTTTCATAGGCCATCGAAATGGATGACAGAAAGGGTTGATTGAGTCTGATACCCGGCTCTAAATTTTCTTCAATAGTAATTCAATGGGAACTCGAATACCAATTGAACTATAGTTAACTATGCAGCGTCTGACTGGACATGGCAAATGCACTTGTTCAGTAAACCAGCAAACCGACTATGGTTAGCAAGTTAACCATGACCTAGGTTGAGGATACTTGAAATTGACCAGTGCTAGTACTATTTGTCAATTGGCCAGTGGGGTCAGTCCGGTGGTCTAGTAACAATTTAACATCTGAAACCCATAGACATGACAGAGTATTACTTATTTAATGGACAAGATTTGTCTTTTGCAGCATAAATTTATTAACTAATTTTTTTGGGCCTCCACACCGCTGAGTTTTTCCAGACGACATTCCATGTATCTCTAGACGGCTAAATATTTTGAAAACAATTATCTGAAAGTTGTTTGTGGCTAAAACCTTCAGTCAAATTGTTTTCAAAATATTCACTAAGTCAAGATGTTTTTTGCTCGTCAATGTTTTTGTCTAGTGGCTTGCATCGGCAAGACTAAGGATAATCACGTCTTGGTCACACACATAGCATCTGGTCAAGCATATGTTTTATAGAACCACCATTCATGAACATTTGTTGGGTGTGGAATCGTGGCGTTCATCCTAATATAAATGATGTTTCTCATGCCAACTTCAAAAGTTTTTTTAACCATCTTAACACTCATCAGCCAAAAATGACTTCTGCAGTGGTCTAAAGAAATGTCCATTTGCAGACCAAAAGAAAACTATTTTTGAAAATTTACCACTGGAAAGATGACTGGCTCGATAACCAAGTCAGTCATTCCAGTGGTAAATTTTCAAAAAAGAGTTCTTTTGGTCTGCAAATGGACATTTTCTATGAGAAAATTGAAATTTTCTTGAATAAATTCGAGGGGTAAAGGGTTAAATTAACCTTTGCAGCTCTAATTCGATGTTCGTATGAGATATATCTATTGATTATTGTACAACTCATTTTAGCTGAAGAAAAATGTTGCAGATCTATTTATTATGCCGTCTGAAATTGAGATATTTAGATTTCAGTGAAAGGTTAACAGCATTGGTCATTGACATTGTTTTTCAGGATTTTCATCAAAGGAAGATTCTGATGTGCCAAGGTAAGACTGAGATGATGACAATTAATTGGTAACATTTGCTTGTACCGGTAAGCCTAATATATCGCTTAAATAATGGCTATGTTTTTACGAAAATCTAGATATTTGGATGTAGAAATGTCCATTTGCAGGCCTAGAAAAGTCTATTTTTGAAAATTTACCACTGGAATGGCTGGTTCGGTTATCGAGCCAGTCAGTCCAGTGGTACATTTTCAAAAATCGACTCCCTCCTGCAAATGTACATTCCTCAAGGCCAGTGCAGTGGCCAGTTTTGGCCGTTTTGGTTATGAACGGGATATCCTAACTGGACAGGTCAGTGTTACCTTTGAAAAAGGTAGGTGAACAGAGAGATCCATTTGGTCAGTCATGTATCTGACGTCGTGTAATCGAATGTGAATCTCTTGTAGTGATGCTCATATGGATCCTGTTGAGGGTATATACCCCAAAATGACTTGTAGCTTGAGTGTTGGACCACCAATGCAGTGGCAGTATACCCGCAAAATGTAGCTTGGTACTGCAAAAGTAGTTACAGTGAGTCTCATCCATGGGACCCTGGAAATCTGCTATGTTTGTTTGATATACAAATATATACCCAGTGCTCCAGATAAGGAGCATACAAGTCTACTGTATGCATAGAAATGATCCATGTACGCAAGCATTCAAATATCCATGTGTACCATGTACGCCTCATGTAAATACAGTATGCATTAGTGTATTAAACTGCCCGTACTGGCCTGTTGACATTATCAAATATAGCCTACTCAATTACACGAGGGGAGTCGACACACTAGTCACGTGCTATGACATACCGATGATATAAGGATACAAGGGGTAGAGTACATTAAAGTGTGACAAAATGCTAAAAAAATATACTTTGGTGAATTTCTTTGGGATCCAAACAAACTTGATACATAGAATTTTTAAAAACAGACAGAAAATGATAAGGGGACATTTTAATAGGTTTTCAGCCATTTACAGTATTTCCATCTAGGGCTGTCATTTTTGGCATTTTACTCTAAATATGGATCTGGAAAGAATAACAAAAACCAGAGCATTATGTGGGTGAAATCCTTGCAGAGTTTCTACTACCTTTGAAAAGAACACGTATACAAAGTTTTAGGCACTTTCTACTCATGGTATGTGATTTATGTGATGTTTTGCTCAATCTTAAGGGAAGAAATACAAAAACTATGAAATATTAATACATTATTCCTTTATTCACTTTCTAGTGAAAGTTTGCTGATTGTATTTTGAAGATTAAACAATGTAACAATGCCATGTATATATAAATGTTTTATGAAATGCAAAGTGATTATATGCTCTACTACAATGGGCATAAAAGCGTTATGGTTGCGACGCATGGATGGTGCAACACAATGTTATTCTATTAGGCTAATATGATGTTCTCCAGTGACAAAACTCATACAGCTACATCCATTTCACTATTTACATGGCTATTATAAGTGAGTTACAGGTGACCTTTAATATGATAAACTACTCAATTACGAAAAATTAAACGTCAGTGCTGCAAATTTTTATTTCATTGTCTCATTATAATTTCATGATTGTTGCTGATTGAACAATCTTCCAATCAAGTTTTAATTTGTAAACATAAATCTACTCATCAAATGTCAATTTATTCAATTATGTGATCAACTAAAACCGGATCATCAGCGTTATGGTTGCGATACTGATGATATGCCACTGCTAAGTTTGATTGCTTTAATATTATCATATACTACTTATGCAAAAAGTGAAATGTAGATAATTAATTTTTTTTTGTGGTACATCATACAATACGCTTGAATACAGCTCATATATAAGTTGACATGTTTCAAAAACAGAAACATGTTAGCTAGTACAACTTTGAACACGATTTACATGTAAGTTAGTAATGTTCTGTTGAGCATTTTGAATATAATTGCTTTGGAAAGCATTGCTGCCTTAGACAGCAATGTCTTCCAATTCAATTACATGTATGTTAAAAAATATTCAACCGTACGTTTTATTTTGCTTTAGAAACATGATAAGTTATGTCTGAGCTGTACTATAAATTATGCTAATCAAACTTAGCAGTGGCAAAGAAGTCAATCTTGGATCTAGTCCATCTGTAGTCAGTAAACCTGTAATGTACTCTTGTGTACTACATAAATTATGCAGTGATGTGTAGATAATTTATTTTCTTATTGTGCGTCAATGTGCGATAGTAAATTACAGATCTACTTAGTCGATTCAATATTGACTTCTTAATATGACAAAAATCATGAGTTTTTGCATTAAAAAACCTATTTAGAAAGAAACCAATGTAAGATTACAAAATTGCTTTCTGATGTGTTTTAATGAACGATACAAACCAGATTGCTAAATTTTTAATGTAAGCTAAACTAGAAAATCTGTGGTTCTTGATTGTCACATCGATTTGTGAAATAAGAATTCTAGCCATGTAAAAAATTTATGAATAACAATTTTACAACAATTGTTATTCAATGTATTACTAACTATTGATTAGATATAGAAAATAAAAAGTTATTTGGTAATGAAAATTGGTTTACTATGATCAATATTGATAGGATAACGTGCCGTTATGGTTGCGACAAGATGTTATGGTTGCGACAGGTAGTTGTGACCTTACAAAACACAAAAAGCAACAGATAAACTCATCTGTTGTAGAAATTAGCCATGGTGTTTTAAAATATGTTAAAACAGCAAATTTTGTCTTCATTTGGTGTTTTTTTGCACAATGTTGCACTCACTGTGTGGTTAATTTTTGGCATAACCTAGTTTGTCACATACCAATATTTGCACCACATTTTGTAGAGCAAACTGCAAAAAACATTTATTTATATTATTTTAACTTTGTCATATTATGAATCAGTATATCCATACTATTTTGGCTATGTCATGCAGAAAAGCCAAAAAAAAACCAGGACTCGTCCAACTTGAACATTCCGTATTTCAAAATGTTTTTATCCAATCCTGATAAAACTTGGAATACCTCTTCATATGAATGTTTTGCTCTGGCTCAAAGACTTAGCTTTATGATTGATGTAAATTATAGCTAATTTTAGGCTGTTATCTACTGGCTTCACCCAAATGACGCCTAAATTTGTACTACCCTCATAAGCACTATAAAAACTCATGCCTATACTACCATCACTAAGCGGTATGATCTCCACCTCGCAAGAATTTGTTTCTATTACCAAACCTTTGCGTTACATATATGCACCTATAGGAGTGTCAATAAAAAAAATATTATCGTACATGTTGCCAAATGAGCTAAAATATCACCGGAACTTAATTGTTCAAGACATATTTTAGTTGGAAATGGGATTACAGGCATAACTTACAGTAGGCATCATAACCTCGTAACCGTGAATAGTGAGGAGTTTGACCCATACCATAATCAACACCAACAGTCAATATGATCCGAACTCTCCAGGAAGGCATATCTTATATGGCATATGTAATTAAGGATAACATGAGTGGAGATGGAAGATCTTTCAATTGTGAATATTTCCTTAGATACAGCAAAATATACAGACGTATGTGTGAAAATGTGTTCTTTCACGCTAACTTTAATTGGAGAGGTAATTATTGCAATAACTTTTAATATGAAATTTACAACAATTTCAGTCGGTAGGCTAAAGCATTATCTGCCAATAACAACTGCAAGTTCTCTTCATCTGATTTAGTTTACCGGCAGATATTAAAAGATCTGTTGTCTTATTACAGTAAAGTTCTCTTATTACAGTAAACAATATATTAGCGCTTCTAACCTGGGATTATTTTTTTGTAAGACACTTGTCAAGATTAAATGAACAATATACTAATTGCAATAACCTGTCTTGTCAGCGCTTCTATACCGTAATCCCATTTTAATCAAACAGGAAGCAAAAAATTGGAATTTCCCTTCTGAATAAAGAGAGACTCTGAAAATGTGGAGCGCATAACACTTCCTTCTGTTTTATATATGTCAATGATACATGTGTGTTATACTTGAATCTCTGCTAATTATTTTAAAAACAATTTGGACTTATTTCTTTAAGTGATTAATTGCTGTCTGTAATTTCTTTTAGTCAAACTAGCTTCTAAATTTACCTCCTTTAAAACAAATTTCAGAATTCAGAATGACAAGTTTTATTATACCAATAATATTTATTCATTTGCCAATATGCCACAGAGATAGTCTTTAGAATGCTAGTGCATCTCTATCAATAGGCTAATCTGGCCCGCACCATAACGCAGCTAGATTTAAAATAAACACACTTGATATAAAAATATATTTTCATTCAGAATTAAAATCTGGTTGGCATGACTGACTAGTTAGTTGATCAATAGCAATGAGTGTCAAACACCCTGCCCCAACCAGGACATGTAACTGTATTCGCTAATTATGCTCCCCGAAAAGAATTTCGCGGGAGCATAGTCGCCGCTTTGTCCGTCCGTCCGTCCGTTCACCATATATAAGTTTGTCTGGGGCATAGTTTCAAGACCTTCACATATGGTCACCAAACTTGGTATGTGGATGCATCTTAGGGAGAAGGCGTGCGGAGTATGAAAATTAGGTCAAAAGTAGGTCATGCTGACCTACCTTTCATGGTCGACTGAATATCACAAAATGTTTGTCCGTGCCATAGTTTCAAGACTTGCACATATAGTCACCAAACTTGGTATGTGGATGCATCTTACGGAGGTGTACAGAGTATCAAAAGTAGGTCAAATATAGGTCATGCTGACCTACTTTTCATGGTCGATTAAATATCACATCACATGTTTGTCCAGGCTATAGTTTCAAGACTCACATATGGTCACCAAACTTGGGATACATCTTATGGAAAATGTTGCGGAGTATCAAAAGTAGTCATGCTGACCTACTTTTCATCGTCGACTGAATATCACAGCAAATCGTTCTCCAGGCCATAGTTTCAAGACTCACATATGGTCACCAAACTTGGTATTGATTATCACAGAAAATATCTGTGTTCATTTTGAACATAGTTTGTATCTCGCCTGCGAAGCAGGCTCGAGACATAGGTATCACTTTTCCGTCGGCGGCGTAAACTTTTAAGTTAAGTTTCTATCTCAGCAATGCCTGATCCAATTGGAACCAACTTGGGTGCATGGTTACCTATAATGATAGAAAGCAACATGATGATGATGTTGTTTTCACAAGGTCAAAGGTCAATGTCACTGTGACCTTGATACAGAACTCTTATTTCAACATTAAGTTTTTGCGTTTGGCAAAACCTTTCGGCTTATATTTCAGAATTGGTTAAGCCTATTGCAACTAAACTTGGATACCTGGTTACCTATAATGATAGGATGCAGCATAATAACATTGAGGGCAGAAGGTTAAAAGTAAAGGTAACTGTGACAAACAGGAGATAGGTGAGACATTTAATTCCGCGGAATTCTTGTTATATGTATTTTTCATATGGTGCCAAGCAAAGTCTAAGTGTGTTTATTTAGAGAAACTTAGATTTTGCTTTTAAGCTATCCTTAAAACAAATTGTTCGTTAGAGCAAATCCCGCCAGACCAAAAGAATAATGGCCCACCGAATCATTTCTACTCCCCAAATTGTGGATTTAACATCATTACCCCAAACCAACAATATTTTAAGGATGGCCTAATATGGTGATATCTCATTGACAATTTCAAGTTCGTTTCTCTGTGTCTGAGCCACATTTCCAAACCTTTCGTTGAAGCATATGCCTTTGGGGTTATCCATTCAGTTTCTCTGCAGAGTATGCCTTCGGGGAGCATACATCAATTTATTGATTTGCCTTGTTTTGAAAGTATGCTGACCGTAAAATAACATGGAGGGTGGGTGGGGGGCGTCGGGGTTGACTAGTTTATCCGTTTAATGCTAAAGCCGGCCAAAAACGGGGGGTGCAGTAGTCTTGGGAAATGTCCATTTGTAGACCAAAAGACAATTTTTTGGAAATTTACCACTGGAATGTCTGGCTCGATAGTCAAGTCAGTCATTCCAGTGGTAAAATTTCAAAAATAGTCTTCTTGACCCGCAAATGAACATTTACTAAGCAAAAATTATATTCTTAAAAATCTTGACCATTAAAGGGTTCATAGATGCTTTATACAGAATGTTAAAATTTGCTATGTCCATGCAATTGTAAATTTGAAATTTGGCATTGGTGACACATAAGTGGGGTTTGATTAGCAAACTGCCCTACCATGCTTTTCAAGTGAAACCCAATATTCTCCTTCGATCAATACTCACCATTCTATTACTTCTGATACAGCTATCCTGGATAGCTGGGCCCTAGGACTATAGACTTAGTAAGCTTTACCTATTCCTGGAACCGGGTACTCGGCTCCCAACTGTCGAGTACCCGTTTGCCATGAAGCTCATTCTTGTTTGCATAGCAACAAGAGACACATGCTTTTTTGCAGTTGGAAGTCTTGAGATTATATTAAGCCTTTTTTCTGTGTAATTGTGATAGCTTTGCGCTCTCTAAGGATATATTGGATTACCATGGATGCTGCCGATGATAACCAGGTTGTATATTTCCATGTTATTCCATAGTTAAAAGACTTAGGTCTTAAATTTCGTGTGTGTCGCATGTTCCAATTTCTAACCCCAAAGAATCTGGGACGTGTGTTAACAACGAAATATGCCAGATGATTGCCTTCCTTTAAACCCCAACAGGCGATCGGCAGATATGAAATAAGGTGTTGGCTTGACAGTGTTTTAACACGAAAATTGGCTGACGTTATTCTCCGTAAGATCCGAGCGGGTGACGTGACACCGTGTTACTCGGATGTTTATGTGAAGAAAATGTTTCATTAATTCGCGTATCTGATTCTAGGTGCTGCGTACTTTAATTGGTACCAGAAAAACTTAGGAATTTTCAAGTTTTGTGTGTTATGACGATCTGTTTGCAATGATCGGTGGTTTCAAAATTCTTGATTTAGATGTGTGGTCTGCGGTTTTACCGTGTGCTACAGCAGTTTGTTTACATTTTGTTGTTTCTTCACATATTGTTTTGGCCTTCGTTAGGAGTATAATTTATATTTATTAGTAAATATACCCCGAATGCTATGCGATATGATTCCTGGTTCCGTTATACATCCTTGAGGATCAGTATATGGGTGTATTATTGCCCGCTTCGTTCTTGTCGTCATAATCAATGCGATCTTTGCTGTAACGTTACGGGGTGGGCTGCGGGAGGGTTAACAGTTAACCCTAAGGAACCTACGAGCACGGCGCGCAAAAAGCGTGCAAATAAACCTACGAGCCGTCTGGACGGTTTTCAATAATTGGACGTGGTGGCCTACGCGCCGTCTGGACGGCTTTAAGAGCACCAGTTTTCGATCGCTAAATACGCAAGCATTACGGGCGTTTTATCCAATCAAACTTAGCGTTACATTACGTCAGATGATTGAATTTTATAAATCCACTGGTGATTGGTCAATTCAGTAAGTTTACAAATTTCTACGGGAAAATAAAAATAGTTTTCTGTGAATGAAATTCCTAGCGTAAAATCGTCAACGATAGCGTGTCGATTCCTTTATTTAACCGAGTACTCGATTCCCTGATGGCCGGAATCGCTTAGTCTAACCTAATTTATAATTGCGTCGGTAAAATATTACATACAGCTGAATAGCTACACTGACGCCTACAAGATTTAAAGTGCATCCTTACATAGCTTGCCCATTAATACCATTATATCACACCCGTCATTTAGCTTCTAGGGAGATATTGGCGTGCTTCTACGGTCTAATTTCTGTTCCTCAATCATCTATCATGATACCGCATGTTACGGGGCCGCTACTGGGTCAATACGGGCCCGTAACATGCATTATTAAAGTAATGCCAGTCATGAGACATATTAGCTTGCTATTGCCCTTTGAAATCACCTTTGTTGACTGTTCCAGTTTTATTTCTGTTTTCTATTGTTCTTTCATCTTGTAAATGTTTCTCCTCTTTTTTTCTTCAGGATCATATGGCGAATAGGACAGTTATCTGGTTGAGATTTCATGAAAATGATGATTCTGTAATTCTATCTTCTGCACTATTTTATTAACCCCTACCATTCTGTCAAAATTTTTAATTTTCTAATTAAATTAAAAGAACTGGTGTTCTTGTCTCAACAGATTTGGTGGAAGATGTTGCTGTCGTAGATAGCAACATCATCTACCAAACCAAAGTTGTTAAAAAATGTACACCAGTTTCTATTAGTAGAAGTAGAACAGTACCAGTTTTCCAGGCTATTGGCACATTAAAAGATGGAATATTGACATAAGAGTGGTAAGGGTTAGATCTGATGCGCTTGATGTAAATCTACTGTACCATTTTATTTCGAATCACTTATTGTATAAGCTGCCATTGTAAACTACATGTATGTCAAATACAGTTTCTTCTATGTAAGAGTGTCATATTACTTAGTAGGACTGGTGATTAAATTGTTGGATATTTTGAGATCGATTGGACTGGAAGATGTTGCTGCATTAGGTGACAACATATTCCAGTGGTAAAGCTTGCGTATTAAAGGGTTGAATACTGTTATTTGTAAGCTATCAGTGTAAATATCAAATAAAGTTTACTCGAAGTGAGAGGGAGAGAGAGAATCTAATCTTAGGTAATCAGACTGGACTATGTATAGTAGTTGAATATATCGAGTCCAATTTGATTGGAAACTGGTGTTGTTTTGGACAACAATAGATTCCAATTAAATTTGTCAAAATATACTCAACAGATTGTTTCTTTAGATTGCAGGTACTTTTGATCTTTATTGCTATTCATTCCTGGGTTATTACCCTTGCCCTAAGGGGAAAGAGGGTATTATGTGTGTGCATGCGTCCAGTATTGCATCTAAAAAACTACTGATCCGATTCGGTTAAAATTTTAACACAACAAACCAACATAACCTAAACAAGGGTTTCCAGACTTTGGCTGTGATCTGTGTGATCATACATAAAGATTTAACAAATTTGGATATGACAACGGTAGGGTGGTCTCGGCGGTGGTTTACAATCTCTGATTACTCCTGTTCATAATGGTATTTATCAAGCATCAAGTCTTCGACAATGATGGTAAGTGAGTGATAACTAGATTGCTTGGTCGATGACGCATTATAGCAAATCCCCATGCTCACCACTTTGACCTCTACCCATCCCATCCATGGGGGCGTATCCTCTGCACTCCATAATCACATACCAAATTTGTTTGAATTAGTTTCATTACACAGAGACTGGAGTGGATTGATTTGAAAAATCTGGATGTCATCAGAGGAAGTGATCTGTGAGAGCAGGAGTTAAAATCAACATGAGCCAGAGGCTAGTAGAAATTGACCAGGGTTAATACAATGACCAGCCCAATGGTAACAATTTCATTTGTCAACCCTTTAATGGTCATGGTGGCCAATGAATGCCTCTGCTGTGATCTTAAGAAATGTTGATTAGCAGAGCAAGACTTTGAAAATTTACCACTAGAATGCTCGTTAATTGAGCCAGTCATTCCAGTTGTAAAATTTTTTAAATAGTCTTCCCTTGGTCTGTATAGAAAATTTGAAGGGCTAAAGTAGAATCTAGTAATCACTAGTCCTATCTGAACGTAGTGGCTCATTTGGCTTAATTTCTATTCATGGAGAGGGTGTCAACTGGTGCGCGAGAGTGGTATATGAAAAATCCAGAAATCTAGATAAATCTGGAAGACTCCAATCTCTGCTTACAATAAATTTCTTGACCTTTTAACCCCTTCTCCAACCCAAAGAAATAAATGTCAGGAAATCCACAATTATATGGGCAACCCACACACCAAATTTCTTTGAATTCCACACAACAGTTTGGGAGTAAAGTATGAGACATTTTTTTTGGATATTTGAACTTTGGACCCCACCCCCTGACCTTCAGTGGGCGGGGCCAAATTTAAATGTTGTCTTGCAAAGCGCAATCATATGGGTAACCAACCGCCATACCAAATTTGGTTGAAATCGACCCAACTGTTTGGGAGGAGATAGCATGATGGCCATACAGATAAGTGGATGGAGGCAATTATATCCCCATTTTTTCAAAACATGAGATAATGAATGAACTCAAGGAGACAAGGTAGGTATGTGGATAATGAATGGACTCAGAGACATGGTTGGTAGGTATAATTAATTCAGTCATCATACTAAAATGTAATTTTCTTTCGGATTGAGAAATTAGACTACAACCATCAGTTGCCATGCCACATTGTTTTCAGGACTTGTCACGAAAGGGTTAAACATAGTAAAAACTGGAATTGACAAAAGGAAGGACAGAGCAGAAATTTAGATTTTCTGATGGTTAATCTTTTAGCTATGCCCTGCCCATCTCTACATAAGCTCCATCGATGATTTGCGCGTGTTGGGATCAGTTTATATACTTTGAATCCTGAATTCCAAATTTCATGGTAACCATAGATACCGCTAACTTGGTGAATATTTTGAAACCAATTTCAAGTACTTTGGTTTGACTGAAAGCTGTTGCTGCCCAACTCACCAGGTCAGCAAAGGCAAACTAATTCTAAAATATTCGCCAGCTTTCCTTTATAAATTTTAATTTTTTCCCCATAAAATGAGATATGGGCAATTCATCTCTTACCTTGATCTTGTGCACGTTACATTGTGTAGATTTCACTCTGCTGTCGCCGCTACTCACATAACAAATTCAGTTGACGTTTTGCCCCTCCCCCATCAGCCTCCTCCGACCCGAGCAGTGTCACAGCCTAATGTATTAGGTTGTCTCACATTCTACACTGATAGGGCCATGATATGGTAAATCCCCCCCCCCCCCCCTCCCTCCCCTCCCTCTCTGGGAATGGAGCCTAGTGTAAGTGGTGTCTCCCAATCCACAAGCATATCGGTAATTTACACAATAATTTTGATTGAATTCTACCAAAAGCTTTCTGAGGAGATGGATGGACAGACAGACAGATGGAGGCGATTGTAATATCCCTGCAGTTTTTTCAAAATGTGTAGGTATAATTAAGAGATTAAATTTAGTTTATTGATATTTGATTCAAATCCCACCCAATCTCAAATGATACATAGAGCTTATGTGAGATGCACATTAGCTGAGCCCTCAGGAATACGGTTGATAACAGTCGGCAGTCGATCCAGAACAGCCGCCGACATGGCTGTCGGCCATTAATGTGTGTAGTAGCTGATCATGTTTCGAACGTACATCATCATGTTTTAGTTCAAATATACTGTTTCCATACAAAAATTAGATTATAGAGTAACACAGGTCATCAAATTTTTATTTTTATAAAATCCATGTTAGTGAATCCATTAGGCGTAGCAGAAAAAATGAGTCCGTTTAGAGTTTAGAAGCCATCGCCCATCAGTCACCTGCAAAAAAAAGGAAGGATAAGTTAGAAATATCCAAATTCTAGAAGTGTTATATTAAGACTTTAACAATCAAATTTTTTCATGAAAATTTAAATTTTCTCAGACAATGCCCAAATGCAGACCAAGAGCAAGTCATTCCAGTAATACATTTTCAAAAATAATCTTACTTTGGTCGGAAAATTTACATTTTCCTCGACAACTGCAGCACTTGGTCTGACTCAAATGTTAAATGGTTAACAATATACATGTACGGCGCAAGGTCATAGGGATATATAGTCTGAGTCTGCTCTGACTCAACCCAATCCCAGTGACAGATATGTGGACAGACTGTCACGGACTGACAGTCTGTCCAAATATCTGTCACAGTGGCAGGTTGAGTCAGAGCAGACTCAGACTAAGGGATATACTGGTAAACATTATGACCCGACAACGGGTGTTATGGTCATACACCACCCTCAGATTTTAGCGCATAAATGAAATGAATAATATAATAAATGGTGGGCATATATCGTCCAAGGAGGGAGTATGACTACTAGTTACTGGATTAACCTTTTCAATCGACAAGAGCGAATAATAAATTTGCTACGATTGTTTCAAAATTCTGTTGAATATTTTGAAACTAATTAAACTGGCTAAGGCAGCACCAGCTTCACATTGGATTCAAAATATTCAACATCTTACATTTATAATGACTGTAAATGTGGAGTTATGGAATTTCAGGTTCAAATGTGACAATTGTTTTTGATTTTGGGCACACAGGTTTATTTCAGGGCCCCGGTTCTCTATATCTTTGATCAGAGGATACTGGCCACACAGTAAATGGTGATAGAATGTTTGTAACCAGGGCAATAGTGAAATATTTGTTTTCTAAGGAATTATTAGTAAGTTCCAGTCATCAATGATTATTAGTAAATGTGCTGTTACTTGTAAGGTTTCAGTTACTCAATGACTAATTTAACCGAGAAAGTTATAGATTGTGTTAAGAGAGCAGCTGAACCAATAATATATAAATCAATTTCGTTTACCTCTGGTCGCGAAATCACAATATGGTTATAGATAAACAATCCGATAATCTCAATCATCGATGCGTGTCTTTGTTTACAATTTCCGAGATAACTTACTCTTCAAATTACTAGCATTAATTAGGCCGAGTTGAGATGAGAAAGTTGTCAAATATATCGGCATCCCACTTCCCGATTGGCAATATCATTAATTTAGTCATCTGTCTACTTTTTAGTTTGTGGCGTACAAGAAATATGCATAGATTGACATATTTGAACAAACAACTATTTTGCAAAACAGCTGATCGTGTCGCCATCTTGCCGGAAAAATTAATATTCATGTATTCCCGACCAATCAGACGCATCAATTTTGTAGCGTGTGATACGGTGTTGCCAATAACGGGTAATGAGCTTGGTACTCGTATATTAGATACGGGTACAATTCTACAAATTCCTGTCGTTCTCTCGTGATCTTTCACGATAAACGATTCCTATTTGGGACGCCGCTACGAAAAAATCGCTGATGCTATAGAATCTTAGTGTAAAACAATCGTGTTCGCTTTTTAAATGGCTGAGTGCACCTAGCAATGCTACATTTATTCGCTGTCAACGCTGAGAAACCCTGGTATGTGTTCGATTATGTATAAAGGAATTATTGAACATTGAATGAGGCCTCCCCCCAAAATCATGACCGGAATTTCTCGAAATTTTACGGTACCATGACATAATATAATTGTCATTTTCACATCTTATCGGATGAAAACCTTCACGAAACTGGTATCTGTTAGTTTTAATACCATTGTGATTAAATTTATCAATGGCATTTGTAAAAGTAAAAAAAACTTCGATAAACTTTGCAAAAATACACCAATGTATTTATCCTATAAGGTGTGGCCATTTTGAGAGGCACGTTGACTAACTAAAATATATTTTATTCATACAAATTTTATGTGTACTTAAAGGTATTTTATTGCCCTTCCTAATGATATATAGTTTTATATATAGTGATATGTTACTTTGCCAAAAATAGTTAATATGGTTGGCATTGAAGCACTACGCCGCTATCACTCCACTACCGCTAACAGGCTAGGTTTCTAAGCAAGTTTCTAGCTTTTGGCTGTAGGGTTTCTAGCACTTTTTTTGTAAATTCTTGCTATGGCCCAGAGGGTTAATTTATGGTCAAAATATTTGAAAATTAATTGTCTGGCTTCCATTTCTGTTTCGTTCTGCTTGCTTATTGTAGGTTTGTGCTTATTTATAGGCCAAGCCAACCCCGCCATCATGTGACGAGTGCCACAAATTCGTAAGGGTTCTATTCAAGGACCATGTCTGTTTCCGCTGTACTAAGTGTAATCTTGACAGTACATGTAGGTGTAATGTTTGCGTAGTGTGGTCGGTCGATATGATGCTTAAGTTCCTTGCCCAGAAGGACTTGGCAGGGTCTGACGCGGGGTCAGGCAGTCCAAAAGTAAATCGTGGAGCGTCCGTTTCGGCCCTTGGGGGCGTTCCACGTCTGCAACCGGAGGTGGCGGAGGTGGCACAGCTGGCGTGGGTTGGTCCTGCTATGCAAGGCTTCTTGCATAGCGGTTTGCCCACACTGGTGTCGTCCCTGCTGCCAAAAGTTGTAGGGCAGTCTCTCCCCTTGTTTGATTCGGACCCTGTCCTGCCCCCTGGACTGGCCACTGAGGGAGCCATCGCGTCCTGCCCCCTGGACTGGCCACTGAGGGAGCCATCTCGTACGGCCCCAGGCAGTCCCGGCGGGCTCCGGCCTGATGGGCTCTTTCTCTGCGGCCACCTCCGGGTCGTCCAGTAGCGGTGGCCGGTCCATCAGGCATGGAAGCCGTCCGCAAGGACGGCTCCACGGGTTCCTCGTCTAGTGACGACTCTTCGGGGTCTGAAGATGAGGAAGCCGAGGAGGAGAGATTGCTGTGGCCTATGATGTTGCGGGTGGAGAGCATGGAGGTCGATTCCGTCCTGGACAGAACCGTCCTTCATCTGTCTGGCTTGGCGCAAGCCAGGGCAGCGGCTCCGCCCGTGGTTGAGGCCACTCCGGTACCGGGCACCGGTCCCGTGATGGTTGGCTTGCCGCCAACCGACACAGTGACGGGTGTGGCTGGCCAGGCGTGGTACTCGCCTATCTCGCCTGGTCTGGCGGTCAGACATGGGGTACTGTTGACGCCCGTGTTTGGCCACGGTTCTTCAACCGCTACGGGTCCGCAAAGTTTTCCGTGCGGTCCTACTCCATGGACTGGTGTGTTCCATGGGGTGGCGGCGGAACCGTATGTTTCCAGAGTTCCTGGCATATCAGCAATGGCTCCTAGCTGGAAGGCCGTTGCTGGTAGGGCCGTGAACATGTCAACGGGTGACGTGTTCACGGGAGGGTCCTCCTCGGAGACAGATTGGTCTGAGGCTCTGGCTTGGATAGCCAGAGTAGACCCGTCTGTGGTTTCGACCACGGCCAAGGAGGATGCACCCCGTCCATCGGTGCCATCGATTAGGATGGGGATCTTGCCCGCAGCCCGGATCCAGTCTATTGGATTGGATCCAAGGTTTATGAAGTTGCTTGATGCTATTTATAGCAAACAACTCCTGACCAAGGGCCAGCTTCCTGCGGCCTCCAGGGAGGTGCGGATGAGGTGTCGTATTCCACGGGGGGAATACGACAGGTATGGTGTTGTCCCGTCGGTCACCAAGGATGACCGCTGGGTACTGGGTGTCCAGAGTGCTGGAGCGGGTGGCCCCGCCCCGGCACTGGTGGACAAAGCTCAGGTACACCATAATGAAGTCCTGTCCCTATGTGATGGGTGTGTGAGGACAGCAATGAGTGCTGTCAACCACTCTTATCGTCTTCTTCAGTCGGTGTGGGCTGAAGCTGGTGCAGGCCACCCTGTGCCACCTGTGGCGCTTTCGTGCGTTAATGACGGCCTGGTGCTGTCTATGGACGCATTGGCAAGGGTGCAGGCGCGTGTGTCTAAGTCCAGAAGGCAGATGGTCCTTGACCATATGCGTCCAGCTACTGCCGTCGGGGAGCGTCTTGGGACACCCCTGACAGGCCGTAGCATCTTTGGTGGCCAAGCGCGGGCCATCTTAGAGGACACGGCCAGCATTGCGCAGAATCGGTTGGCGGTTAATCTGCAGCTAGAGCTAGTGCATCAAGTGCACGCACTAGGGCCTCTAGCCAAGCCGCTGACCGGGCAACCTTCTAAGAAGCAGAAAAAGTTCAAAAGCAAGGCGAAAGCTAAGCCTAGTGCTGCTTCTGCTTGTACTGGGTTTTCTCAGCCGCCTCAGGCGAAAAAAGCCAAGAAGGTTGTGGAGGCCCCTACCCTCCCCAATGTTGCTCCTGATCGCCTGAACGGCGGGAAGGGCAAGGGGAAGTGGAAGGGTAAGTCCTCAAAAGGTGGAAAGAAGGGAGCGGATCGTACCTGAGGGTACGAGGGCTCCCTTCGTATCTGCCTGGACCGCACCTGTGCGACAGGAACAGCGGTGCCAGTTAGACAAGCCAAGCCAAGCCAAGACCAAAATGGTTTTCACTCTCTCGTCAAGAGAGGTGGGGGGGGGGAGCAGATCGCGAGCCAAACACCCCAGGCTTCTATTCAAACATGTTCCTTGTCCCCTAGAGCACATGGGGATGGAGACCCGCACTCAATCTCAGGCCATTAAATTGGTTTATCCATACCCCTCGGTTTCAGATGGAAACTCAGAGGTCGGTAATGGCAGGATTGAGGAAGGGAATGTGGTGTGTATCGATCGATCTGAAAGATGCATATTTCCACATTCCAATGAACAGCAGTTGTCACAGGTTTCTGAGAATTGCGTTTCAGAATCAAGTATTGGAGTTTATAGTCCTCCTATTCGGCCTGTCGACAGCTCCACAGGTTTTCACCAGAGTGGTCCTTGCGGTGACGGCGTTTCTCACAAAAGAGAACGTGGCGCTTCACACCTACATAGACGATTGGCTGATCAAAGCAGACACATCAGTCAGGTTAGAGGTGGATACTGCTCTGACTCTGAAGTTGCTTTCAGATCTAGGCTGGATAGTCAACAAGGAGAAATCCGAGTTGACACCCACTCAACATTTCGTTTATTTGGGGATGCGATTCGATCTCGAGGAGGGCAGGGTTTACCCGTCAGAGCCCAGAGTGGTGTCTGTTAGCCATCCTCAGGAGTTTTCGATTGGGAAACCACATTCAGGCGAGGCGGTTTCTTCAGATGCTGGGCATGATGGTCTCCATGGAGCAGGTAATCCTGTACGCTACTCCGATGCGTCAGAATTTCCTAGTAGGAGTTTCGCTGCACCTACCCCACCCCCAGCTGTCCGTGTACATGGATGCATCGCTGGAGGGATGGGGGGGGGGCCCTGCCTGGGAGAACACCACGTCTCGGGCACATGGACTCTCCAAGAGAGCCAGCTGCATATCAATCTGTTGGAAATGATGGCAGTGGAACTGGCATTGGAAAAGTTTCTTCCTAAAAGTCAGGGGCAAGACGATATTGCTCAGATACGGTCGGACAACTCGACAGTAGTATCATACATAAATTGCCAAGGCGGGACCAAGTCACCCACACTATGTATCAAAGTGTGGCACTTGATTCAATGGTGCAGGAATTACTCGGTTGTTTTGAAAGCAGCTCACATTCCTGGGCGATTGAACATTCTGGCGGATGCTTTGTCTCGCAGACAGAGAATTCTGCCAACTTAATGGTCTCTCAACCCTCCAGTTCTATACAGGATCTTCGAGCATTGGGGCAAACCCCACGTGGACTTGTTCGCCACAAAGGAAAATGCTCAAATCATGACTTATGTCTCGCCGATTCCAGATCCAAATGCCATCGATACAGATGCTCTTGCGATAAGCTGGAGAGGGATGCACGCTTACGCGTACCCACCCACCATTCTTCTACCGAAGATATTGGTGAAGATCAGGGAGGAACCGTGCCTGGTCCTGCTAATAGAGCCATTTTGGCCCAGCATGGCGTGGTTCACGGATCTTCTAGATCTGCTGGTGGAAAACCCAGTGCAGTCACCCGAGATTCCGAACATAATCTCCCAGGCCATGGGATGCTTCCTACACGAGCGTCCCGAAATGTTCAAATTGACTGCGTGGATGTTATCAAACAACGTTCCATGTCGGAAGGCTTTTCTCGACAAGCTGCAGATTTCATCGCAGCTGCGAGAAGGAGGTCAACCTTCAAGTCCTATAACAACAAGGTTAACAGATTTGCAGACTGGTGTGAAGAAAATGGTATTGATACCTTTCAATCTACTATTCAGCAAATAGCAGACTTTCTCTGAGCTGTTCTTTTCAGGACTAGCTCCTGTCACAATTGCTGGATACAAGTCGGCTTTGGCATCAGTTATCCCTTGTCTAGCCAACAGGGATAGTCCAGAGGTGGCCCAGTTGAATGTGATGGTGAAGGGAATGAGCAATCTCCGACCGAGACAACCGGTAGTCATTCCAGCCTGGAGTCTATCTTTACTGCTTAATGTACTGGCCAAGCACCCTTTCGAACCGTTGCGTTCGGCTAGTCTAAAGCATTTGACTAAAGGCGGCCTTTCTATTGGCAGCTTCCTCAGCTAGAAGGCGCAGAGAGATCCATGCACTTTCAGCAGAGGGGACCGATTTATTGTCTGCGGAGATCTGCGTCTACTGCCAAGAGCAGAGTTTATGGACCGTTTCACATTATAGGTTGAGTATAGGAGATATGATTTCAATGCCTCTCAGTAACATCCCAAACAGGCTAGATGTAGGTTAGGCTGTGTAAGCCTCATATTTGGGTACTGAGGGACCTATAGAAAATTGAAGTCAATCTGCCTTTAACTTTTGTTTTTGTGCCGACCAAGGTCTGCAAATTAATAATTGTTTCCGTTTCACTTTTAAATGCCATGATATTTGCACATCTGCTGCTGCACAGTCGTGGTGGTCAGGATGAAGGAACATCAATGTGAATGATGCTGCGAGTACGTAGGAGTTGCATGCAAAATATGAAAGCAATCCGTTCACTGGTTATGGATATATGCACTTTCCAGTAAACTGGGGGATGTTTCTGTCAAAGAAAATAATTGAATGTCCTCTCCAGAACTAGTTAACTCATTAGATTATGGTAATAGATTTACAGTACAAAAAATGCAAATTTTCAAACCAGTGAAACACTGTTCCAGATAGCTGTTGGTTTAATTGCAACGCATGCCTCCGTTACTCTATCGTCTTGCCTGAAAATACTCTTAATAGCTTTCTGTCAAAAACCTGTCCTCCAGAACCTGTTCTCACCACACTCTTCAATAGCTCTAAATCTTGGTATATATTGGCCATGGCTTAGTGTTCAAATAACACAGTGTATCATGATTCATATTTATCTGTTGTTTTTATTACATGGGAAAATGAAAATTCTCAATATGTCCTCTCCAGAACTTTTTTTTTTGACATCCCTGTGAATGTGCTATAGAACAAGTATAAATAAGCTGTGGCTAGTCTGATGTTATAGATTGTCTATAAAGACATATAAGTAACAAGTTCAAGCCATTTAACTAGATGTTTACACTATCTAGAGCCGTACATAGAAATGCTACCATTCACAAGTAATGCGCTTTGTGGTAATCGGTTCATATGTAGTATACAGAAATTAGGATGTTAGCACAATTAAAATATCTCTCCAATACCCTATGAGACATCTTGGTATTGCCTTACATTCATTCTCGATACTAGATATCAGACTGGATATTAGATATGTACTGGTCAAACTTCTGGAGAAGACATTTTTGACAAGTACACTTATTGTCCTGTATATGTCCTTTAATTGGATGTAGCCTGCTACTTTTGTCTTTATCACAGATGTAGGCCTCTGTTCATTAACACACCTACCCGTACATCCTTGCCTATACATTCCTGCTCTCTGCACTCCAACTAGGAAACTGTATACATCTGAATGGTTATGGACCCAGAGCTGTGAATCTAAACTTTGACTTGGATAAACCATAGACACACTCCCCAATCTCACTTAGAAATCCTTGATTATCAGCTGAATGGATCAATATAATGATTATGGTTAACTACACTAGATTTTGTGCAATAAGTAGCTAACTAGGTTTGATCGTGATGCCAGTGTCTGGTGCCCAGTCCGTGCTTTGACTAAGTACAAGAAACGGACAGACTCGTTACGGTTGAATGATAGACATCTGTGGATCTGCCATAAGAAGGCATATGGCGCCGCATCCATGGATTCTATCTCTCGTTTGGGTAGTCGAATGCATTCAGACTACCCACGAGATTGCGACTGGGCACCAGGTGCAATGCGCAAGGGCACACAATGTTAGAGGAATAGCTGCCTCGACCGCCCTTTACAATGGTGTTCCGTTAGAGGACATGGCACTGTGAGTCCTCTTTCACGGATTACTATATGAGGGATGTGTCAGACTCCGCCAATCCACTCGCTTTAGCTGTTTTGAAACGATAGTTATGCGACCACACTGCTCTTCTCCCTTTTTTGGGAATTTTGTAAGAAAGAATTAAGACGCAGACATGGTCGGGCGAGAGGATGTCAACCAGATTGTGTCACTGATGGCCGGACAAGTGAATGGTTGGAGGCTCCATGTCTGGAATCCAAATATGAGGTAATTCAAGATTGAGATTTTTTTGTATTATGTGTATATATCATGTTCATTCATCTTATATATTCATACTCATTCCCAGGCTAATATATGCAAAGAGCATAGTTGTGTTTCAGGCGAGATGCATGTTTGTGAGTTCTCTCCCTTTTCTTAGGAGAAAAAGGGGGTGGGGGGGGGGCAGTGATGCGAATGTGATTCGTTTCCGTTAACTTGATGGTCCTTTTAGGTCTTCATTAATCAAGTTTAAGTCTAGCTCTTTCTCCAAGGGGCAAAAGTAGCAATTGATGGCTTGCCCCTTCCCACCAGGTTAGTCTAAATCTGGTGTATATCAGAAGTAATAGAATGGTGAGTTGATCAGAGAATGAAGGAAATTTCAATTTCCCTTTCTCCGAGATCTAACAATACTCACCATTCTATTACGGACCCAGCCTCCCAGCCCCACGGAGGCAAGCCATGGGTATCTCTTGTTTGGTGGCTATGCAAACAATATGAGCTTCATGGCAAGCGGGTACTCGGCAGTTGGGAGCCGAGTACCCGGTTCCAGGAGTCGGTAAAGCTTACTAAGTCTATAGTCCTAGGGCCCAGCTATCCAGGCTAGCTGTATCAGAAGTAATAGAATGGTGAGTATTGTTAGATCTCGGAGAAAGGGAAATTGAAATTTCCTTCATTCTATCCCTATCAGTCATCATTGCTTATGGCATTCCCTTTTGTATTTCAGAGGTGGTGGTTTTGGCCGTGGAGGCGGAGGAGGTGGTAAGTTCTTGACATTTTACCTATTGTATATTCATCCACATCATATTTATAAGGGGCTTTATTACAATGTCAGTGACTCAATTAATTATGTTGCTTAAGTTTCCGAATGATAACTAAAGTTATACTGAAAGGATTTTCATTAACCTGGCCTGTCTGTTGCCTGAAGAAACCTCGTAATTTTGGTGTCCAAAGGTCACAGTAAAAGTGACCCATTTAAGGAAATTGTGATTACTTTTACTTCTAATAATATGCCATATTGAGTCAGAGTGAATGTCATCAATCATACATACATTGTACTGGCATACATAAATATCCATGAACACAATATTCTCTGTCAATTTGCTGCACTGCACTGCTAGACAATCTTCATGCTTCATTACATGATGGTGCGTGTGTGTGAAAAGCTTTCAGCAGTCTGTGATTCTTGTTGAATTCATTGTCAGTCAGTTCATACATCCCTCCATCTGTCTTGTGTCTGTCCATCCATGCAAATTTTGGGATTTAGTTCGATAACTTCTTTGCTCGGGTTGTTCTTAGATAATTTCTTTCACTTGGATTATCATGACGAACCTTCAGGGGAAGATTGAATGTGATACATGTAAAAGGGAATTATGGGTTAATTTGTTTTTCAGTCCATCTGGCCATCCATCCGTCGACAAATTCCGGAAGAAGTATATTCTTTTAGATATAAAACTTATTTTGTTTAATGTTCTGAAAGTAATTTGACTGGAAACTGTTGCTGCCTAAAGCCAAAATGGGTAATCCAGTCAAATTAATTTCAAAATCTAGTCTTCCTGTACGGTTGTCTTGAAAATGATATGTGTGGAATTCATCAGTGAAATGGTTAATAATGTATTTAGTAGACAATGGATGGAAAGCAATCCTGGTACTCATTTAACCAGTCCAGATTGAATCCCCTCTGAATAGTTACACTATCTCCAGTTAACTGTGATTATTTCATAGGTAACTGCTATAAATGCGGGGAAAGTGGACATATGGCACGTGACTGCCCTAGTGAGGGCAGTAGTGGCGGTGGTGGCTTCGGCGGCGGTGGTGGTAGAGGTAAGCTTGATAACCTACATGTATGGAAGGATCTGATCCATTGCTCGAGTATCACGTCCCAATCATACCGATGTATTATATATCAGTCATGAAAATTGAGTTCAGTCTAGTGTACTAATTCTATTCTATTTTGAAACTTGACTGCGAACTGCTGCGTGCGCGCGTGTGTGTGGAGATTATTAGCCTACTATGTAAGCTTTAACTGAATGTTGGCCTTTTCCCCCTCCCACCCTCGCACACCTTTCATAGACAGAGTAAGACTTGTCAGAGTCTTGCTATTTATGATATGTCCTAGTTCATATCTTAAGTCTTTACCATTTAACCCTTTAATGGTCAAGCTGGACAAAACCGGCTTCTGGAGTGGTCTTGGGGAAATGTCCATTTGCAGGCCAGGAGATTATTTTTGAAACCATTGAAATGGGCTCAATGGGCTCGGTAACCGAGCCAGTCATTCTAGTGGTAAATTGTCAAAAATAGTCTGGGTCTGTAAATGGACATTTACCATGAGAAAACTTAAATTTTCTTCACCGACTTCGACCATTAAAAGGTTAAATTAAATTATTGCAGACGATATATATAATACACATACACACACACGCACGCGCACGCACACGCACACGCACACGCACACAACGCATGTCAGGGCGTTAGTGTGTCAAAGCTTTGCAATGTGTGATCATCATGTTTGTTATTTGCTCTAGGTAACTGTTTTAAATGTGGAGAGAGTGGTCACATGGCACGTGAGTGCCCAAGTGAAGGAAGCAGTGGTGGTGGTGGTTTTGGCAGTGGTAGAGGAGGAGGTGGTATGTAACACTAGAAATTATTATTCGTAGCTTAAAGATGTTGTGAGGACTAGATACCCGATCGGTCTGCTTAACTTGACAATCATAATACAGATTCTCCTTTACTAGAAGAACAAAATGCTTTTTAAATTTTTGTAATCGACCCAGCCAAAGCTGAGATAAGCATATAGCAACTACCTTGACAACCAAACGTTTTTAGCTATCGCGCTAGAGTTGTGACGTCACACCGGGATGACACCAATTCCTATTAGTTTAGATTATTATCTCGGGGGGCATAGCTAGGCTCTCTACTGCTGCGCGTATTAGGCACCTGTGCACCTATTCTTTGACAATTCATTGTTCACACAGGAACACTACATTGTTCGAGATGCGCAAAGGTTCAAGAATATCGAAGTTGATGATATTTTTGTTGATGAAACTTAAAGGACAGACCTCATGGTCAAGATGCCTGACATCACAATTCTAATGTATAGGCCTGTTAGAGGTGACAGTAACATCGGATTTCGTGTACGTGAATTAGGATATATTTAATCAAACCCACGCACACACTTCTTGGAATACAATTCTACAAATGCATATATTACTTATCGAGTGGTAGACCATAAAATTAATTGAACCCTCACAAGACCTTTAATGAATGTCTATCTGATGGTTAAGAGATTGTTTGACAATTTAACTCTGGAACAACGGCGTCGTTTATCAAGCCAGCCATTCCAGTTGTAAATTTTCAAAAATAGTCTCTTGAACTGCAAAGGGACGTCAGTAGCCCTGCCGAGGACGGTTTTTGCCATCCTGACCATTAACCCTTTAATCCTCGAATTTCTTTAAGAAAATTTCAATTTTCTCATTGAAAAGGTCCATTTCATACCAAGAGAAAATTTGCCACTGAAATGACTATTCTGCAAATGGACATTTCCCAAAACCACTGCAGAAGGCGTTTGTAACTGATATGAGTGTTAAGGGGTTAAAGTTTCAACTACACAGTTGTTACTTTGCATTTTAGGTATTAGGTCAGCTGGTCTGAAGCGCCATGTGAGCGTATGGCAGGGGAGACCGTCCGCCATCTGTTAACTTCTGCTTTAAAAAGCTACTCATCGTTAACAATTTAAGGTTTTAAACAAATTTGGCTGTAAGGACCCTAATTTGGAAGGCTTAAAAAATTTATACGAGAATTTTATTGGTCAGTTTTTCCAGCAGCCGTTTTAAATTATAGAAAATATGCTATTACTTGTTAGTCATGTTAGTTTTCAGAAAAAAGAATATATGTTAAATTGACGACTTCTGTTAAATAAAGTTTATAAGGTGTAACAGATTTAATTTATTTTTATTTAACAAATTTAGTTTTAAAATACTATATTCTGTTCACAAATTATGAAATGCATTAAAGGTTATACATTTCGTTGTAATTTACCCATACTGCTTTAACCAGGCCCATGACCCTTTCATGTCGAAGCTGGCCAAAATCAGCCTCTGCAGTAGTGGCGAGGAATTTCGTTTGCAGATCAAGGGGAGACTATTTTTGAAAATTAACCACTGGAAGGACTGGCTTAGTAATTGAGGCAGTCCTTCCAGTGGTAAATAAAAAAGAATTCTCTTCTCTTGGCTTGCAATTAGATCATCATAAGCAAATATTTTGATTTTCTTAGCCAAATTTAGTCATTAAACGATTAATATGGTTGATTACATTGACTTTATTTTTGTCACAGGTAAATGTTTTAAATGTGGAGAGAGCGGCCACATGTCTCGAGAGTGCACAAGTGAAGGAAGTGGTGGTGGTGGATTCGGTGGCGGTGGTAGAGGAGGTGGAGGTAAGTTAGTAGGCACCAGACATTGTTCAATCATGTTTGCTGGTAAAACATGTCGTGAGCTTATGCCGTGGCGACTGTCCATCAACTTTTGCTTTAAAACACTACTCCGCATTAACCACGTAGCCGATTTCAACCAAATTTGGCTGGAAGTACCCAATGTCCTAGGTTCATGAAGTCACATTCAGAATTTTGATTCGTATGTTTTTTGGGTGAAAATCTTAGCTCTTATGAAAAATGTACCAGAAATTGTCAAATTACTTCTTACCATTCTAAGCGATTTCAGGAAAATTTGGTTGAAAGGACCCTATGGTGGTAGGTTCCTGAAATCCCATTCAGAATTTTGATTTGAATTTTTTGGGTGAAAATCTTAGATTTTATGAAAAATTTACCGGAAATTGTCAAATTGCTTCTTTCCATTCTGACCGATTTCAACCAAATTTGGCTGAAAGGAGCCTATGGCCATAGGCTCTAGAACATCCATTCACAATTTTGATTAGTCAATTTTATGGGTGAAAATCTGAGATTTTAGAAAAAAATTTAGCGGAAATTGTCAAATTGCTTCTTACCATTTTGACCAATCTCAACCAAATTAGGCTAAAACGATCCTATGCTATGATATGCTCTAAATATGCCATTCAGAATTTTGATTCGTCAAATCTTTGGGTGAAAATCTTGGATTTTATGAAAAATGTCCCAGTAATTGTTAAATTGCTTCTTAACATTCTGAGCGATTTCAACCAAATTTGGCTGAAAGGAGCCTTTTATGATGGGCTCTAGAAATTCCATACAGAATTCTGATTCGTCAATTTTTGGGGGTGGGTGGGTGAAATCTTAGATTTTATTTTAATTGGACTGGAAATTGTCAAATTTCTTCTCGTTACCATCTTGACTGGTTTGGACCAAATTTGGCTGAAAGGATCCTATGGGCATCTGCTCTAGAATTTCCATTCAGAATTTAGATTGATAAATATTTTGGGTGAAAATCTTAGATTTTATGAAAAATTTACCAGAAATTGTCAAAACATTTCTCCTTATTCGCTTGGCATATTTCAACCAAATTTGGCTAGAGTAAACCCTATCATGGTAGACTCTAGAACTTCTATTCAGAATTTTGATTGGTAATTTTTTTGGGTATCCAGCATATCTATTTAAATGCAAATGGTTCAAATGCTAATGCTCCAGGTGAGCGCCACAGGCCCTTGGGCCTCTTGTTTTGGTGAAAATCTTAGATTTTATTAAAAATGTACCGGAAATTGTCAAATCGCTTATCATTCTGAGCGATTTCAACAAAATTTAGCTGTAAAGGATCCTGTGGTGATGGGCTATAGAACTTCCATTAAGAATTTTAATTCGTTAATTTTTTGGGTGAAAATCTTATGAACAATTTACTGGAAATGGTCAAAATGCTACTCCTCCATAGCTGCTTGACATATTTAAAACCAAACTTGGTTAGATGGATTCTATAGTGGTAGACTCAAGAACTTCCATTCGGAATGTTGATTGAACTATCTTTTGGGTAAAAATCTAAGATTTTATATAAATGTACCGGAAATTGTCAAATCGCTTATCATTCTGAGCGATTTCAACAAAATTTAGCTGTAAAGGATCCTATGATCATAGGCTCTAGAACTTGCATTCAGAATTTTGTCAGCAAATTTTTTTGGGTAAAAATCTTACATTTTATTGCAAATTTACGGGAAATTGTCAAATTTCTTCTTACTATTTTGAGCAATTTCAACCAAACTTTGCTAACATGATCCTATGATCATAGGTGCCAGAATTTCCATTCAGAATTTTGATTAGCAGATTTTTCCTGCAAAATCTTTTTTCCCATCATGTTTAATGTAACGAATCATGTGTATTTAAATGCAAATGCTTCAAATGCTAATGATCCAGGTGAGTGTCACAGGCCCTTGTGCCTCTTGTGGTTATTAAAGCATTAAGTCTGGGAAGGTAAAATGTCTGCATAGATATTCGTGAAAAAAGTCCTTCATAGCATTTGAACAAAATGCTTGTCCAAGACTAAGAACCCTGATTACAGTGTGTAATGTGTTTGAGTAAGCTAACAATTCATTGGCATTACGGTGACCTATGTTTGGCTGATGACTGATTATTCGCCCCCCCCCCTAGGAGAATTATGTTTTCGCTTCTGTCTGTGCATGCGTCCATCACACACACAGGTTATCTTTCAATAACTACTTTTGCTTGGAATATTGTGACCACTTCATGGGAAGGTTGGCTATGGTAGTAGGCAAATGCACCTTAGTTTGAGGGTCAGTCAGCCCATCCCTCCATCCGTCCATCCCTTTGTCTCTGAATTTGTGTCCATCCATGCAAATTTTGGGTTTTCATTCAATAACTATCTTTGCTTGGAGTATTGTGACGAAACTTGATGGGAACAGTGGCTATGGTACTAGGGAAATGTACATTATTTTGTGGGTCAGTCAGCCTGTTCGTCTGTACATTTGTCTCTGAATTTCTGTCCATCTGTGTAAGATTTGGATTTTTCGTTCAATAACTTTATTTTTCCTTGGAGTATCGTGACAGAACTTCTTATAAAGTTTGGATTTTCGTTCAATAACTACCTCCCCTCCCTCGATTATTTCGGACATAGTTACATCCCACGAACTTGGCTGCCATTGCGGGTGGGGGGAGGGAGGGGGTGGGGATTATTTGATTTATATCATCTAGTTTTGTGTGTTTTTCCAGGTAAATGTTTTAAATGTGGAGAGAGCGGACACATGTCTCGTGAGTGTACGAGCGAAGGAAGCAGTGGAGGTGGTTTCAGTGGTGGTGGTGGAAGAGGAGGTGGTGGAGGTAGGTTGTCACCAGATAATGTTGCCATTAAAGTCTGGTTGAGGTGTTTGTCCGAGGTGGTAGAGATACAAAACGATTAGGTCAACAACACGCATCCCAGTGGATTTCTTTCCATAATTATAACTTAGAAGATCTACTATGTCACACCAGAACTGTCTGACGCTGCAAGCCTCCAGACATGAAATTCAATGGGCAATAATTCAAGACCTGCTGAATATTTTGTAAACATAGCCACCAACAACTTTGTCAAATTGTTTACAAAATATTCAGCATATCCAAGGTTAATCCCCATCGAAAAATGTAGTCAGCAACAAGTCAGCAGGCAGATGGATAATAAAGATGGTTGGAATAGAGGGATCTGATTTGTCGGTCAGGTATCTGACATCATAATCAAATACGTCACACATTAGCTGACATCAACATGACGTATAGCTATGTCACAAAGATTGACGTCTCAGAATATGTACGGCTTGTATGTCTAATGAATTGGCAATTTATTGAACATTCTTTTGAATATCTTGAACTAATTTGACTTGGAGCTATTGCTGCCCCCAGTCGAATTAGTTTCAAAATATTCAACAGCTTAGCAATACCTGGAGAGTTATGTTGAAATTTAGATTCTGGACATTCAGGCTTCAAAGTTTCATACCGATTCCGATGCACGTAAAAAGGTGGGCAGAGCTTAACTAGAAATTACCAGGGCATGGTTAGAAATGAATCCCTAGGTCTATGCTGCTCACCTGGCCAGAATGGTCAAGTAAGCTTATGTGATGATGACCATTCTTCTGTCCATCCATCCATCAATTTTTGCTTTAAAACGTGTAGATCTCCTAATCTTCTTGACAGATTTTAACCAACTGGCCGAAATGTAGATGTGCAACGTTTGCTTTGAAACGAAATCTGGATTTTATACCGTAGTTATCCCCCTTGATTTCATGAAAAAATTCCATACTATTAGGTTTCATCGCGATAACCTTTTCAAATTCCGGAAATACATGCCTCTGCATTGGACCTTGACTGGGACTGTATGCAGCGGAATTGCGGGTGTAATCACCAGTTACCTCCCTCAATTTTCTAAAAAAAAGTTTAAAATATTTGGTTCCATTCTGAACTTTAGCATAGATTCGAGTCAAATTTCAGAGATACATTTGTGCGCGTAAGACATTGACTAGAATTGTGTACGCTTGCTTGCTTGCTTGCTTGCTTGCTTGCTTGCTTTTCCCAGGATTGACTAGAATTGTGTACAGCAAAAGATGTTGCAGACTATTATTCTTGCTTCTTAGAGAAGGTTGATTGTGCTTAGTTTGTCCTGGATACCAATGCACAGTTTGTGGATTCCTTTTATACTTTCCAAAAAGCGGCTACACGGGGGTGTGTGACCGGATTTGAATTTTGTAGCCAGATTAGACATTTGGTAGCCGGATTTATGGCTAGTGTAGCCGGTTGATCAAGTTATGTAGCCGGGATTAGGTTATCCCGTAGCCGGATTGGCTTGGTATGTAGCGGGTAGAGGTAGCTACTGTGGCTGGATTTGGTTGAAAGTGTAACCGAATTCGTATTTGTGGTGTAGCCGGGAGGGGTAGCTACTGTAGCCGGTTTGTTTTGAATTTAAGACAGTGTAGCCGGTTTTGTTTTCAAATGTAGCCGGTTGCAGCCGTGTTTGTGCAACCATGATCAGAAAATATTATGAGGTTGATAGTTTCCTGTTCAAAATGGCTACTCACGGGTGGTCATTATTTCTATTTGTGGATATTATTATAAATTTAGTTTAAATTTATGGTCTGTGGTCATAGTCTAACGGAAAGGTATAATTGGAGTAGAACAGGACACCACTGACTTCATAAACAAACTGGAAACTTTTGGCGCCATAGCGCCTCATGCCATTCTAGTTACTATGGATGTCACATCACTATACACTAACATCCCTCACAATGAGGGTCTTAGAGCTGTATCCCAACATTTGAGAATACATGGCTGTCCAGGCACGCTAACACCACGCAGATTGTTAACGTTACTCAAACTAGTGCTCACATGTAACAACTTCGAGTTCAATGATAAACATTATCTCCAAATTGGCGGTACAGCTATGGGCACAAAACTAGCACCCAGCTATGCCATCATTTTTATGGCCCAACTCGAGGAAAAAATACTCAGAACAGCTGAAACACAGCCGGCCCTATACTAACGCTATATTGATGATATTTTCATAATCTGGACCAAAGGTTCCGATTCACTAGCAAAATTCATAACACATGAATAACGCACACCCCACGATTAAATTCACAGTAGAACAATCCACAGATTCCATCAATTTCTTGGATACAAAAGTGTTTATCCTCCCAAATAGACACTTAGGCTTCGACCTCTATACCAAACCAACAGATACACACGGGTATCTACACTTCTCATCGGCTCACCCAAACTCTTCCAAACAAGCGAGCCCATATGGTCAATTTCTGAGACTACGGAGGATTTGCAGCAGAGAAACAGATTTTCTAAAAAATGCCCATGAAATGGTTCACCACTATGCTATCAGAGGATACCCAACAGATACTTCAAAACTTCAAAAAAGAGCAGCAAGACTTATTCTTGATGCAAATAAAGACACACCTAGTGCAGACCTGTTTCAGCAATTAAAATGGCTTCCATTTTCTGATTTAACATATATTCGCACTGCAACAATGGTATACAAGTCTCTAAATGACCAGACACCACAGTATCTAAGAGATATGTTTAAATATACATCAGAGGTACATAGTCGGTCACTCAAATCTGTAACAAATTCTAACCTATATATGCCCATGTCTAAAACTGAGATTTATAAGAATGGCTTTGCTTGTACGGGCACAAAAATTTGGAACAGCCTACCCATTAATGTACGTGAACCAACCTCACTACGAGCTTTCAAATTCAATCTTCGGGCCCACGTAGCCAGATAATATAGTATTTAATTTACTGTATTGTTGTCCATCTTTTATCATAGACTACTGTATAAACTTTTGGATTTGTTTTATATACTAACTCACACCCAAATGTATCTGTATTATTATTATTATTATTTTATTTTCAAAGCGGGTACGGGTGGGTGGGGAGGATTATGCTTTTGGCATTTGGTTTATGCTTAATAACTTCCGTTATAATTGATGGATTTATTTCAAATTTGTTATGTCAACTCCTGATGACATGCCCTCGGTGGGTGGGTAGGTGGGTGGGTGGGTGGGGGAACATGTAATGTACATCGTCTAGTTGTATATACCTGTATCATACTCTTGTATAGATAGTTTATATATCTGATTGTAAATATTCAAACTGTAAATAGTTGAGGCCTCGGGGAAGAACAGTTATTTGTACTGATTGAGTTTACTGTACCCTCTATAAATAAAGATATTATTATTATTATTACTATTATAGATACCCTCATTACCAGCCTGCACAGAGCAATACAACAAAATCGCTCAGACCTACTTTTGCCAAAGCCAACCAAGGAAATCAACACTCGGATACCATGTATCACTGATTTCCACCAACACAGCCAATCAGCCCAAAAAATCATTAAACGCCATTGGCCAACACTACAGTCCAGCCCAAAATGTCGGGCAACATTCACAGAAACACCTATCTTTGGCCACAGACGTAATCCATCCTTCAAGGACACACTGGTCACCGCAAAATTCACAGACCCAAGGAAATTCGGACAAAAAGGGAAAAGCATAGCAAACCCTATACATCCATGCGCCAAAAATAACTGCTTATTTTGCAAAAACATGGACAGCACAAAAAGTTTCAAAAGCTTGCACACTAGGCTAAAATGTTTCATCAAAACAAAAACATTCTGTCACACAATGAATGTTATCTACCTACTTACCTGTAACCAATGCCGCAAACAATATGTAGGTGAAACTAAACGAGAATTCCAAGTTTGCATCAAAGAACATATGAGGGACATTAAAAACAACAAAGACACGCCTGTAGCACAACATTTTAATTTCCCTAACCACGGACCCACAGATGTCAACCACAGAATCATCGAAGTGTTGCGTCACGATCCTGATAGCACGGAAGCCACAGCTTTCCGCAAGGACCGTGAAAAATTCTGGATCCATCAACTACATTGTATGGACCCAATCGGCATCAATCACGCTGATTGGTAACCATCATCTACCTTTGGTAGTAAAACTTATTATTCTTGCTTGCTTGCTTGCTTGCTTGCTTTTCCCAGGAAACTGTTTTAAATGTGGAGAGAGTGGACACATGGCACGCGAGTGCACCAGTGAAGGAAGCAGCGGAGGTGGTTTTGGTGGTGGTGGTGGTAGAGGCGGAGGAGGTAGCCTATTAATGCATGCACATTTTATCACTGTTACTGATCGTTTTGTATTAAGTTATTCATTTCCTGTCAAAAAACGTTAAAAAATTAAATGTTCCATAAGTGGTCAATTAGTCTAGTTAGCTCACCTGGCCTGAAAGGCGAAGTGATCTTATGCCATGTACATATTCCAGTCACTACCTGAAGAAGCATATTGCTGTGCGAAATCGTGTTAAATTAAATGTGTTTGAAAGTACCACCTCTAATCATTTTTATATTGATTTTGTAGTCAAGGTCAAGGTCATGGTAACCCAATTAAAGGCATTGGGTTGGGGTTCCAAATTATAACTAATTCCACTGAGTGGATTTAACTTGGTCGATGGAGGTCGTGGCTCCATCACCTGTAGGGATCCGAGAAACCCTAATTGATTTTGAGGTCAAAAGGTCACAGTGGCCCATTTACAGAGGTTTGAACAATATCTCTAGTTGTACTGAAAGCATGGAGGGCAGGAAAAGTTGCCATCGGGTGTATAAATTACCCTCTGGACTTTGGAATCAAAAGGTCACTGTCAGTGTCACATAATTGAGGAAATTGTGTTATTTTTAGCGCACCTGTCCTGAAAGGCCAAGTGAGCTTATGCCATGACGACCGTCGTCTTGTGTGTCCGTCGTTTGTCAACTATTCCTTTAAACGACTTCTCAAGAACCATTGGGCCGATTTCAGTTATATTTGGCAGGAAGCATCCTTAGGGTAGAGAGATTCAAGTTTGTTGAAAGGAAGCCGTTTGGCCAGGGGCCATCTTGGATTTTGGCCAATTTTTTTAATGTCAAAATCTCGGGGATCGATTTAAAACTCATGAAATATCATCTATGTAAAGAATTGAACAAAGTATGTTCAAGGAATTTGATTGGCCAAATGGTTCTGCGGCCATCTTGGATGGCCTAGTTTTCGCGAAAATGACCTCCAGAACCGCTGAAAGGATCGTGCCAAAATTTGGGATCTGTGCTTAGGTTGGCCAATCAAAATATAGCGTATTTGGTGGCCATATTTGATTTTTATATTTGATGGATTTTGAGGCTGAAATTGGTTTTATGTATGATTTGGGGTATTCTGATTTCAAATTTGCCATTTTCGAAACTGTCGGATAAATGGTTTGGCGACCATCTTGTATCAGTTTCCCGCCAAAAGCTCCCATACTAAAGCAATAGGAAATTTAAAATGTCTTCTCGATAACCATTGGGCTGATTTCATTATATTTGGCAGGAACAATCCATGGGGCATAGAGATTCGGGGTTGTTCAAACGAACCCGATCGACCAATTTGGGCAGCGGTCGTCTTGGATGTTGGCCGATTTTAAAAAACTATCTTTGAAAATCTCAGAAACAGCTTGGGGCATCGATTCAAAATTCATGATATATAATCTAGAAGAGCTGAACCAAGTTTGTTAAAGGGAACTTGATTGGCCAAATAGTTCGGCGTCCATCTTGGAAGACAGTTTTTGTGAAAACTACTCCAGAACCGACAAATGGATCGGGTCAAAATTTGGCAGATATGATTAAGGACAGTAAATAACAACGTAGTCAGTAATATGAGCTACTAGAATGTATTTAGCCTGACGCTTGGTCGTGATGTGAGACCAAAAGTCTGAATGATCTGGACTGAAATTTTCGTCCCTTTTATACCCTTTCTGGGCGAGCCTGTGGATTGGCTCGAACTTGACCATATATGGACAGAGAAAAACCAGATTGCCAGTTCTGCCATTTGAAATTTTTGGAGGTTTGGCGGTGTGGTCCAACAATTTTTACCGGTTGACCTATATTTTGCTGGTTGGGGTCGAGTTTACCGGTTGTAACTTTTTACCGGTTGGACCTTTTTGGCGGTTGTGTCCGTATTTTGGCGGTTGTGTATTTTTTACCGGTTGTGGGTTTTGGCGGTTCTGCCATTTTTGGCGGTTGTGGTCATTTTACCGGTTGTGGAAGTTTTACCGGTTGTGTCCATTTTTGGCAGTTTTTTGAAAACTGGTGTTTAAGCTTTTTACCGGTTGTAAGTCAATTTGGTGACAAATTTCTAAGGTTTTCTGTAGGTCAAGTTAGTAGAGAGAGAGAGTGATCCTTTGGAGGAGAGTTTCGTGGCTGTTTGTGTGGGTAATGATCATATGTAGTCATCACTGTTTTTGATTCAGACTTCATGGCATTTCGTTCCTTGAGTGGAACTCATCAGAGGCGAAGTTTTGTCAACTGGAAGTGGGCATTTTGGGGCTCCACTTTTTTCTGATATGGCGACTATAGTGTGGGTGTTTCGGATTGAGAGACAAGGAGTGTATCGGAAAGCCCTGGCTGTCCCACACGTTTTGGAGATTTCGATGGGGAAATATAGATCACGGTTACACAAAATCAAAATCAAAACTGGTTAGATATTTGAAGTTATGAAAAATTTACTTATGTTTTGAAAATTTGTTTTTATAAAGATAAATAAAGGAGGAATAATAAAATAGAGAAGCACGACAACTTGGTGAGTATGCGTCTTTGTTGTTCTTTTATATGGTGCAATTAAATTTAATTTTATTTAAATCTAAAGATGGGGAGAAAGCTTTGTGCTGAAATCCACGTAAAAGTGCCATATTTAGAAGCATCTTAAAAAGATGCGTGGTGATGACAATGGGTATGACGTCAGTGTGTGATGTCTATGGTGATGGTGATGACGTCGCCAAAAATTGTGTAGATACATATTATCTAACTGAAAAGATGGATTCTTGGGGACACTAGGAATTGAAGTTTAATAACGACATATTGGCCGTGTCCATCCGTGGTGGGCGTGTTGGTCCAGGGGAGAAGCGTCCCTTATCCGGCTTGGTTTATGCCCATAGGCTCCATTGTGTGGAGCTGGTGTATCCAATGACATTCCTTCTGTTTGCTCCATGGCGTGGAGTTTTCATTGTCTGGGTCTGATGAGAGTACCTGGATAATTCTAAACTGCATGTCAGTTCTAGAATGCCCATGTTTATTGAAATGTCTGGAGACAGGTGTGTCGTATCGTTCATTCCTGTGGAGGTTTGATATCGATCTCGGATGTTCATGGATTCTGATTTTGAAGGTGCGTAGAGTTTCTCCTACATACTGTTTCTTACATTTGTTGCAAGTTAGTAGTTAGACGATGTTCCTCGTCTGGCAGTTGCCTATGATCTTGGATCTGTATGTTAGGCCTGTGTGTGAGCTGGAGAAGAATCTGTTTTTTTTGCATCCATTTGCAGATGTTACAGTTCTTGGTGGTACATGCTTTTAGAGGGTTTCTGTGTTGTGTGGGGGCGTAATCTGATGGAAGTTTAGCCCTGACAATCATATCTTTGATTGTTTTGTTTCTTCTATAACCGAAGAGAGCAGGCTCTGGGAAAGCCTTTCTGAATTTGCTGCTAGCTTCCAGAATTGGCCAGAACTTCTTGATGGTTTTCTTCAGAAAAATGCCAGTTCGTGTGAACTCGCAGACGAAAATGGGCCTCTGTAGAGTGTTTGTGGTGGTTGTCTTTGGTGCTGGGTGGAGGATGCTGTGTCTGTCCTTTGATCTGGCTTTTGCCCTGGATTCGTTGAGAATTTTGATAGGGTAACCCCTTGCTTCAAAGTATCCTTGTAGAATGACACTATTTTTGTCGTAGTCTTGTGTTTGACTACAGATGCGTCTCAACCTGAGGAATTAGGCCATTTTGCTTCTTTTTGTGCACTTTGGGTAGTAGGTAGAATCTGGCGGTTATTGGAGGGTTTGGAATTAATCTACTGGCGGTTGTAGCATCAATTTCCTTGTCCCTGACTAGTTGGTTGTCATTTTTCAAGCAGTTTTGTGTGTTTATATGTTAGATCTTGTTCAACTTTTGTATAGAACCGTTCATCCGCTAGCTGGCGATTTGCTTCTATGTAATCTGTTGTGTTTTGGATGACGGTTGCTTGCCCTTTGTCAGCTTTTTTTACCACTATTGTGTGGTTGTGCTGGAGTTGCACTAGAGCTGACTGTTCCTGCTCGCTCAGATTGCTGGTATTAGTTCGGTGGTGAATGTGTCTACTAAATTCGTACCTGATTGCTTTGAATGCGCATCTCCCCCAGTGGTAAATTTTCAAAAATAGTCCTCTTGCCCTGCAAATGGGCATTCCCCCAAGACCACTACAGAGGCCAGTTTGGCTGGCTTCGTCGGGAGAGGGGTAAACCAAGCTGTGGTCTCCGAGAACCATATTGATGTTTGGAACTAGAGCACGGTGACTAATTATGAAAACTAATTGGCGTTTCTATATGATATGATAACTCAAGTTCTACTAAAGGTATCTTTGCTGAGCTTGGTTTGGGTAATAAAGCTGTTTGTTCTGTTGGTCAAGGTCATCCTGACCCGTTTACAGAAATTGTGTTCTATTTCTAGACAATAACTCGGTCTACAGAGGAATGATAACTCATGCAGGATCTTTATAAAACCTTTAATTTCAATTGTCACAGGTCGTAGTCAACCATCAATGATTTAGGAAATTATGTTCCATTGGCATGGGGTCGGGGTCTGGAGGGTGGTGGGAGTGGCAGTCAGATTTCAGCAACATCTTAGTGTCTTTGTGATTAATCACCACTAATCTTTATTATTATATCACTAGCATTGATTAACCATTATCTTTTCTCCATTAGGTAATTGTTTTAAATGTGGACAGAGCGGTCATATGGCCAGGGAATGCACAAGTGAAGGCAGTAGTGGAGGTGGAGGTTTTGGAAGTAGAGGTGGAGGTTTTGGCAGCCGCGGTGGTGGCAGATTTGGTAGCAGCGGTGGTGGTGGTGGTGGTGGATTTGGTGGCGGCGGTGGTCGTGGATTTGGCAGCAGCGGTGGTGGTGGAGGAGGAGGCGGTAGTGGTGGAGGTAAGTTTGTAAGCATACATACACATATGGATGAGAGCTGCACATGTAGTTAACCTTTGAACCGTCAGATCTGGTAAAGAAAATTTCAATTTCATCAGAAAATGTCGATTTGCAGACCAAGAGAAGACTTTTTCTAATTTACCACTGAATTCCAGTGGTAAAAGAAATTTCCCACTGAAATGACTGGCTCAATGACCGAGACGGTCATTCCTGTGGTAAATTTTCATAAATAGTATCTTGACCAGTTGGCCTGCAAATTGACATTCCCTAAGCAAATATTTCAAGTGTTCATATTTGCTATAAGCAGCATGACATTATTTATTCCATTGTAACTTTTCCATCCGATTGTTGGCCAAAAGAATTTTGTTTCAGGCCGTCTTCCTGCACAAAAAACACAAATAACAACAAACCAACTAATAGTCAATCATATAAAGAAACTACATTACGAGGAAAACTCATGAAGAGGGAACGAAGCACAATCAAAGATACAAGCCACGACGAAGAAAAGACCAGAGTAATAAAAGTCCATTTGCAGACCAAGAGAAGACTATATTTGAAAATTTACCACTGGAATGACTGGCTCGATAACCGAGCCAGTCATTCCAGTGTTAAATTTTCAAAAATAGTCTTCTTGGTCTACAAATGGACATTTCTCAAGACAACTGCTGAAGCCGTTTTTGCCTGATATGAGTGTTAAAGAGACTAAAGAATACAGTTAAAGCTGTGATATTCAATTCATCAATTAACCATTGAGCTTTACAGCTCCGAATTATGAATGATTACAGGCGGAGATGAGGACACTGGTGATGTTAGGAACAAATGTACTCAATGTAAGATGGCTGAAACTATAGTAAAAACTTAAGAGGGGTGGATGAAGGAGGGGTTGGGTATGGTGTGGTGTAACATAGTCACGGAAGCATAACAGATGGAGAAGATTACTTGATTGCATTTCTGGACAGCATTAATATGACATGTATGATTTTCGTGTTTTTTTTGTTGTATGGTGACGCTTACATTTCATGTAATGAAAGATTTTTACATAGACCAGATTTTTGTCGAACCCTGTGCGAAGGGGATGATGCTTGAAAAAATGACCGAAGAACTGTTAGTGAATCGAGCTGTCTCTCCTAATAATATTTTTGAATGATCTTGCTTCCTCATTTTTATTAAGGGAGTTGTTTCAAATGTGGTGAGAGTGGTCATTTTGCTCGCGATTGTACTAATGAAGATACAAGTGGCGGGAGAAGTGGTGGTGGAGGAGGTGGCGGTGGTACGTATTGATTACGGCTGACAGGCTACATATAAGATCTGCACCGACTCTTAACTCTTTAAATGTCACTGTTTATGTCAGTACTACATTTTGAAATAAATTTGACTCGAACTTGTTGCTGCCATAGTCACGGTAATAAATCAAGACCATGTTGAACTGTGTACAAGTGTTAATTTCTAATCCATCCATCCCTTAATGGGGCTTTTAGTGTTAAAGGTCAAAGGTCAAGCTCATGTTGACCGTGGCACAAAAATTAACGTGATGATATTGATATCTAGTATCTGTGTTGCAAAATGAAACTTATTCAATGTCAAGCACCAGAGTTATCCCCTTGGAAACTCTACAGTATGTAAATCAAAAGTATAGGAAGCAATGGAGAAAGATATTTCTCCGGTGGTACATTTCACCATTTATACCTGCTGACGTCTAACATAGGTAGTGGGTGTCTTTTGGCATAAGTTATGACCCATGAACATTTTCTCCAGTATGGGTCCTCGGATGTTTATCAGTCTTCAATGGATACGCTAATTTAAGTTTGTTTTTTGTTTTTTTATGAAATATTGATTTCAAAAGCTTCTGCTTTTGATTAAATACATTTAAACCTAACCATTTTCTAAAGAGTGTAAGTGTTTTTCAGTGTTCAAACTTTTTCACTGTTTCTTCAGTTGCCACTCATCTCTGGGCATTTATTTCAATGTAATTTCTTGTTTAACCCTTTAATGCTCACATCAGCCAAAAATGCCATCTGCAGTGGTCTTCAAAAATTTCCATTTGCAGATCAATCGAGCCAGTCATTCCAGTGATAAGTTTTCAAGAACAGTCTTCTGTTGGCCTGCAAGTGGATGTTTTCTATGAGAGAATTGAAATTTTATTGAGTGTAAAATGGTTAAGACAGGTTAATTTTGGAATCCAAGACATTCTCAATAGCAACTGAAAAATAACCTTTACTGGTTCGTAAGAATGCCCTTAGGGCATATGCAATGTAGTTCAGTACAGGACCATCTATTTGTACACTGTAAAAATCTCTAGGACATTGCTACGAGAAAATTTTTTAATAATTATAGCCGCCATTATTATCGATTCAATTGTTCTCGCTGTTGTGCAATGCTCAGTATAAAGTCTTTCCCATAATGCTTATAACAGTCCTTGTACTGTTGTCCTCCAAGGTGAGCGGATCTACCTTGATAGCACATATTAATTGTATAGTAGCTGTATTCTAGTTGTCTAATTCCTTTCATAGAGGTCAAACATGCTAGACTAGATGATTTTACTATAGCAGCAACAACATTTCTTCAAATTGTTTGCGAAATATTCAGCAGAAAGTGCAAGTGTCACTGGCTAATGTTTTGAAAATGTTTTGACAGAAAATCCTTGCTGGAACTTTCAAGCAAATTGCAGTGTGAAATTAATTCTAGCCCGCTATCAATTTGCCAGGGTCAGTACAATTTGTGACTGGCCAGCGTGGTGGGCTAGTTACAAGGTGATATCTCAAACCATTGATTGTCGAGCATCCCAAAACAGCCTCTGCAGTGGTCTTGAAAAATGTCCATTTGCAGACCGATAGAAGGCTATTTTTATACACCCGCATAGGCGTTCGTCTCTCTGTCCATGCGTCCATCCGTCTGATTTCTTGTCCGGAGATCTCGAAAGTTGTGAACATACACTCAGAATTTTTGTTTCAGCAGATGTGTTAGGGATAGACGAAGTGCAATGATTTAGTTTTGGCAAAATCTGGCCATATTTTCCCAAGTTATCTCCCCTGAAAAGCTAAAATCTGTAAAAAAATTTTGTCCATAGCAGATCTCGAAGAGTTTTGAACCTACACTCACAATTTCTTTTCAGCAGATGTGTTAGGGATAGATGAAGTGCAATGATTTAGTTTTGGCCAAATCTGGCCATATTTTCCCAAGTTATCTTCCCTGAAAAGCTAAAATTTGTAAATTTTTTGTGTCCATAACAGATCTCGAATAGTTTTGAACCTACACTCACAATTTCTTTTCAGCAGATGTGTTAGGGATAGACGAAGTGTCATGATTTCGTTTTGACAAATCCGCCCATATTTTCCAGCGTTATCTCCATTGCAAAGCTAAAATTCGTCAATTTTCTTGGCCGGTCCAGATCTCGTTTTGAACCTATGCTCACAATTTTTTGTTCAGCCAGATGTGTTAGGGATAGACGAAGTGTCATTTGTCAAAGACAAACTGTTCACATTTAGCATTCCTCAAACAAGTATGCCTGCGGGCGTATGTTGAGTTTCACTAACACTTGTTAAAAATTTATCACTAGAATGACTGGATCGATAATCAATTTTCAAAAGTACTCATCTCTCTGTCTGCAAATGGATATTTTCTGAGAAAATTAAATTTTCTTGATCAAATTTGCTCAATAACCCTTACTTACCACTGATGGCAATATTCTTTCTTTTATTGTTTCAATAGCCAAGAAACTGGTGTACATTTGTCACCAATTTTGTTGGATGATGTTGCCGTCTTCGAAATCCACCAAATTTGTTGAAAACTGTACACCAGCTTACCTTTTAATTGAATTTAAAATTTTTTAAATCTTACCAGTGTGGTAAGGGTTAAAGGGGTAAATTGTGCCAGTTTTCTTTCAAAAATGGACTGAATACCGTAAGAACACCATTCCGTATTATAAAGGCTAAGAATATTCACCATATCTGCAAAGTAAGGGCTTGTAAATAATCAGTACGTCCAGTAGAATCATGTGATCGCTACTAATGGCACATCCGGGTTAAACCCAGCAAAACTTAATATCAGGTTCAAATGTATTAAAACTTTCTGAAGATATTTCGAGCTATTCGATGGGCAGTCGGTGCTTGCTATGGCAGCATAACAGTTTAGATTTAAATATAGATTGAATTCATCAAGTACTTAAATGTGGGACCTGAAGAGAATTTTACAGATTTGTTCTATACTAGAATTCATAGTCATTGCATTCAGTTTCCAATATAATGAAAAGGATTTTCTTATTTTACAAGGTTTGTACTTCAGTTCCCTCTTCGTGATTTGTGTCCTCTTCAAGATTAGAAGAATATTAATGTTTTTAGCTCGCCTTACCCAAAGGGTTAAAAGCCTACTTCTCGTTAACCACTTAGCCGATTTCAAGCAAACTCAGTTAGAATGACCCTAGAGTGGTATGCTTCAGAACTTGTATGCAGAATTTTGATTGATCCATTTTTTGGTGGCCATCTGAATTTCTGGAAATTGTTTAAAAGTCTACTCATTAACCACTTGGCCGATTTCAAGCAAACTCAGTTAGAATGGCCCTAGAGTGGTATGCTTCAGAACTTGTATGCAGAATTTTGATTGATCCATTTTTTGGTGGCCATCTGAATTTCTGGAAATTGTTTAAAAGCCTACTCATTAACCACTTTGCCGATTTCAAGCAAACTTGTTTGGAAAGACCCTGGAGTGGTATGGTTCAGAACAGGTATACAGAATTTTGATTGATCTTTTTTTGCGCCCATCTTGAATCTTAAAAATGGCGGGAAACTGTTTGAAATACTACTCATTAACTGCTTGGGCAATTTCAACCAAACTTGGCTGGAAGGACACTCCGGGCAGGTCTCACAACCTGTATACAGAATTTAGATTGATAAATTTTTCTGCCGACGATCTTAGATTTTCTAAAAATATCTGGAAATCCAGTAAAATGCTACTCATTAACCGTTTGAACAATTTCAAGAAATCTCCGTTCGGAGGGCCGTAGAGCTGTATTTTTCAGAACTTGTCTTCAGAATTTTGATTGACCAATTTTTTTTGCGTTTCTTTACATTAAAAAAAAAATGGGAAATCGTTTAAAATGCTACTCATTAACTGCTTGGGCAATTTCAACCAAGCTTGAATGGAAAGATACTAGGCTGGTAGTTTCAGAACTTGTATACAGAATTTTTTTTGGGTCACGGTTTCCTGTGGCCATCTTGGAATTTTTTTTGAAAATTTCTGCAAATCGGTTAAAAGCCTAAATATCGTTAACCACTTGGCTGATTTCAAGCAAACTTGACGGGAGTGACCTTAGCGTGGTAGAGTGGTATGCCTCAGATTTGTTCAGCGGCCATTTTGAATATTCCGAAAAATGGCTGTAAATCGTTTAAAACACTACTCATTAACCGTTTTTTCCAGTGGCTATCAGCTTTTCTAAAATAACATCTCGGGAACTGCTGTACGGAACAAGCTGAAACTCATTAGATTTAATTTCATTGATAACTAAGGGTGATTAAAGTTAGTTCAAAAGAGCATGATCGTTGATAAAACAGGGTTGTCATGGACCAAACAAAATTTTGAGTTTAATGGCATTATTGGATTTTTTTTTTGGCTGGATGGAATCTAAGGTTCAATCTGATTGTGTGGTCAGCGTTCATCATTAATTTCCCGCTAAATATCGATTGTACTGAATTCCCAATTTTGTATTTTATTTACTGTTACTGCTGAATTAAAAATGTCTTCAATTGTTAATGGTCCAGGTGAGCGTTATGGCTCTTGTTCATTTGACATTCTATTCAAGGACTTAAATATTACTTTTAAGAAATTTTTATTTCACGACTGTCACACATGATATGCGAAAAAACAAAAGGGCTCGACATGGGGGAAACAGTCCATCTTGTATTGTAAATTTCTTGAGATATTTATTGAGGAGCGTGTATGTCTGTATCTGTTTCTATAGGTGGTTGTTTTAAATGTGGTGGAAGTGGTCATTTTGCTCGAGAGTGTCCAGAGGCAGGTGGCGATGGAGAGAGAAAACCAAGAGGAAGTAAGTCTACTGAATGTTAACAATAATATTTTACACACGCACGCACAGAACCACCAATGGGGAATATGGCGATCAGCATGTCCGTCTGTCGGGCTGTCCACTTCTTGTCAACACATCTACAATTTAGTTACAATTCTTTTGAAACTTGGTAATGCTGCTAATCATTACCACCTAAAGATGTTCATGTGACATCCAGATTTCTGTATGTCCGCCCATCTGTCCAGAATGTCTGTCCATCTGTCTGCCTGCCCATTGCTGCCAATCATTTCTTGTCAACACAACTAGTTACTTTTGAAACTTATTAGGTGTTATCATTACCAGCTGAAGATGTGCATGTGCTATCCGTATGCCTGTACATCCGTCAGTCTGTCCAGAATGTCACCGTCCATCCGCTGCTGACAATCATTTCCTGTTAATGCATCTCCTTGAGCTCCCAATTTGATTAATCTGAAATTTGATGCAAATTATTCTGTGCAGATGTGCATATATGCTTTTTCTTGGTCGGGAAATTTTTTATAGAGAGTTATATCCGTTTAAAAATCTTGAAGCCAATGCATGACTTCAAAATTCCTGCGTGGATGCTTGCCAGATTTCTGTATGTCATTATTTTTGTTACTAGGGTGGGAATGGGTGGGTTGGGGGGGGGTGGGGTGGTGTGGAGGGTGTGTTTGATATATAGCGATCAGCATTAATCAGTTTATTTTTCCATCAGTCTGTCGGTCTGTTTGTCCATTTGTCTGTAATCATTTCTTGTTGACCTAATGCCCACAGTTTTGTTGTGATTCTTGTGAAACACGTAAAATTTTACCGGTACCACATGAAAATGTTCATGTCATTTTCATGTCTTTTTCACCAAAATGTTTGTCCGAGTTATCTCCTGAAAAATGAAAAATTCATCAAAATTGTCTTTCGGGTCATATCTCCTAGAGCTTTGAAGGTATACTCGCACTTTGCTTCATATTACGTCAATATTCATTACTATGATTCAGTTTAAATGAAATCTATCGATAATCCCCTGAGTTATCTACCCTGAAACATTAAAAATCCATAAAAATTATCTTGTTTATGCCAGAGTTTTAAACCTATGCTCTCAATTCCTTTGTCACTGGATATATTACTTAGAGGCAATGCTATGATTCTGTTTCGAGGAAATCCATCCTTATTTGCCTACGTTATCTCCCTTGAACAACTTAATATTGATCAAAATTGTCTTGCCCGGCCAAGATCTCTAAGAATTCTGAACTGTAAATTCGATTTTGTCCACGTTATATATAAATTGTTTTCCGTGTAATAACTTTCTACTTCGAATAATACTTACCAGATGTACTATTATGATAATGTCTATTATCTAGTCTAGCTAAAAATAAACAATTAAAACTCCGCACTCTCCTGGTCCTGCCCCTACTGTGTCCGGGAATACCATAGCCGCAGGTACCGAGTCAATTCCCAATCACAGTCAGATTCGTCTATTTTGCGTTTTTGTCAAAGTCGCAATTTTAGTGTGCTCAAATTTTAGTTAATTTAAGCGGTTATCGGTTGTTAGGAAGGATTACATCGGTGGCTTCATGGAGGAACTAGGAAAATCATCACGGGCAGGTTGTATCAATCTAGAATTTATACATTCGTGCCATAAATACTGTTTGAAATTTCCTTAAATTGGCACATTGTTTTAAAATGTTAGCCATTGTTGGAGTCGCTTCTGTACCCGTTAACTTTTAATTTAATTCGGGTACTCGGTTAATTTTCTCTTGCGACTCGGTTCCTCTAAAGATGGATGCGCCCTTGGCCAAGATGGCGGTGCCCATGTATTATGTCGTTCTTAGCTTGGTGTGTCTATGCACTCTGTTTATCGCCGATTTTTAGCTTTCGCTTCATTGTCGAGGGTGTTTGTAGCGATCGGCGATGTAGCCTTGGTTATTTAAGGCTAGTTAAAGGCTGAGTTGTGTGTTTTAAAAAATTTTCACTCAAAAAAGTTTCAAATATTTCCTGCCTAAGAACTTGATTATCATTAATTTAAGAGAAAGTTAATGTGTTTAAGAAATCTTAACTATCAAGTCGATTGTGCGTGTTGCTCGTCATCATTTGTCATGTGCAGCGTTTTAATTTTTCTCTGTGTTCGCAGAAACCTAAGAATCCGGACACGTTGTGCCAGAAATGCAACAGGTTCATGAAGCGGGAGTACTTGGGACATCACTGTGTGGCGTGCGCTCAGTGTAATGTTGGCAGCCCTTGTGATGTGTGCGTGAAGTGGTCGTCGGCAATGGTGGCAGAGTTTGACAGGGATCGACGTGTGAGGCTGGAGAGGATCGCGAAGGTGCAGCAGGCGTCTCTTATGGGACTTGAAGGTCGTCTGAATGAACGAATGGATTCAGCGCTGGGCGTATGGGCGGCCCAGTTCAAGGCGATGTTTGACTCGTTGCAGTCCACGGTCCCGGTGAGGCAAGCTGGTGCAGGACAACCGTTAGGTGGTTCGGCTAGTTCTGCTGAGGGGCATGCACCTGCCCCTTCTCTGTCCTTGGCTCAAGAGCCGACGGTAGAGGAGGAAGATCTGCTGCTAATGGAGGATTCCGGCATGCCGGATCTTTCGATGACGGCAATGCCTAGTACGTCCCAGGGGTCGCCCTCGGGATTTGTACGGGTTTGCCAGGCGGATGGTGATGTCGACGTTCCGTCGGGCATATTCCATCCGCTATTTGTGCAACCGGCAATGCCGGCGGAGCCGTGTTTTGCGGTTCCTGCTGGTATCCCGGCGGCGTTAGGTGCGGCTCCTATCGGAGTGACGGTACCAGCCGTAGTTAAGGCGGTCGTAGTCCCGGATCCCGTGCGGGAGCCGATGGATTGCGGGGAATCCGTGTCTGGCGATTCGCTAGACACCGGTGCCGCCGGTAGTCTCGTTATGGATGCGCTCTGTCCTGGCAGAGACGCGTATCGTAACGCCCAGCATGGATCGTCGGAGGCCCTCTCATCTAAGGGAGAGAGGGAGGATGAGAACGGCAGTTCTTTGATGGACGAGTCCGTTTTCTGCACCGAAGCTGAATGGGTGCAGGTCCTTGGATGGATGACCAATCGTCTCGGGTTGGCATCTGATCTAGGATCTCAGCGCGATCCGGTGATGGAACGGATGTCAGAGCGTGCGGCTAGCGCTCTGTCAAGTGGCTCTTCTGCCATGCCGACACTCCCATTGGATACGCAGACTTCTGACATGTTGGAAGTTGCGGCATACCGTCTGGTTCAGCCAGACTATGCATTACCAAAGGCCCCGAAGGGGATAAGGAGTAGGGTCCGTTTTCCGGAGCTGGCCTATCATCAGTACGCCCGGGTTCCACGGCTTTCCGTTGCGGAACGAGAGGCGCTAAATAGGCCGTTGGCTGGGAAGGCTAAGGGTCGGTCACGTCCCTTGGTTTCGCAGACCAACAAAGACCCGGTCAATGAGCTTACGCTCATTGAGGATGCGGCCAGGGCAGCCATGGCTGCGCTGTCGCACGGGTGTACCGTCTTGCAGGGTATGCTGGACTGCACGGCGGAAGGCGGACAGGTGCCAGAGGCTGCTCCCGGAGTTATTCGGGACACCATGCGCCTGTCTCAGGATTGCCTGGCCAGGGTAATCACTAGAACGTTGGCAGAGCGACGGAGAATGGTTCTCGATTGTGTAGAACCAGGACCGGAAATGAGGGCTGCATTATCTTCTGCGCCCTTCATTGGTCCAGGCTTGTTCGGCGGCTCGGCACGACAAGCGCTCTCCAAGGTTGCGTCAATGGTGGCGGAGCAAGAAGTGGTCGGCAAGTCGTGGAAGTCGACTAAGAGGACTCAGCCGCAACAGTCCTACCGTCAGCATAGACAGGAGCAGCAGAGGCAGCGTCCTAGATCGCCCTTCCGTCCTTCTGGCCGTGATGCCCATAGGTCATCCGGGTCGCAAGGACCTGGCCGTTCGTCCTCATACAAGTCCTCTAGTAAGAGGCCGTATGAGGAAGACAGGAAGGGTGGCGGTTCGGGCCGAGGCGGCTACCGTAAGGATAGCCGTGGAGGCGGTTCCGGACCGTCGTACCACAAGAAGCCGCGGGGCGGCCGTGGGGCTCGTTCCTGACGGGTTTCCGGCGGAACCACTACCGAGAATCTTCACCCAAGCGATTTAGCGTCTTATCGGCTAATCTTTACCGACAATTGTGTGCAGATTCCTTCCGTCGGAGGCAGACTTCAGCTATTCCTAAACCAATGGGAACAGGTCGTGCGCGACTGTTTAGTTTGTCAGTGGATAAGAAACGGCTACGATCCGGACTGGCTCATCCATCAATCGTTAGTTCCGTTAACCTCGACTCCAATATGGACTCCTGTTCCAAGGGAATCAGATCGTCTAGACGCCATTCAGTTAGAAATACAATCTCTTCATCAGAAGAAGGCCATTCATTTAGTCAAGGATCAGTCTTCTCCGGGCTTCTATTCAATCATGTTCCTCGTTCCGAAGCGTACCGGAGGATGGAGACCAATTCTCAATCTCAAACCGTTGAACAAGTTTATTCTTTCTCCCAAATTTCAGATGGAGACGGTTGCAGCAGTAATGACAGGGCTGAGGAAAGGCATGTGGGGAGTGTCGATAGATCTGAAGGATGCATATTTTCATATTCCAATGTCAATTCCTTTTCAGAAGTACCTTCGCTTTGCATTCCAAGACAATGTTTGGGAATTCAATGCTCTCCCGTTCGGCCTGACCACAGCTCCGAGGGTCTTCACCAAGGTGGTTCTCGCCATGACTTCTTTACTTCGCAGGAGAAACATAGCTGTTCACACGTACATAGACGACTGGCTGCTGAAGGCGGGGAATCCAGTCACTGCGCAGCAATCTGCAGGTAGTCCTAGCCTTGTTAAAGGGTCTAGGGTGGATTGTAAATCTAGAGAAGTCAGAACTGACTCCATCCCAGGAGTTTGTCTATCTGGGAATCTTTTTCAATCTCAGGGACGGCGTAGCTTTTCCGGCGGAGAGCAGAGTCAAAAGCCTGATTGCAGTTCTGGAGTCGGTTTCTCTAGGAGCCTATCTGACGGCGCGCCAGTTTCTCAGGATACTGGGGTTACTAGTATCTCTGGAGAGGGTGGTTCCATATGCGGCACTCAGGCGCAGGCCAATTCAGATGTATCTAATGTCATTCTGGTCTCAGAAACCGGATCCGTTATCTCTGAGGATTCCAGTCAAAGAACCATTGATATTCCACCTTCAGTGGTGGTTATCCGAACAGAATCTCCTGCGAGGTGTTCTGCTACAACCTCCTCAACCTCAGATGTCCATCTTTACGGATGCATCGTTGACGGGTTGGGGAGCTGTATTGGACAATCAGTCAGTGTCAGGGGAATGGGATCGGACCAATGCGCAGAAACATATCAATGTGCTCGAACTACTAGCGGTGGTATTAGCACTTCGAAAGTTCGAGAGCCTGATTCAAGGCAAAGTTGTCCTAATAAGGACAGACAACTCGACAGTGGTGTCTTATTTGAACCGCCAGGGCGGCACGAGATCACCAGAGTTGTGTATGATGGTTTGGAACCTTCTGCTGTGGTGCCAAGAGAGGAATATTATTCTTCGGGCAGCACACATTCCAGGAAGATTGAACATCCTAGCGGATGCTCTCAGTCGAAGGACGGTTTGTCGTCCGACGGAATGGCAGCTCAACCAATCGGTAGCGGAGGGTTTATTCAAACAATGGGGCAAGCCAAATGTCGACCTGTTTGCGATGAGTCAAAATGCAAAGATGGTCACTTACGTGTCACCGATCCCGGACCCGTTAGCCTTAGCAGTAGACGCACTGGCAATAAGTTGGGACGGGATGTACGCATATGCGTACCCTCCAACAATTCTCATCCCGAAAGTTCTGGCAAAAATAAGAGAGGGGGAGTGCCAGGTACTACTGATCGCCCCGTATTGGCCAGGCCGATCATGGTTTACGGATCTGCTGGACCTTCTGGTCTGCAATCCAGTCTCTCTGCCAGACGCCAGAGATCTAATCTCTCAGAACAAGGGTCTGTACCTCCACGACAGACCGGAAATGTTCCAATTGACTGCATGGATGTTGTCAAGCAGCGTGCAATTGAGGGTGGCTTTTCTGAGCAAGCAGCGAAGTTTGTTGCTTCAGCCAGAAGAGTTTCAACCACAAAGACATATAATTATAGAATCAACAAATTTGCACAGTGGTGTGAGAGAGGAGATATTAATCCCTTTTCTGCATCTGTTCAACACGTAGCGGATTTTATCTGTCATTTATACGAAGTTGACAAACTTGTACCTTCCACCCTAGCAGCATATAAGTCTGCATTAGCTTCAGTCATTCCCAGTCTCACTGTTGAAGGAGTGGAGAATGACACCTTGAATGAAGTTATCAAAGGAATGAGCAATCTGCGACCTAGACAGCCAATTCCTATCCCATCATGGAATCTATATCTTGTTCTACAGGTTTTAGGACAAGCTCCTTTTGAACCAATTAGATCTATTGATATTAAACTGTTAACTATTAAATCAGTTTTCTTGGTTGCAGCAGCGTCGGCGAGAAGGAGAAGCGAAATTCATGCGCTTTCTGCCGAACAAGACCGTTTTGTCGTCACGGGTGAAGGTTTACGACTACTTCCACGTCTTTGTTTCCTGGCAAAGAATCAGTCACTTAAATATCCAGGACAGCTGATCAATTTGCCAAGTTTAACTAGACATGACCCAAACTCTTCTGTGTGGTGTCCTGTCAGATGTCTTAAAATGTATAAGAAACGTACTAATGAGTGGAGGGATGACCCGAAATCTCTGTGGTTATGTCTCAAAGCTCCCCATTTACGTGCCTCGAAAGATACTATTTCTCGTTGGATAGTTGACGCTATTAAGATGTCACACAAAATCGCTACAGGAAAGCAAATTGATCATGCGAATGCCCATCAGGTCCGAGCACTAGCAGCATCATCGGCCCTTTATAAGGGTGTCTCATTAGAGGAGGTGATGTCTGTAGCACAATGGCATGCCGAGTCGTCATTCACTGATTTCTACCTTCGCGACATCTCCATCTCACTTAATCCGGTAGCCGTCGCCAATCTGTCAAACCTAAACTAAGCCACGTCCGACCACTACTTCGCACACATCACTAAAGTCTTCTGCCTACACTGAACAAATGCTATGCACATGACTGAGTACGACCGTGGATTGGGCTGAGCTCCTGTGATGATCAAGAAAAGATCAAGCACTCAAAAATGGTGAGTGTTTACATTAATTAAGTGACTATAAATATATTTACTTACAGTCGAAATACCAGACTGCTTAGGTAAATAGTCTGGTACAAGAGTATTCTTATCCTGTCAACCAGACATTAGACTCATTCCAATTTGAAAATCTAGTCGATATACTGATATTTTTTCAAAGTTAGAAGTTGTAGTAGCTTCTTTGCACTCTACTGGACTGCCCTAGCTGAGACTTGGGGCTGACACGGGTCTGGTGGGTGTTGCATCCCCAGTGACAGCCCTCTGAATTTTGTGCGGGCAAAAGAGGGGGGGAGCGCGGTCTAGACCATGGAAGTTTAGCACTCTATGAGTCAGATAGCAGAACCCAAGCGTATGCCAGGGTTCTAGTCTCTTCACAACCTTCTCTGTTGGATGGTAGTTGAGTGCTGGTTCGAGCCTCACCTCCTCCCACCGGCATTTTCTGGCTGTCGAAATCCGGAGTTTATCATAATAGTACATCTGGTAAGTATTATTCGAAGTAGAATCAAAAAAGCATCCGCTTTTGTTTCTACGAGAATTCTTAATACTTACCAGATGTACTATGGCCCTGCCTCAGCCGCCCCGCTGAGGTGAGGCTGAGCTGCTTTCGCAGTTTGCCAAGGCAAACATAAGACGAATCTGACTGATTGGGAATTGACTCGGTACCTGCGGCTATGGTATTCCCGGACACAGTAGGGGCAGGACCAGGAGAGTGCGGAGTTTTAATTGTTTATTTTGAGCTAGACTAGATAATAGACATTATCATAATAGTACATCTGGTAAGTATTAAGAATTCTCGTAGAAACAAAAGCGGATGCTTTTTTGAATCAGTATGGCTCGGTATTTTTCTCGGGAGAAGCTGATGTTGAATATTTCCTGATTTTTGTAGGCGGTTGCTTTAAATGTGGTGAAGAAGGACACATGGCGAAGGATTGTGAAAAAGAAGATGTGGATGGAGAGAGGAAGAAGACAGGTAATATGCAATGTTTTATGCCCTCGTTCATAGGTGAATCCTTAAAGAAAATATTTAAATTTTCTAGTAGAAAATGTCCATTTGCAAACCAAGAGAAGACTATTTTTGAAAATTTACTACTGGAATGACTAGCTCAGTTATTCAGCCAGTCATTTCAGGTGTAAATTTTCAAAAATAGTGTAATCGGTCTGCAAATGTACATTTCTCAAGACCACTGCAAAAGTCGTTTAAGTGGTCATTTTGAGGCTTAAAGTTCTCATCTATTCTTAAAAGATACATATACTAGCTAAATTTAGGACTATTTGTTACTTTATGGACACTAACTAACTTGGACTGTAGCCACCATTTTGGATAGATATTTGCGGCCACCATTATTTCAGACTTTATTGTCTTCGCCGGTGAGCAATTGTTTGTATAAAACCATTCTCGTCACGCTAATGCTACGTATTCTTTGGCTGGCTTTCTAGGTGAGCGCGTAGTAAGCATAGCGTCGTACAATACTAGTTCTATATTTCCTATGGTGCAAATAAAAATAAATATCTAGAACAAGTTACTGAATGCTGTTGCTGCAACAGCTTTCCGCCAAATTATTGTCAAAATAATCAGCTGATAATATACAATTGTCACTAGGCAAAGATTTGATAACAATTTGTTTGAAAATCGTTGATGAAACAACTTTCAATCAAATTGTTCTCAGAATAATCAGCAGGGCAGTCAATGTTGCAAGACCTGCTGAAGATATTTCTAGCAATTTTTTGACAGTCATCTCTTACTCAGGCAGCAACAGCTTTGTCAAATTTTTCTCAAAATAGACAGAGGGCTTTCTTTTTTGTTAGCTGATAAATGCCTACACAATAAGTTAGACCTATACGATATACGGAATCAAGACCCTGTCTCAGATATGCTCGAAAATTCGGTTCATTTCATTGTCAATCGGGAGGTAAGTGTATTATTCTATTCAGGTAGGCATGTCAGAGGCGATCGCGCACGTGCTGGTGGACTGCTTGATCTTTGCGAACATATTTCACTCTGAAATTGGCCTCTATCGGCCTAACTAATTGTGTATGCACTTGCTCGCAAACAAAACAGGAAGTCCGCTGATTATTCTGAGAAAAATTTGAAAACGCTGTTGCTGCCTGAGTAAGAAATGATTGTCAATAAAGTTGAGCGAAATATCGTCAGCAAGTCGTGTAACGTTGACTTACACTGCTGATTATTTTGAGAACAATTTGATTGAAAGTTGTTGCGTCAACGATTTTCAGCCAAATTGTCATAAAATCTTTATCTAGTGACAATTGTATTATCAGCTGATTATATTGACAACAATTTGATGGAAAGTTGTTGCTGCTATAGGCAGCAGCAGTTCTCAGTATGCACAACTGGTATTGAACTATGCTATGCACATCTATGCGCTCACCTTGAAAGGCAGCAGAAGAATGACTAGTATTAGCGTTACGAGAATGCTTTTATACGAACAATTACTCACCGGTGAAGAGAATAGTCTGAAATAATGGTGCCAGCAAATATCTGTCTAAAATGGCGCCTATAGTTCTAGTTAGTTAAAGTCTCCATAAATTAATAAATAGTCATAAATTTAGCTAAGATATGTATATTTTAAGAATAGATGAGAACTTTAAAGGGTTGCTAAAACAGCTTTGGCAGTGTTCTGCCTCGGGAAGCAGACCAAGCAAGCCAGGAGAAGACTGCTTTTGAAACTATATCACTGAACTGGCTGGCTTGTTAATGAATGTTCAGTTCAGAAGTGGACATTTTGTTATTTTCTTGCAATTCCGACCACAAAAAGTATTTGTAATTATGAGAATGTACTTGACCTGTATGTCTGCACTCTGTCATACTAGATATATCTAGGATTGTCTCTATCGTTATCTCAATTGGTGTTAACAATTGTGCCTAGCTCATCGGGTTCTGCTCTGGTTGCCTTTTCAAAACTACAAAAGCAAATATGACAATGTTGCTTCGTTGTAGAAAAATTGTGTTGAAATTAACTATGAATGCCATTACTGTCCTAGAGAACTTAAAACACACAAAATTCCTTAATTTATCGTTTTGTTTAGATAACCGTGGTCAGACTTACTCAGTATTTCAACCAAATGCAGAATATATAGATGTTGGTCCTTTATATCATAGACCATAAATGCCAAGTATTTTTTTTTGATGTAAATATTTTTTTAAATATTTTGAAACAAATTTTACTGGTGGCTGATGCGTCCTATGTCATAATTATCTTATGATTGAGTTCCATTATCTTGCGCTTTGTACGAGTGTTGAAATCCATTTGAAACTGATATCTGAATTCTGAGAGTAAATTTTAATGTGGCTTAGTGTTGAATATTTTGAAACTAATTTGAAAACAGTTCCTAGTGAAATTAGTAAATAAATGTTAACATTACTGTTCTCATCTATTGATAAAAGATACATATGGGTCAATTTTAGGAAAACGTACCAAAAGGTGCTTCAGAAATGTCAAATTTCAAACCGTTTTTGATATATAATTTTATGAATTTTTATTCATTTGACTTGGTTGGAGAGGATGATTTTATAACTTGCCATGCTTAATCTTAATCCATTTCCTGAAAAGTATGTCCTCATTACTCACATTGCCATCGATTTGGTCAAGACCATCACACAGTATCAAGGGTGATTTTTATCAAAACTAACATGCAGATCTGATGTATGTGATGCAAAATGGTCAAGAATATATATACAGCCAATTAATAAACAATATATCCACTCGTTAGCTGTAAGGGTAAATTGTATGAATTCAAATGAAAAATTCAATGTGATGGTCTTGACGTATGTGACGGTCTTGACAAAATGTTATGGACCTGAAATAACATAAAAATGCAAATTTCCCTGATATTGTGCAAAGGAAGTTCTATTGATAACACAAAATACTTTAGTAGGACACATAAAACCATAAAGCATCTCTGATGTAAAGAAATGTGCACATTTCCATGACTTAAAGGTAAGGAATGTGATGGTCTTGGCTGTGATGGTCTTGCCAATATGATGTGTTTGTCAATGCTGTCAGTTTGTTTTTCTCAGTGAATGCAATGATGACATGCTTATCAAAATAGACTCTCATTCTAAATATTCAAATTTATTATAGGAATGGATAAATGCATTTGGGAAAACTTGGGCAGGCGTTCGGTCTTGACATCTAAATAATATACTCTTCAAAGTAACATGATTCAGATATCAAATTTCGCTTATATAGTTAAACTGTAATGTTGTTCCCGTTTTTGCAAGATAATGTTAAAGGAGAGCTATACGTGTAACAGGGGCGATAACTCTATTGGATTGATTGTCACACATTAAAGAATGACTATATTTATGTGTTGTGATGGTCTTGACAAAAAGTTTCTTTCATGAGTTTTTGAAATTACCTGAGTTGAAAATTGCGCCGAAGGTTAGTTAATTGTGAATTGTTGTGATTTTAACGGTGATTTATCAAAAGTACCAGTTCAATTTGTTACACAGTGAATTAATAATAATTATTTATACTACGGAAGTCTTCCGCAGTATAAATATTTATTATTAATTCACTAGTTCGCGGGAGTTTGAAATTTAAGTTAAAGCTGACATCGCATGTTGACCAAGGCAGCCAAAAACTGCTTCTGTGTACCCAAATTAGTCTTCAGACGAATATTTTAGAAGCCTTAGTCCTGAAAATAATTTTATAGCAAGGTTTCTAAATTATTTTTCAGTAAAACCAGAAAATAATTTAGAATATTTGATGTCAAATTATTTCTAGAATTGCCAGTAGTTAAACATCTAACCTCTAAAATTCTAGTTTCTCAATTTGAAGACAACTATAGAGAACAACTGTTGAATATTTTGAAACGAGTGACCGGAACCTGTTTCTATGGCAGCCGCTTCCAGTTAATTAGTTTCAAAATATTCAACAGAATATGCTTTAGAATTCAGATTTAGATGGTAAAACATTTGTTGCTTATGGTATGTAAGGCTTAAATGGTAAACTACCTGTGCTTAGCACTAGAGCTGGACGGTATTGATATTTACATGACGGTACCATGAAAAAATACTGCGGTACCACGGTATACCGTCATCTGAGCTTGAGGCATGCCACGAAATTAGAACAATTTTTTCCATTTCCTTTTCACTTCCATCTCCAATCAACGGTAAATATAGGTAAAATAAATAAATCGACTTTCTGATTTAGAGAAGAAAAACCATGGCTATTGCGACTGTTTAGTTTCACGATTTTATTAGGTCACTATTTTTATTGACGTAATATCATTCACGGGAATATCGGTCAAAGGGTGTGGTCGACTCGCTAACTATAACCCGCTGTTTGAGACATTGGGTGCACTATTTTCAATCTGGATTGTTCTTGCTATTAATGCGTGCGACCAGCAAATGGTAAATTTTATTTTGGCAGTCAAGCGCTTTGATAAGAGTCCAGCGAGTATTTAAACGGGGCGAGTGTTGTACGCTTTTATTTCAGTTGGAGTCGTATATTATGTTATTCGTGAAAACAGGCCTATACACATACATATAACACGACATTGAATATAGCCGATTCCAAAGCTTCTGATAATTACCGAGTATCCGATGTGCAGACTCGTTACTCGCCATGCTTCACGTGAACAATGTGTGTAAAAAGCTATTTCCGCGAACTTCTGACGTGTAGCCAGTTGAAAAATGAATTACAAAAACTAAAACACTATAATTTTTAGGTGCCGTTACTTAAACTGGATTTAATCCGTAAAGAAATTTCTTAAAACAAGCCAGAAAAATAAAAAATAACGACTTCAACGCTGCTCGTTGTTAATAAATTAGCACGTGATCAAAACGGCGCGAGCAAATACTACGTTTTAGTAAATTTTCATTGATAAATTCAGCATAGTAATGTATTTTCCCACGGTCTAGTTCATGAACAACCAATCAGATACGTCTTTGCGAGATCGCTGTTGTGTTTGAATAGCACGCAGTTTGTATGTTATTTTGTTATTCTAGCGTGTTTGTTTGGTGACAAAATGCTTGGAGTAATAAATTACACAATATTTGGACCGGGAATAGGGAATATGTCAGAGAATGAGTTTAGATGTTTTAAATCACAGGCCTTTGAATTTTTGTCCATTCATCCCTCTACCACATATCCTCCCCCCTACTATATATTATATATATATATATATATATATATATATATATATATATATATATATATATATATATATATATACATATATTTATATATATAGTAGGAGGGATATGTGGTAGAGGGATGGATGGACGAAAATTCAAAGGCCTGTGTTTAAATAAGGCAATTTTACCGTGGGACTTTCAAGATGTACGTTTGACATACAATTCTGCCTGTCATTATTTTGTAATTGATGTCTTGACGTTTGTTTTTACAACAACCCTTTCACCTGAACTCGGCTAATAGTTAGGGATGCCTGTATTTTTGGCACTATTAGCACTTATTTATCCTTGGTCAAGTCAGATTTTATGAATATTCTCAAATATTGCTCAAACATTATGGACGGTATTCACGGTATTTGGAAATGTTAACGGTCACGGTATCGGTTCACGGTATACCGCGGTCCTCACGGTACTACCGTCAGACCGCCCAGCTCTACTTAGCACTGGAGTCACTGGCCAGTATGGCCTATAGAATATTTTAGAAAATATACGTCTGGAATGTACATGTAGGTTTCGTGGACAATTCTACATTTGGTCTTTGTCATTGAGAGAATCATTTTCATGATTAATTTTTAGTAGTAACGTGATAGTCATGCCTAACTGAGAACAGCATCCAGGGGCTAGAGACGAAACGCCACTGCAAAAGAAAGTTAAGACAATATGAACAACATTTCTGTAAGGCTTATACCTCAGAGTGGCCTTGTTTTCAGCCATCCGTGAAAGGTGATACATTCGCTTTATGTACCACATGCAACAAACACATTTCTGTTAAATGTGGTGGACGAGATGACTGTAGAAAACAGTAAACACTAAGCAACATACAGATATATAAAAAATGAGTGCTTCCTTTATCACCAGTGATAAAGTTACCGATGTCACAAAGGCAGTAATGTTGTTCACTTATTTTCTTGTTTTATGACATGTGTGGGTTGAAAGGGTTAGAGGAAGAAATATATATGTACATTTATGAAGGCTGCAGAATTAAACTAATGTCATATTATTTTGGAAACAACTTGATTGAAATTTGTTATTGTATATGGCAGCAACAAAATTCAGTCAAATTTATTAGAGTTTTCAGCAGGTATTATATTTTGTATCCGAAATGGTTTCAGTTCTGTCATGACACTGGGTCTCGATTCGGTATACAATATAGACCTAAATAGTTTTACATGTGCTTATTAGCTAACAAAATAGAAAGCCTGCTGATCTTCTTCTTCTTCTCGATCCCTGGTATCAGACTTGGAGAGCCGTTCTCAAGATGAAATCTGTGGTTTTCTGCAGTTCTTCCACAGGCCCATACAGCTTTTCAAGAATAGAGGTTGACAAAGGCCAGATCTCTTCTCTCAGCAGCTGATACGTACTGCAACATTGAAGTATGTGCTCTGTGGTCTGTTCTGCTTCTCCACAAGGACAAGCGGGCGATGTCGTAAGGTGGAACCGCCTGTACATGTGTTGGTTTAGTCTGTTGTGTCCAGTTCTGAGACGAAAAATGGTCACTTGCTCTGGCCTCGAGAGATGATGGTAGGCATCTTCTGATTGAGGTGTTTTATAGAGGGACTGCCTGCTGATTATTCTGAGAAAATTTTGACAAAGCTGTTGCTGCCTTAGTCAGAAATGAACGTCTATAAAGTTGCTCCAAATATCTTCAGCAAGTTTTGCAACATTTCAAAATATTCAGGTCCAGGATCAAACCCCATGGAAAATGTAGTGTTAAAAAATTCAGCAGGCAGACAGTAAGTGACTCAGAAATTCAATGATTTAAGAATCTCTTATCGCACATTCATATGTTTTATACTATTAATTGTTGTGTTTAGAGATTTACATTCCACCTGCTCCTTCAGAAGATGAGACGGTGATCTTCAAGTCAATCGAGAAAGGAATCAACTTTGACAAGTACGACGCTATTCCAGTAGAAGTGTCCGGCAAAGATCCTGTACAGTGCATTCATAGTTTTGAACAGGCACAGTTATATCCAAAATTCTTGGAAAATGTAAGGAAAGCGAACTATGATAAACCAACGCCTATCCAGAAATATGCGATTCCGATTATACTGGCTGGAAGAGACCTCATGGGGTGTGCACAAACCGGATCAGGGAAGACGGTATGATAAGTATAAGCCTGTCGTATTATGTGGATAGCATGTGGCATCTCTGCCTATCTGTCTGTCGCTCTGTGTGTCCATCCATCCATCTATCTGTTAGCAAATCTGTCTTGGCGAGATCTCCAAAGGTTTTGAATATATACATTTGAAATTTTTTTCATTGGACGTATTAGGTGCAGATGAAGGGTCATGATTTAGTTTCGACAATATCTCTTTATTTGCGAGCCTTACCTTCCTTCTTCCCCCTGAAAAGAGTAAAATTCGTCAAAAATTTCTTGTCTGCCATATCTAACCTAGATTTGAAATCTTTTTTAGGGGCCATATTAGTGTAGGCAGTGTCATGCTTTCGGTTCAACAAGATCCGTCCATATTTTCCAGAGTTATCCTAACTGAAAAGCTTAAAATTATTAAAAAATATATTGCTCAGGATAAATCTCAGTTTTGAGGCCACAATTGAAATTTATGTTCAGTGGAAATGAGTTGTCATAATTTCGTTTCGGTTAGCTTCGTCTATATTTGCCAGAGTTATGAACTTATCTCCCCCTGACAAGGTTAAAATTCATCAAGAACGGGGGTATAGGCGGCGTTCGTGTTATACTGAGGAATCCATTTCCAGCTCTAAGCCGCGCATTTCTAACTAAGCTATGCCCGCTTTGTGCACACCTTTGAATTGATTTTAAGGTTTTGAACCTGAAATTCCCAGTCTCAATTTGAAGGTAACTAGAGGTAAGCTGTTGATTATTTTGAAACTAATTTGACTGGGAGCTTTTGCGGCCACAGCTCCCAGTCAAATTAGTTTCACCCTATTTAACAGAATCCTTTTCTCAAGACCACTGCAGAAGCAGTTTTTGGTTGATATGAGGGTTAACGCTTTCGTGGTGAAACTGGCCAAAACCAGCCTCTGTAGTGGTTCTGAGTAATGTCCATTTAAAGGCCTAGAGAAGACTATTTTTGAAAATTTACCACTGAAATGCCTGGCTCGCTAACTGAGCCAGTAATTACAGTGGTAAATTTTCAAAAATAGTCTGCCTGCAAATGAACATTCAATAAGTAAATATTTAAATTTTTTAAAGAAATTTAGTCATTAAATGGTTAAGATCTATACTACTACTATATGCCATTAACCCTTTCCTGGCAAAGTCGGCCAAACAACAGGGTTTGCAGTGGTCTTTAAGAATGTCCATTTGCAGGCTAAGAGAAGACTATTTTTGAAATTTTACCACAAGTAACGGGTTGATAACCGAGCCAGTCATTCCAGTGGTAAATTTTCAAAAAATAGTCTTCTTGGCCTGCAAATGGATAATCCAGTAAGCAAATATTTAGATTTTCCTGGCCAAATTTGGTCGTAAAGAAGAGTGACCATCTGTTTCAATGACCCAGTTTTTGTCTAGCCCTGGGTATTAGAGCTGGGCGGTCTGACAGTAGTACTGTGAGGACCGCGGTATACCGTGAACCGATACCGTGACCGTTGACATTTCCAAATACTGTGAATACCGTCCATAATGTTTGAGCAATATTTGAGAAATATATTCATAAAATCTGACTTGACCAAGGGTAAATAAGTGCTAATAGTGCCAAAAATACAGGCATCCCTAACTATTAGCCGAGTTCAGGTGAAAGGGTTGTTGTAAGAACAAACGTCAAGACGTCAATTACAAAATAATGACAGGCAGAATTGTATGTCAAACGTACGTCTTGAAAGTCTCACGGTAAAATCTAAACTCATTCTCTGGCCGTCCGCCGGTGGTAATTACACTATAATATATTCCCTATTCCCGTTTCTATTATTTGTAATTTATTACTCCAAGCATTTTGTCACCGAACAACAATAGCTAGAATAACAAAATAACATACAAACTGTGTGCTATTCAAACACAACAGCGATCTGGCAAAGACGTATCTGATTGGTTGTTCATGAACTAGACCGTGGGAAAATACATTACTATGCTGAATTTATCAATGAAAATTTACTAAAACGTAGCATTTGCTCTCACTGTTTTGATCACGTGCTAATTTATTAACAACGAGCAGCGGTGAAGTCGTTATTTTTTATTTTTCTGGCTTGTTTTAAGAAATTTCTTTACGGATTAAATCCTGTTTAAGTAACGACACCAAAAAAATTTATAGTGTTTTAGTTTTTGTAATTCATTTTTCAACTGGCTACACGTCGGAAGTTCGCGGAAAAAGCTTTTTACACGCATTGTTCATGTGAAGCATGGCGAGTAACGAGTCTGCACATCGGGTACTCGGTAATTATCAGAAGCTTTGGAATCGGCTATATTCAATGTCGTGTTATATGTATGTGTATAGGCCTGTTTTCGCGGGTAACAGAATATACGACTCCAACAGAAATAAAAGCGTACAACACTCGCCCCGTTTAAATACTCGCAGATTTTGTCTGGACTCTGTTTTATCAAAGCGCTCGACTGCCAAAATAAAATTTACCGTTTGCTGGTCGCACACATTAATAGCAAGAACAATCCAGATTGAAAATAGTGCACCCCAATGTCTCAAACAACGGGTTATAGTTAGCGAGTCGACCACACCCTTTGACCGATATTCCCGTGAATGATATTACGTCAATAAAAATAGTGACCTAATAAAATCGTGAAACTAAACAGTCGCAATAGCCATGTTTTTCTTCTCTAAATCAGCCGATTTATTTATTTTACCTATATTTACCGTTGATTGGAGATGGAAGTGAAAAGGAAATGGAAAAAATTGTTCTAATTTCGTGGCATGCCTCAAGCTCAGATGACGGTATACAGTGGTACCGCGCTATTTTTTCATGGTACCGGTACCGTCATGTAAATATCAATACCGCCCAGCTCTACTGGGTATGGTGTCTGGTAATGTAAAATTGTGTAGAATGTTAAAAGGTTTTCAAAAGGTGTTGCTATACACAGGTCCCGGCTTCTAACTAGTATCAATAAAGTGCTTGTTTTACAACATGGGTTAGCCCTTTGTAGGTCAAGCTGACCAAAACCAGCCTCGGCAGTAGACTTGAAGAAAGTCCACTTACAGGCCAATAAGGATTTTTGAAAATTTGGCATTGGAATGGCTGGATTCAATAACAGAAAATTTTCAATAATTCTCTTTTTGACCCACAGATGGACATTCAGTAAGAAAATAATTGGATTTTTGGGACTAAATTTGACCATTAACCCTTACCACTCTGTCAAAATTCTATTTTTATTGGTTTCACAGTGAAGAAGCTCAACAATTTTGGTTGAAGAAGGTGCTGTCTGCGACAGCACCATCTTCCACCAAATTTGTTGAAAAATGAACACCAGTTCATCTTTTAATTTAATTTAAAATTTTTTAATATTTACATCAGAGTTGTAAGAGTTAAAGCATTAATGTCCATATATTAGCCCTTTTAACTCTCAAGCTGGCCAAAAACTGCTTCCGCAGTGGTCTTGAGAAATGTACATTTGCTGACCAGAAGTATTTTTTGAAAATTTACTACTAGAATATAGGAGCCAGTCATTCCAGTGATAAATTTTCAAAAATAATGCTCTTGGTCTGCAAATGGACATTTTGTATGATACATGTAACTTGAAATTTTTTTTCCCGAACAAATTCGTGGTTAAGGGGTTAATCTGAGATTTGGAGATACTCTATGATAGTAACTGCCTTTTCTTTTCTCTCCCTCAGGCTGCGTTCCTTCTGCCAGTACTTACGGGTATGATGGCAAATGGCCTAACCGGAAGCCAGTTCTCAGAAACTCAGGAACCACAGGCTATTGTGGTGGCTCCAACGCGAGAGTTGGTACAGCAGATTTATATGGAAGCACGTAAATTTTCACACGGCACCATGCTACGGCCGGTTCTTGTGTACGGTGGTACATCAGTCGGTCATCAGCTTCGGCAGGTTGAGCAGGGCACACACATTATTGTTGGAACACCTGGTAGACTCGTGGACTTCATTACTAAAGGAAAGGTTGGTAGTTTGTGCGATGGAGAGGGAGGGGTTGGAGGTTGGTGGGGAGGGGGGAGCTTGTTTGAGAGTTGAAAGATTTAATTTTGCCCCCTTGAGTCAGTTTGTCTGTCAGTCTGTTTTCTCTTGGTCTGTCAAATGTTCAATGTTTTGGACAAAACCATTTGTCGCAACTTAACAGACCTGGGGTCAAATGCAAATGCATTTAAATAATTTTTTTCAAGTATTTGCATTTGAAAATTTACAATCAATTATTTGCATTTGCATTTAAATACTTTTGCTAAAGTATTTGAAATTTCAGATAGTTTTTAAATGCTTTTCCAACTTTGGGAAGCTGATATTCAAATTTAAATTATTCCCAAACCTTAAATCATAAAGAATTTGTATCTGCCTTGTGGTCCTGAAACCCCTTTGACCACTGAATATCAACTTCCCAAAGTCAATTTCATATGTTAACTGGTGTACATCCTGAACATAAAATTGCTGTAAACTGTTGATATCTAATGTTACAGCAACAGATTTCAGAAACATTGTCAAATGTACACCGGGCATTCTTCTACTGACTCTATCTCAATTATATTTGGCATTAATGTGATAAGGGTTAATATAATAGCTATAATATGTGTCAGTTCATGAAATCATAATCAAAACAAACAATATTAAATGCAATCTTTAAAATAAATAGTTACATTTTCAAAATTGCTTTTTCATATACGGCTATTAATTCCTACTAAGCAATAGAGCTATCTAGAATCAAACCAAACAGAAAACTTATCTTGAAGACAATTTGACCGGAAGCCAGTGCTGCCTTAGCCAGCAACAACTAGCATGCAAATTAGTTTCAAACCATTCACTGGAATTTGTCCTACATCATAAAGGCTTGAGTCAGGTTTATGTCCAGAACTGTTTGTCTATAAGGCCAAATGACTGTATGAAGTAGTTGAGCATATACCAGGGTGTTATTATAAGTGACCAGGTGGGAGAATGAATAGAAAATTGAATAAATAAATTAATAAATTGTTGAAGCAATTAAATTACACTCCATGAGTAGGTGCATAGAATTAAACAGCTCTTAACTTTTCAATGATGCAACTAACTTTTCATGATATACGTGTAGCAAATATTCTGTTGAATATTTTGCAATGAATTTATTTATAAGCTGCCTAAGCTGCTGCCTTAGGCAGCAAAATATTCCAGTCCACTTATTTTCACAGTAGTCAACTGCTTTTCTGGGTGGTTGCTTTGAAAATCTGATTTAAAGTGTTCCATCCGTGAAAGGGCTAATGGAATAAATTTCTCAACAAGATGAATTTCTCATGAAGAATGTACATTTGACAACAATTGGACTGTATTGGTTCCTCTGAGAGAAATTACTTTCTGTCAAATAATTTTCAAAGTAACACAATTTTAGCCACAAGTAAATGTATAATTTATTTAATCCTTTCACAGATGAAATTGGCCTTTAACACAATTTGAATGTAGCTATACACTCGGGAAAGCTGTTGAATATTTTGAGATTAATTAGAATGGAAGGCAGTGTGCTGTCTTAGGCAGCAACAACTTCCAGACAAATTAATTTCAAAATAGCTAAATAAAAGCTCATTAAATGTGTTAAACAAAATTTCATAGCAAAAGAAAATATAAGAGGTCAAGTATAGGTGGAATAATGTGAGTTTAGCCAGTGAGGGCAGGTGTGATTAGACGCGGCATGGATGTGTGTGCGGGAAAATGAATAGAATAGGTGAATGAATAAAGTAGGGTGTATCATAGAAATAAAGGTGATTTGTGGGTTTAAACTATACAAATCAATGTTTAACCATTTAATGGAATAAATCAGTCAACAATGTAGAAAATTTATCATAAGGAATGTCCATTTGAAAACAAATTGACTGAAAGGTATTTATTCCTAATCGAGAAATTACTGTCAGTGCAATCATTTCCAAACTAAAAAGATCTTAACCTATACAAATCAATGTTTAGCCATTTAATGGAATAAATCAGTCAACAATGTAGAAAATTTATCATAAGGAATGTCCATTGAAAACAAATTGACTGAAAGGTATTTATTCCTAATTGAGAAATTACTTTCAGTGCAATCATTTCCAAACTAAAAAGATCTTAGCTCTAAGAATGTGTATAATTTATTTAAGCTTCCACTGCTAAGATATTTATTATCGTAATGAATAAGTTGCTGTCAAATCTGCTTTATTGACTACCTGTTTCTAATATCCAATACGACAACTGACCGTCTAATGCAGCAAACACTTCCAGTCAAATTATTTTTGTCCTATCCTAAGCGATCACCTGTCTTAAGGCACCATCTTAAATATTTTGAAAACAATTTGCTGGGAGTGAGCCTAAGGTAGGCTAACTTCAAAATCTGAGAAAAGAATATGAATGTCACAGTTTAAAATGTCACCACCTGCAAGAAACTTATGATTTTGCAAGAAATATATATGAAGACTCTTAATTAGAAACTGAATAGGTGGGTTTACTTTCACTAAAACAGACAATGATGCCACATGTATCTCACACAAAATACTAAGTTTCTAAGTTAGTGCTTAATTCCATGTTATATCATTCGCAGTAATCCCTCAGCTGTGCCAATAAGAGAGCTATCTGGTATATAGACCACTTTCTTCAATTTGCAAATCCAATTTAAAAACAATACATCTGACCCTCTAATTAATAAGAGATCATGCATTAACTCTAATCCTTAAAGTTGTTAAAGAAATTTTCAATTTTTTTATAGAAAATGTCCATTTGCAGACCAAGAGAAATTTTTTGAAAATTTATGAATAACGACTGTCTCGGTTACCGAGCTAGTCATTCCAGGGGTTCAGAATTTGAGTGTTAAAGGTTTAAGTGAGAAGCTCTGTTCTCCTTTGAATAGTCTGTTAATATGAGTGTGACTATATGGGTATATGTAACTTTTGAACAGTTGGAAATCAATTTAACTGAAAGATGCTGCTGCCTGGTACGTGTTATAATACAGTGTACAACTGTTTAACCCATTTCCTCTCGGAAATCATGAGAGTTATATCTGATATGGCTATTATAGTAATGAAAAGCATTTGAAAGTATTTGAAGTATTTGAACAACTATAACCCGTCACATTTGTTATTGAAGCGCAAGTGAGCTTATGTGCTATGGTCTTAGACTTGATTGGTTTATTTCATGGTAGCCGGCAGCCATCTCAGAATTTCCGAATATTTTCAGAAATCCTTTAAATCGCTATTCCTTAATCAATGGGCCAATTTCAATGAAAACCTGGGTGAAACAATCCTATGCCGGTAGACTGCAAGAAGTCTAACAAGAAGTTTTATTTGTTAATTCTTTCGGTGGCCATTTTGAATTTTTGCAAAAACATTTATGGAAAGCCTTTAAAACGTATCTCTTAAATTTCTTGGCAGAATTTAGCCACATTTAGCATGAAGGATCATATTGTCGTAGACCCCAGACCTATTCAGAATTAGTATTGGCTGATTTTTCCAGCGACCACATTCATTTTCTGAAAAATTTCTGTAATACTGCAGGTAAATGATCTAATGGCCATTAGAACTCATGATCACTAGTTTCTAGAAGCCGTACTGATTACTTTAGCCATCACTATAGAATTTTGGTCTTTTATTCAATGGACCTTGCCAGTTTTAGCTATGCCCCGCCAACTATCTAAGCTCCACCCACACCTCGCTCATGTTGGGATCGCTCGATCTCTGAACTTCCTGACTATCAATTTCCAGAAAACTATACAAGTAAGCTGTTGAATATTTTGAAAGTAATTTAATGTGGTGCTGTTGCTGCCATAGTCATTAGTTTCAAAAAATTCAACAGCACGTTTCTTAAATAGCAAAATACATACAATACATACAACGAGTCGGACTATTAAGCGTTAAAGACGGGCGTGATCGAATCATTCATGACGTCATAATTATAATGTCAGCATACACGTATGAAAACTTAAAATTTAAAAAACTTAGTAAGTCATGATGCATCAGCGAACGGCAACAAGAGCTTCCAATAACTTTGTTTTCATAAATATACCAATTTGCTGTCATCTAGCGCTTCTTTATTTGGTGATTAATATCCATGTTATATCTGCAATATCAGATTATTACCAGCTTACCTGGCTGGTCAATCTGCAAATAGTTACTAGTCCATGTTTATTTTTACTAGCTTCGGGAGAGAGACTCGGAAGTAAGAAATAACTTAAAATGTTTCCTAAGCAAAATAAAACGTATTGTTGAAAGATTTTGGACTTAATTTGATTGGAAGCCGAATCAAATTAATCCCAAAATATTCTACAGCGCATTTCTTGCTAACTAACAAGTTTCTGTTTTTGTTTTGGAAACATGTTAACTGATGTATAACTGTAGTGTTAATTTAAACCCGTGCCAAGTCGATGGGGGGATTAAATGAGCACTGAGTGTTTTATTATTTTGTTTAAAATCTATGTTCTGGGACAAATTTCAGATCAAATTGAACAACATCAAATACATGATTCTGGATGAAGCTGACAGAATGCTTGATATGGGCTTTGAAGGAGAGGTTCGCAAAATCGTTGAGCAGTTTGGGATGCCTGGCAAGGACGATAGGCAGACTCTTATGTTCAGCGCCACATTTCCAGAGGAGATACAGAAATTAGCGGGAGACTTTCTTAAAGACTATTTATTCGTTACTGTAGGACAGGTAAATATCTTTTTCAAGAGCTTACAATACTCATTGTTACATGCTTTGCTATATACCGACAGATGTTTCACTTTGTGCAGCAAAGCACATGCATCAGTACATAGACATAGTAATTTGTTTGATCCAGTGTCTTAAATTCTGCTTGGGAGGTCCAAGTTAACCCTTTAATACTAATTTGTTCAAGAACATTTTTTCATTCAAAATGTCCATCTCCAGACCAAGAGAAGAGTATTTTTGAAAATTTACCACTGGAATAACTGGCCAGTCATTCCAGTGGTAAATTTAGAAAAATAGTCTTCATTTGGTCTGCAAATGGACATTTCTCAAGACCACTGCTGAAGCCGTTTTTGGCCGATATGAGGGCTAAAAGGTTAATGGTCAATCCGGCTTCTAACCGGCCTCAAGTGATCTTATGGAATGTTCATAAATTTTACAGGCCATTAGAAGGCTATTTTTTAAAGTTTACCACTGGGAATGACTGCCTCGATAAATGGCTCAAATTGACATTCCCTAAGCAAAAATTTTCTTAACCATTATCCCTTTCAAAAACATATACCTGAAAAAGTAAATTCTTGACAGTGTACATGTATAACAAGCGTATTCTGTTGACCCTTGCTTATTTATCACTCTGATGTCAAAATTTTACATTATCAAAATAAAGTAACAGATAGACTGGTCTTTATTTTTCAACAAATTTGGTGGAAGATGGTGCTGTCATAGATGGCAACATCTTCCACCAAAATTGTTGAAAAATGTACACTTATTTCTTTGCTATTGACACCGTAAAAGATAGAATAGTGTGCTAACGGTTAAGGCAGCAATGGCATCCAGTCATATTAATTTCAAATCATTCAACAGTATGTTTCTTAAATAGTAGAGACAATACAATACATACGTGTCTGACTATTAAGAGTTAGACAGGCCAAATAGAATAATTTATGTTGTAATGATTATGACGTCGTCACATCACGTAGTTGGTTATGACATCAGATAATAGATGGATACTCTGGAAAGGTGAATTATCTTTTTGACTCGAGACTGTTATAATTGTTTTCGTCTATCAGGTTGGTGGTGCCAATACAGATGTACAGCAAAATGTATACCAGCTAGATGGCAATGAGAAAAGAACACGACTGACTGAGATTTTAAGTGAAGCCGGTAAATACTAATGGTATCTTAACTGCTGGTGCAACCTTGAAATTAAAATATTTGCCTAAACGAGGTATTCGCTCAGACTAAAACATACTTTGAAACTTATTTTTGTGCTGCATTAAAGCATTACTGTTGTGTAATTGCTGGATAGTAATTACTATACATATACACTGCTGGGCCAAAAAAAAATGAGGCAAACATGATTTATCATATTTTTTATAATTACTCTCATGTTAATAAATACTGGTGAAATAAGTGACAATTTTACATAATAGTGTATACATTGTCTGTGTGCAGGGTACCTTTTAGTATGGGATAGCCTTTCCCTTATTTTTTTGTCTCAAAACTCACCCATTTGTGCAAGCTGTCTGAAAGCTTTTTGCATTGTGCTGCGTCAATGCTGTTCCATTCATGTCTGACTGCTTTCCACTGCTGAGTGAGCTAATTTGCATATCAAAAGCCATCTACTGAATGGATTCTTGTTCTATGTTAGACCTACATGCATACACAAAAGACATAGTGTGTCTCTGTGTTCAGAATTTAAAGTGAATTAACTAACCAAACTAGCAAGCTAGTTGAGTTACGCTGACCGAGGTGACATGACATTAGCCATTTCTGTAATCTGCGTATTACCGCATGTGCTTGAAGAGTGAAGTTGTTATTTTTGATTCAAAATGTCTTTAAAAAAAGGCTAAATTCCATGTACCTGTTGAAGTCAAAAGCCGGATCGCAGGTCTTTGTCAAGCTGGAAAGTCATATCCTGAGATTAAGAAACATCTAAAGTCTGAGGATATTCAGATTCCACTGTCTACAATACAGAGAATTGGCCACACATTTCAAGTGACAGGTTCTGTTGCCCGGAAAGCAAGTTCTGGGCGAGCTAAAGCGACAACATGTCGAAATGAAGGAAGGCTGAAAATGACTGTTCTGAAGAATCGTAAGAAGACTCACCAAATTAGCAGAAAAATTCAGAAATTCACAAAATAAGGCTGTTTCAAGAAGAACAATTGCAAGGAGGCTCAAGGAAGCTGGTTTTTCATCAAAGCGGTGTGCTAAGAAACCATTGCTGTCCACAAAGAACGTTGCAGACAGACTCAGATTTTTGGCACTTCATCGTGACCATGATTCTCAGTGGTTTGAGCGTGTTCTCTGGAGTGATGAGTCACGTTTTGAGCTGTGTACAGATGCTCCAGAGCGCTGCTGTCTTTGTAGGTCAGGTGAAAAATATAACCCGGAATGCCTCTCCACCACTGTGAAATATGGAGGAGGTGGAATTATGGTATGGGGTGTGTTTTCTGCATCTGGTGTTGGCGAGCTTGTGCAATGTGAAAAGTCCATTAATGCAAAGGAGTATCAAAACATATTAGATAAGGGGTTGCTTCCAAGCCTGAACAAGTTGTGTAGTGGAAATGAAAGACAAAGCTATTTTTCAATGAGATAATGCCGCGGCACACACAGCAAAAACAACAAAGTCATGGTTTGAGCGGCATTCTCTGTCGGTGATGTTTTGGCCTGGACAGTCACCAGATCTTAACCCCATAGAGAATATATGGGCGCATATCAAGGCCAAACTGGTTGGCAGAAAATTTGGGAGCACTGACCAGTTGTGGGAAGCAGTCAGACATGAATGGATCAGCATTGATGCAGCACGCTGTAAAAGGCTTTCAGACAGCTTGCTCAAACGGCTGAGATTTCTGAATAAAAACAAGGGAAAAGCTATCCCATACTAAAAGGTACCCTGCACACCGACAATGCATACGATATTATGTAAAATTGTCACTTATTTTACCTGTATTTATTAACATGAAAGAGTAATCATAAAAAATATGATAAATCATGTTTGCCTCATTTATTTTGCCCAGCAGTGTATGTTGTCTGCGATCAATAGTGTTTTAGCTCACGTGCACTGGCCGGTCATGTGTTCATTCATCCATCCGTCAATTTGTAATCCGGCTGACAATTGTGTGCGCGCGCGCGCACGCGCGCGCGCGCACGCACGCACGCACGCACGCACGCACGCACGCACGCACGCACGCACGCACGCACGCACGCACGCACGCACGCACGCACGCACGCACGCACGCACGCACGCACGCACGCACGCACGCACGCACGCACGCACGCACGCACGCACGCACGCACGCACGCACGCACGCACGCACGCACGCACGCACGCACGCACGCACGCACGCACGCACGCACGCACGCACGCACGCACGCACGCACGCACGCACGCACGCACGCACGCACGCACGCACGCACGCACGCACGCACGCACGCACGCACGCACGCACGCACGCACGCACGCACGCACGCACGCACGCACGCACGCACGCACGCACGCACGCACGCACGCACGCACGCACGCACGCACGCACGCACGCACGCACGCACGCACGCACGCACGCACGCACGCACGCACGCACGCACGCACGCACGCACGCACGCACGCACGCACGCACGCACGCACGCACGCACGCACGCACGCACGCACGCACGCACGCACGCACGCACGCACGCACGCACGCACGCACGCACGCACGCACGCACGCACGCACGCACGCACGCACGCACGCACGCACGCACGCACGCACGCACGCACGCACGCACGCACGCCTGTCTGGCTGTCAGACTACTAACTCTGGGAGGTTACTTTTGTACATAAGCTTCCACCTAAATGAGAATCAGAGCAGTCTGACATAGTTTCTAGATAATATAGTCCAAATGTCTGTTCTCCCATTGGAAAGAATACTAATTTATTTAACAACATTGGGTTGCAATGATACAGGTTACATTTAACCATTTAGAAAAAATGGCTTGTGCAGTAGTCTTGAGAAAAGTCTGTTTGCAAACCAAGAGAAGACTGACAATTTACCACTGGAATTACTGGCTCGGTTATCGAGTCAGTTATTCCAGTGGTAAATTTTCAAAAACAGTTTTCTCATGGTCTGCAAATGGACATTTTCTATTAGAAAATTGAATTTTTAAAAACAAATTTGAGGTTTAAATGGTTCAGCTGTTAAGGAGATGACAACAAAGGTGATAAAAAGATGACAACAAAGGTGATAAAGAGATGACAACAAAGGTGATATAATGTTATCAAGCACACAGTATTTATGCTTTGTACTGCAACCTAGTGTCTTGTTAACCCTGTAACACTTAAATCTGTTCAAGAAAATTACAATTTTTTTCATTCAAAATGCCCATTTACAGACCATGATAAGGTTGTTTTTGAAATTTTACCACTGGAATGACTGGCTCGATCGAGCCAGTCATTCCAGGGGTAAATTTTCAAAAATTGGCTTCTCTTGATCTGCAAATGGACATTTTTCAAGATCACTGCATACGCCATTTTTGGCTGATATGCGGGTTAAAGGGTTAAACATTCGATCGGTTTATCCACATCATTCTATGTTCGAAAGATCAGATGTGTTAGGGATAGACGAAGTGTCATGATTTCGTTTCGGCAAAATCCGCCCATATTCGCCAGAGTTATCTCCCTTGAAAAACTAAACCACATCCGATGCAGATCTCCAGTTTTGCACCTACACAGAATTTTTTCCCCAGCAGATGTATTAGTGATGGACTAAGTGTCATAATTTTGTTTTGCCAAAATCTGCCCATATTCGCTAGAGTTATCTCCCTTGAAAGATTAAATTTCATCAAAATTGTCTTGTAATTGTAATGATCAATGCAGCTGTGAAGACTCAAGATTTTAGTGATGTCTTTCGCCATGAATTCCAAATGTGTACCTAATAGAAGCCCCCCTCCCCTTTCTCAGAAAATTATCAAAGACAAACTGTTCACATTTAGCATCCCTCAAATTAGTGTGCCTGCGGGCATATTTTGAGTTTCACTAAAACTCTTGTTGTCAGTTTGATATTTAAAGGGCTTCACTCTCATACACTTTGTAAGAATGTCTCGTACCATTAAATTGACATTGCAATATCTTTGTATTTTTTTTCAGGTCTTGACAAGACATTAGTATTTGTAGAAACAAAAAGAAATGCAGATTTCCTGGCAGCTTTCTTGTCAGGCACTGGGTTCCCAACTACAAGTATTCACGGGTGAGTGTAACTTAGGCATGTCAGCACTGCACATTTTGTTATTTTCAATATTTTGATATATCACGATGCAATGGAAAATGTCAATTTTTGCGATGTTGAACTGGAAACAAATCGGAAAAGCATCAGGAATTTTCAATGGCATGTTAAATATTATTTTCAATTACTTATGAGGAGAAACTGCTAGGCAGCAGCAACAGTTTGTGGTCATAGGAATTTCAAAATGTTAATTAGTTGAACGTTCTTTTCCATTAACTAGAGAAACATGTGCACAAAATATGAGATACATGTTAATTTCTGTGCACATTACCCAGCATGCAAGGTCCCGACTCCATAATCGTGGTAAATATTGTATGCGTTATTAGCTCACCTGGCCAGAATGGAAAAGTGAACTTATGCCATAGACAGTCATCTGTCGTCCAAACATCATGTAGATCCTTCCAACTTTTGCTGGTTCAGCTTTAGAATATCGATTCAGAAATTTGATTGGTTGATTTTTGCAGCCATCACATATTTTCCAAATATTTACGAGAACCCTTTAAGATTCTACTCCTTAACCCTTTCACAGCCGCATCTCATTTTCAAAGAAAGCAGGAAAACCGTTGAATATTTTGAAATTAATTGGAATGACTTCCAGTCAAATTAAGCAAAAATTTAAGTTTTCTTGACCATTAAACGGTTAAAATCACTAAAGTTGTAGCATGAAATTTAATGTCACTGTGCGGGCACCTGGCGACATGATTATCTGTTAGGCACTCAAAATGCATTTGTCTAGTATGACTACTACATAAAGGTTGTCAGTGTTTTAGTATGGTTCTGTCCTAATTCGTGCTTCATATTTCAGGGACCGTCTTCAGAGAGAGCGAGAGGAAGCATTAGGTGATTTTAAAAATGGTCGTACCCCGATAATGATAGCAACATCCGTGGCTGCCCGAGGGCTTGATATACCAGAAGTAAAACATGTTATCAATTATGATCTGCCCAAAGCCATTGATGAGTATGTTCATAGAATTGGCAGAACAGGACGATGTGGTAACCTTGGCAAAGCTACATCATTTTTCTGTCAAAATACAGATGGGGATATGGCTCGACCACTTGTAAAGATTTTAGCAGATGTAAGTAGATGTAATGATATCTTATCCGAGGTGACCTCTCGTACAACTCTTAAATAAAGTAACATATTTCCCAAACAAAAACATATTAGTACAATATTGAACATGAGGCCATACCAATTTATTATTTTCTTTTACAAACTCTCCTAACTTAATGTTTCCATAACTTAAAAAAAATAATGCCAGAATTTTAAGCCATTATGGTCAACATTCATCAACATGAGTGATGGGTATTTTTGATACCAATTTTCGATTTTTTAAAGGTACTTTTTTTCTAAATTTAACAGCGTCTTATACTTGAATACAAGAGTTTTTTGGGCGGATTTTGGTCAAATTTGGGACAGCGTCCTATATTCGAGGGCGGCCTTTAGTCGAGAAATTACGGTATCTCAATCTTGAGAGCAAACTAACAGGAAAGCTGTTGAATATTTTGAAATTAATATGAGTGGACCCCATTGCTGCCTAAGGCAGCAATGACTTCCAGTCATATTGATTTCAAAATATTCAACAGAATATGCTATGCATGTACATAGTAAAGAATTAAATTGTTCAGGAATTTGTCGTTGAAAGGGTTAATAATAGAACTTTAGAAAATCAGTAATAAACTGTAATCACATACAAATTTTGCATCGCAGATCTAGCTATGCATGTTGCAGAATGTATAGCAAATGCCTAAATATGTGTAGCAAATTGAGATGCGATAGCAGATAAATTGTGCCCTGCGCATCATTCGTCATCCCTCTGTAAGGTTGTTTAAACACGTTACTCATCATTAACCCCTTGACAGATTTCAACTCTAGTTTGCTGGACAGACCCTATCGAGGTAGGCTTCAGAACCTCTTAGAATTTTAATGGGTCGATTTAAAAAATTTGTATGGAAAAATTTAGAAATTTTTAAAATGTATCCTCCATAAACGCTTGGTGGATTTTATGGAAATTTGTCTAGGAGGATTGTATAGAGGTAGGCTCTAGTACAACTATTACAAATTTTGATCTACGAAACTTGGTTGAAATAATCCTATCACGGTAGGCTTCAACATATCAAACAAGAATTTTGATTGGTCAATTTCTTTTGTGACCATCATTGCTTTTTTGGAAATTATCCATCATATCTACCGGTATTTAAATGCAAATGGGTCACATGCTAATGGTCCAGGTTAGTGTTAAAGGCGCTCTCGTGCCTCTTGTTGACAAGGTCTTCTATATTTATTTGATGTTCAAGCTTCATAATTCATTGCAAAATCGTAGTCGAGCTCCATGGTTGCATTACAACCACATTTCTGGTTCAAGACCACTGCAGCTGTTTTTGGACAATTTAACTGTTAAAGGGTTAAGGCCAAGACAAGACTATTGTTTAAATATTTATCACTAGAAAGCCTGGCACAATAACCGTGCCATTCATGCCAGTGGGAAAAGTTCCAAATAAAGTCTGTAGGACCTGCAAATGGACAAGCAATAAGCAAGTGTTATTAACTTTGCTAATTTTGATGATTTACTGGGAAATAGCTGCTATAGTATTATGATTTGATTTCTGCATTCTACGAAAATTGCTTTGATTCTTTCAGCATTCTCAATATTCGTGGGTGAAAGCAAGTCAATAGCCAGAGGTTGAAAGTCAGTTGTGGAAAGTTTATCATCATCTACATTTCTTGTTTATTGACGAATGTCTTGTTTCACAAACGTAACACAGGTAGAATGAAGTGATCTAATAAATTTTGTTAGAATGTTGTTAAGCCGTGTGTACACATTGTTTTCAGGCACACCAAGAAGTTCCGTCGTGGCTCGAGAGCGCAGCTAGTAGCAGCATGTCCAATCCAGGCTATGGAAGCGCTGGTGGCAGATTTCAATCCAGGGATATCCGTGGGAAAAGGGTCAGTAATTAAAGCATGCACATTTAGCGTATGTACACACACCTGACATGCATGAACACGGTCTTGCTGCCTAAAATCGTAAGGATATGGTCTGCAATTCGTTTACCTTTTGATGTCAAGAACATTTTGCAAATTAGTTTCAAGATATACAAATGAGAGAAATACTTGAGAAATGTCCATTTGCAGACCAAGAGGAGACAATTTTTGAAAATTTACCAATGGAATGACTGGCTCGATAACCGAGTCAGTCATTCCAGTGATAAGTTTTCAAGAACAGTCTTCTCTTGGTCTGCAAATGGACATTTTCTATGAGAAAATAAAAAAATTATGGCTTAAAGGGTTAATTGAGACATTGGGGTTTGAGGGGTTAATGTAGCAACTCTTTCACCAACAAATCCCTGAAAAACTAACTTCTTTACAATGTATAAGTTATTCTGTTGAATATTTTAAAAATTCATTTGACGGGAAAGCCATTGCTTCCTCAGAAAATTAATTTCAAAATATTCCACCGTTTTCCTGTATATTTGCCTTGAAAATGATATATGGGGAATTCATCAGTGAAAGCGTTAATGATTTGACTGTGAATGCATAAAGATGAATGGCTGACTTGGTGCCAAAGGGTGAAATTTATGAAAAATTGAATTTTTTATCTCTGCTCGAGTTCTCCAAAACTGATCATGATGATATTCATATGGCCAGAGGAGGAAATATATTTTCTTCATCTGCAGTGGAGCAATTCAGGTTTCAATCAATCAAATGACGTAATAATAATCAACAACGTCATGTGTAGACCAACATCATAATCAATTACGTCATGAATGCCTCAATACGGTCCATCTAAACACGTAATAGTCTGTCAGGTTGTCTACTATTTAATAAACATGGTGTTGAATAATTTGAAACTAATTTGACAGGGCATGACAGCAACAGCACCTAGTCAAATTAGTTTCAAAATATTGAACAGCTAACAAATCTGTATAGGTTTCTGGAAATTGAGATTCAGATACTGCAGGGCTTCTCGGCTTATATTTCAGGATTGGTTAATCCCATTGCAACAAAACTTGGCTACATGCTTTCCTATACTGTTAGGAAACAGCATGATGATAATGAGGCAGGGCTTCAGAAACAAAATTTTTTTTTTAGGGTGGGGGGCGGGGTGGTGGTGTGTGTGTGTGTGGCTGGTGATGGTGAGTGAAAATGCAGGATGCAACTGTATTGCGTAAAACTCTCATTAGTAACTGCGGTTTCTAATAGTACAAGGGCTGTAAATTCTTTAAATCCAAACCTCTGAGAAAGGGTGGTGACGTCTATTAGGTATATTTCAAGAGAAAATTGGTAAAAAAATGCATTAAAAATAATAACACAAAATTAGAGCACATTACATTTTTCACGCTGGAAATTCTTACCATCTTGTACTTATGCTTAATGCATACCTTATATCTGCGGGGCTGAAATTATTAATTGGGACCACCTAAATATTGCGTATATTTTAATTAACATTGTTTATTTCATCAAAACTAATCCAAAGTTTGACATAAAATGGCGCCGATAAAAAATAGAAATCACATGATAGCTTCCGCTAAAGGACGAGTTTAGGCTATTACCCGAGTAGCGCGAAGACGCTAATAGTAGTACCCGCTTAGAGACTTGGCGCAATTCACATAAATAGGAGGGGAGCTTCGAGTAGCTACGAGAGTGATGGCATAAACTCGTCCTATAGCTGATTAATACTCGGTAGAATGTAATTTAAGCAAGTCGGCCGGGACGAAATTGCCCAAGTGAACGAAAATCTAACCGACTACATTTACTGATTAGGTAATAGTGAATTTATTGCTCAAATTGTTTTAAAACCATTATCTCCTGTATATATTTATTATTAATTTGCAATATTGGCATTTGCGACGCTGCAAAATAGGTTTTTATTTGCGAGGTCTCCTTCCAGTCGAGATAAAGTTAAGTGGAATGCCTCCAATCACAAAAGAGGTTTAATTTGCTCATCCAACTTAAGAAGTGATCTAACCTCAATTTTATTTCTTATGTTGTTTTTGGGTCATCTTATGTTGGTTTACGACAATACATGTGCAATGACTTATCAGTCAGTTTTATTTCATCATTTAAGAATGATAGACGTAAGATTTACAAATATGACATAGATTATAAGCCCTAAATTGCCAGCAGAATTTATTTATTCACAATGATTTAACAAAATACATACATTTTTGTCCGACTGGATATCACATTTACCGGTCATCGAAGACAATTCTCGGTCATGTCCGGACAATATGGACATTTTTGAAACCCTGTAATGAGGTCATAAGGCCAAAGGTCTCAACGTTAAGTTTTTGCGTTTAGCAAAACTTCTCAGCTTATATTTCAGGAAGGGTTAATCTTATTGGAACTAAACTTAGATACATGGTTACTTATAATGTTGGGAAGCTGCATGCTGACACTGAAGTCACAACGTCCAAGGTCAATGTCACCTCTAAAGACTTGGTTATATTTTAATGTTAAGCTGTTGTGTTTAGCCAATCTTGTCAGCTCATATTTCGGGATTACTTTAGCCTAATCGAAAACAACTAGGGTACACTGTTACTTATACCACAAGGATGCAAGTTGATGACAGGGTAAGGAGGTCACCACGTCAAAGGTCAAGGTTAATCTGATCACTACAAAACTTATTTTTCAATGTTAAATTTTTACGTTTAGAAAATCTTATTATATTTCGGAATTGCTTAACCCTAATGGAAGGCAACTTGGGTACATGGTTGCGTATACCAAGAGGATGCGGGATGATGACAGGGTGGTCTGACGTTGATATTCAACCTCTGCTTTTTCAACCCTTTATCCGCTTAGCAAATCGTTTACATTTATATTTTAGAATTACTTAATGCTACCAGAACTAATCTTGGACACATGGTTGCTTATACAATAAGGAAGCAGCCTGCTGATAGTGACATCACTAGATTCAAGGTCAAATTTATCATAGGCTTGATGTTTTGCCCCCTGTCATGCCTGTATTACTAATGTTAAGTCTTTGTTTGCCTATTTTAGGTTTGCTACTGGAACCAAACTTGGGCACATGGTTTCAGATACCATATCAAGGCAGCATGATGATAGTGAAGTCATTAGGTCAAAGGTTAAGGCCATTCTGACATTGCTATTTGACCTCTGTTTTGTCAACGTTAAGTTTTTCCATTTAGCAAATCATTTGCGTTTATATTTCAGGATTGGTTAATCCTATTGGAACTAAACTTGAATACATGGTTGCCTATAATGTTAGGAAGCAGCATAATAACATTGTGGTCACAAGTCAAATGTCAAGGTCACTGTGACAAACAGGAGACAGATGAGACATTTAATTCCGCATAATTCTTGTCTTGAAAATTGAGAAGAGAATTCTAAGGCTTAAAGGGATTAACTCATACTGTAGTGTTTATTTCAGTTTGAGAGCAATACAGCTGATGAGTGGTTTGACGGAGATGATAAGAAGTCTGGTGGATTTGGTGGTGGCATAAGCAATGGATTCAGCGCTGGTGGAGGTGGCGGTGATGAAGAAAGCTGGGACTAAATAGTTAATTCGATTTTGGACAAATAACACAAACTCCAACTGTGTTGTAGGATGAAAAACTACACTATATATTTTTCTGTACTTTGTGAAAATGAAGACGACATTGAATAATTATCTGTTCTAAGGATAATGATTTACTACTAGTATGTGACGATGGCGGTTAATGACCGTTATTATGTGCTTTATTCAACATTATCGTGATCATTTATGCTTCATTACATTTCATGTGCACATCATCTTTGTGATCACATTTGCCAGGAAAGATCACACTTGCTACAGAACTTCGGTGAGATATGACTCCTGTGATTTATAACTAGCCAAGAGAGATGTGAATGACTCTACTAAAGATCCACTAGTTCTGATGAGTCGCAGGTTCTCGTGAGACACAAATTCTCCTCGCCCCATAAGGAGAAGAGAGTATTGTGATCAGGTCAGTCTTTGTGTGTGTGTTCCGAGCTGTATCTCAAAAGCTGCTGATCTCATTTGGATAAAAGAACCTGGATCCGGATCGGATCAAAATCTGTATCTATGGATATCTCAAACTACATATCCGATTTGGCTCAAATTTTAACACAGTTTTATCATACACTAGGATTCCTCAACTTAGAGCGTTACCCGAAAGAATCTGGAAAATCTGAAAACTACAATGCTACAAAAACGAGAAGGCGATGGTCTGCAAATTCTGATTGGTTTGTTTCTTTCATTTCTGACGACCCGACCCGGAGGGTTTGCATAAGTAAGTTTAACCCTTGTCAGTAATTTATTCCTTTTCTGTGACCAATAATTATCTCCCTTGCTGCAATAATGTGTTATTGTGAAAGCCTACCACCGTGATTCAGGATAATTGCGTTTTATGATGGATTAGTTTATCTAATGTTTCAGAGCAATATTTAATTACACTATTGGGTCATAAATTAGCAGCAGCAATAAGCAGTGCCCCTTAGAAGGAACTAGAGACAGGCTCCTAGTGCCAGGATTGAAGAGACACCATTTCTGACTGTAAAACTCAAAAATTGATTCAAGAAAATTTAAATTTTCTCTTAGAAAATGTAAATTTGCAGACGGGAGAAGATTGTTTTTGAAAATTAACCACTGGCTCGGTTATCGAGCCAGTCATTCCAGTGGTAAATTTTCAAAAAAAGTTTGCAAACAGACAGTTCTCAAGACCACTGCAGAAGCTGCTATTGGCTGATATGAGGGGTAAAGAGTTAGTGCTATGATTATTAATAACGTTATTAACCATTTCATCGCTACAGATCTCGTATACCGGTAATAACTTCATTGCGATATGCTCTTGATTAGTTCGAAAAAAATTTGCACAGTAGTCGGCTAGCTTTCAGTCAAATTCTAGTCAAAATATTCGACGTATTTGAACTCTTGTTTTACTGGCGATAGTGAATTCATCAATGAAAGGTTGAAATAAAAACCATCTTGAACCATTCATATTTTATGTCCAGCCAACGTTTAGTCTGTCTTAAACGCTTAATTGTCTGACACATACGATCTGTATATCTACTATTTAATAAACATGCTGTTGAATGTTTTTCAAACTAATTTGACTGGCACCGTTACAACGGCACCCAGTCAAATTGGTTTCAAAATAGTTAACAGCTTACATGTATAGATTTCTGGAAATTAATAGTACAGGCGTTCAGTGATCGATCTCAACATGAGCAAGGTGCGGGTAGGTCTTAGCAGGTGATGGGGGGTGGGGGTGGGGGTGGGGGCGTAGCTAAAACTGGAACAGTCCATTCATAAGGATGCTAAGTAGAAACTATGGTTTCCTGCATCTCAGGATGTCATTGAAATGTCTCGAGTTTTGATGAAAACATCGTCACTAATAGAAGCGTCTCAAACTCTTATTTTTATATGCAATGATGGCATTGGTGATAAAACTGTATTAGACTGTATCTATAATGTCCATTGTATCGACCATCAGAAACTGGCTACTAGGGAGTCGAGGTCAGATTTTAACGCAATTCCTCGGAGAGAGTTTGGTTGGAATCTAACCAAATTTGGTGTGTGTGTGTGTGTGTGTGTGTGTGTGTGTGTGTGTGTGTGTGTGTGTGTGTGTCCAAATGGTCAAATTGATTGTAATGCAACTCCTCCGAAACCCGTTTGATGAAATTCAACCAAATTTGGTGTGCAAGTTTCCTATATTACGTACATGTGTATGACAAGCTCTCCATCCGCTGGACATTAGGAAAACCTTGAAAATGTGTCCATTCTTTTCAATCGGAGAAAACAATTTAGGAAGAACACCAAAAATCATGGAAAGCTCATGGAATTTGACAGTAACCCAGAAAGTAAGCATTTGCCAGTTTATCTCCAAGTTGCATCCATTGACTTAAGATTATTGTATGCGCAGACTACACCTCTGCTGTATATATTTTCAGCATCTTAGCTGTAACCTCCTCTTGACTTCCCAGCAACCATGTTAAACTGAAAATATTTCTCATGGAATTTTGGAAATTTCACAGGGAAATAGCAGTGAAAACTCAGGGAATTATGTTGTGATAAAGTGCTGGGAACCCTGTACAACAGTTCAAGAGAACATTTACGCTTGTGGGATGGGCTCAAAAGTTCAAAGCGAACATTTAAATCATCAAGAGCGTATTCAATATCAATAAGATGATTCTGTGATGTCATGCCATGCCATACAATAACGACCTAGGCAACGACACCATAGTAGGTACACAAAATTTACCTCCAGAAATACATGAGATACCCTCTAAGAACATAACCTTTAACCCTCTGATTTGTTCCAAAAAATTTCCATTTTTTCATAGAAATGTTCATTTGCAGACCAAGAGAAGACTATTTTTGAAAATTTACCAGCCAGTCATTCCAGCAGTAAATTTTCAAAAATAGATTTCTCTTGGTCTGCAAATGAACATTTCTCAAGACGACTGCAGAAGCCATTTTTGGCTGATATGAGTTAAAGTGTTAACTAATGACAACACACACGCGCACACATTCCCTGGATGCCAGACTTAATCAAACTCGGGGGGAAACTTTGAAATTGTGATTTTGGGAATTCAGAGATCAGCATGTAAACATCGCATAGAGGGAAATGGATGGTGTCTGGCTAAAAATCGATCATGCTATCTTAGGAATGTAAAATTTCGGTAATGTAGGGTTTAGTATTGTCTAAGATGACCTCGCTGTGTAACATCTGGGTCTCGCTCTTAGTGACATGAATGAGAAGAAAGGCTTTGGTGGCTAAACATGGTCAAGGGGTCCATCTTGTATTCTGTTACGGCAAATGACGAGAAAGAAACATTCCTATTTACCATTTCTAAGCACCATTATGATTATATTGCTTATCTGTTTGTCCCATCTTATGGTTTATAGTGCTATATCCATATCATTCATCTTTGTGATTATATTGACAAGTATCTGTTTTATTTCACCATCCCTGTTGCCATTTGATTATCAAGAAAATCCAAATATTTCCTTGTTAAATATCAGCTTGCAGTTGCAGACCAAGAGAAGAATATTTTGGAACGTTTCCTATTGGAATAACAGGCTCTGTTTTCAAGCCAGTTATTCCAGTGGTTAATTTTCAGAAATATCTTCGTCATGGCCTGTAAATAAACATTCCTGGAAATCACTGCAGAAGCCCTTTTTTTGCCGGCTTGCCCATTAAATGGTTAACTACAATAATTGTCCAATAAAGTACAGTACAGCATTTTACAAAACAAAATAAAATGTGCTGTTCAGGGTTGGAAAAAATCATGATTTTTTTTTGGAAAAATCGAGGAAAAAATTGGATTTTATTTTTTCGATTTATATGATTTTTTTACTCAACTTTTTCAGTCAACTTGTTCTTTAAACGACCTCAAGAACCACTGGACAGATTTCAATTATATTTGGCAGGAAGCATCCTTAGGGCATGGGGATCTAAGTTTGTTCAAATGAAGATGATCGGCCAATTTGGCCGGTGGAAATTGGCCGGTGGCCATCTTGGATTTTGGCTGATTTTGAGAAATGTATTTTAAAACCTCCGAAACTACTTAGGGGATCGATTCAAGTCTGATGAAATATCTAGAGCAAGAGCGGAACCAAGTTTGTTCAAGAGAAATTAATCGGTCAAACAGTTTCATGGCCATCATGGATGACCTAGTTTTCCCGAAAACGGCTTCTCCAGAACCGCTGAATAGATAAGGCCGAAATTTAGCAGATATGATGAGGGACTAAGGGATATTAAAGTTTGTTCAAGAGAAGTTACATGGCTGCCCTAGACCAATCAAAATGTGGCGGCCATTTTGGATTTTTTTATTTAACGGATTTTGAAGCCGAAATTAGTTTTATATATATGTTTTTGGGCATTCTGTTCTCAAATCTGCCGTGTTCGAAACTGTCGGACAAACAGTTTGGTGGCCATCTTGGAACATTTCCCCGCCAAAATCTCCCATACTAAAGCAATGGGAAAATTAAAATGTCTTATTCTTGAGAACTACTTGGCCGATTTCAATTATATTTTACAGGAAGCATCCTTAGGACATAGGGATATAAGTCTGTTCAAACGAAGCCAATTTGGTAGACGGCCATCTTGGATTTCGGCCAATTTTAGAAATATCTTTAAAAATCTCCGAAAGCGCTTTGGGGATCGATTCAAAACTGATGACATATCATCTAGGGCAAGAGTGTAACCATGTTTGTTCAAGAGAACTTGCAACTGGTTTGGCAGCCATCTTGAATCACCTAGTTTTCCTGAAAATGAGATCTCCAGAACCGCTGAAGGGATAAAGCCGAAATTTGGCAGATGATTAGGGACTAAAGGACATTAAAGTTTGTTCAAGAGAAGTTAGTCCGCCCAAAAACATGGCATGCAAGTGCGCCATTTTAAATTTCCGTGTTTTATGTTTTATTACCCAGCAAATCCAAGAATTCCGATGTTTAAAACTTACGGAAGCCCTGGAGCCTCGTGCTAATATTAACACAGTACTCTTTTCTTGGTCTACAAATAGACATTTCTTGAAACCCGTACAGAAGACATTTTACGCAGCTTGACCAGTAAATGGTTAAATAATTAAGTTTAAAATATGATCAAAATGTTTAAACGATAGTTGGAATTTCTGCACATGCGATTTATTGGCTTATGAAAACCTAATCTACAATTCTTTATTTCTTTTATAATATCATATGATAGAAAAATAGACTGATTTAGAAATGTATTACTATTTTCGCTGAAACGAATGCCGTCAGTAAAAATAATGACGATATGTGAAACTTTTGTCACTTGTATTGTTGGTTGTTTTTTTCTTAAATCTAAAAAGTATATTTAGATATCAGTCATGCAGTACAATTGAGGAATCCAGTTTATCAGTCAAGTATATAATGTTATAAGCAAATAGGTCACAGGTAGGTTGACGTCACAATTAAAATTATGTCATGCTTGCTGTATCTAAGTCTATCAGGAACTCTTAACCCTAACTCCAGAATTTGTTACAAAAAGTTAAATTTTCTTATAGAAAATGTCCATTTGCAGACCAAGAGAAGACTATTTTTGAAAATTTACCACTGGAATGACTGGCTCGGTTATCAAAAATAGTCTTCTCTTGGTCTGTAAATGGTCATTTCTCAAAACCACTGCAGAGGCCATTTTTGACTGATATGAGGGTTAAAGGGTTAATAATAGTCCGTCATATCTATGAAATTACCATTCTATTGAATATTTTGAAACTGATTTTACTGCACGACCCGTTTTCTGGAATTTAATGTTCAGGGGGTTCATGGATTGATCAATCTCAACACTGGATCTCAACGCTGGCAAAGCGTGTGAGGAGCTTAGCTAGAGATGGTCTGGACGTAGATAAAACTGGATTCATCCATTAAGAATATTTTCTCACTTGTGCTATAAAATAAATCATGATTTGTTACTGTTAATATGTTTATCGGATATTTCCTTTATTTTGTCAGAGTTTACGTTCAACTGTTGGATATTTTTCATTATGATGTAATCTGTTCACTGTGTTTACGTGACCCCTATCACCCATACCGGCCTGATATTTATGCTGTAAGAAATTTATTGTTTAATATTTTGGAAACTAATTTCGACTGGAAGAAACCGTGAAACTAATATATGAACTATAAACCCATTAACACTCAAGCTGGCCAAAAATAGTCCTGCAAAGGTCTTAAGACATGGCCATTTGCTAAGACTATTTTTGAATATTTCCCACTGAAATGACTGACTTGCTTGCTAACCACGCCAGTCATTCCAGTGTAAGTTCTCTAAAACAATCGCCTTGGTTTGAAAATTGATATTTTCTATGAGAAAATTTAAATGTTTTTGAACAACTTTAACCCTTACCATTCTGTTGTCAAAATGAAGAATTTTCACATTAAATTAAAAGATGAACTGGTGTTCATTTTTCAACAAATTTAGTGGAAGATATTATCCACCAAAATTGTAGAAAAATTTACACCAGTTTCTTTGCGATTGCCACAGTAAAAGATAGAACAATGACAACAGAGTGGTAAGGGTTAACAACTGAGGGTTGAAGGATTCATTTGATTTGTCCAGTTCTGCTATGTTTACTTAGTAGGCCTACGCAGACATGCATATAGTTCAAATGCACATGTTCTATTACCTGCCACGAGCCTAACCTGTACATTTCAAAGATACATACATGTGTGTATAGAGCTACAGAGTCAAGTGTTGTGAATATGCGCCGCTGAAATTGAGTGATCTGAGGTGACACAAATTTTAACACGACATTTGGTCATGATCTGGAAAATTGTTTTACAATTTAACAAAAAGATGTAAGGCGTCATGATCATCATGGTAATATACAATTTTTAACCCGTTGCACCTAAAATGGCCTGAATGGATTCTCCAGTCGGCTTGAGAAATGTCTATTTGTGAACCAAAAATTGATTTAAAAAAATTTACAATGTCTTCCTCGGTAACGCAGCCAGTCATTCCAATAGTAAATTTTCAAAGATACGAACATTTTCTATTCAGATTTTGTAAGAGCTGATAAAACGAATATTGTTGCTCATTTTGAAGAGGCGTTTGCTAAAATGTGGTAAATTAGAGAGCAATTATTGCCCACACCAAGTTTAACGCTTACCACTCTGATGTCAATAATTTATTGTGTCAATAGCAAAGAAACTGGTATACATTTTTCAACAATTTTGATGGATGATGTTGCTGTCTATGACAGCACCATCTTCCACCAAATTTGTTGAAAAATTGACGCCAGTTCATCTTAATTTAATTTGAAAATCAGTGAAATTGCACGCTTAGGATTCAGTAGTAATGAGCTTATGTCTAGTTTTGTCATGGATCAGAGTCATGATTACAGCAGTATTACTACTATCTACTCTTATTCTAGTAACCTTGGTCTCATGTCATTTGTGATTGTATAATTATATTTTGTGATATGGTAATCTTTATCTTCATTTGTCTTTTTAGTTTTTCACAAATCTAATGTGATCTCTGTATTCTTGATATTTACAGACAATTGTTAGATCTGAATTCTTAGACTAGCGCTATTTAACCCCTTGATGCCCAAATTTGTTCAAGAAAATAAAAAATTTCTCAGATCAAGAGATTATTTTTGAAAATGTGCCACTGACATGACTGCATAGTAGTGGAAAGTTTTCAAAAGTAGTCTTTTGGTCTGCAAATTGATATCATAAGAAAATTAAAATTTTTTTAATCCAATTTGAGCGTTAAAATGCACACTGTTCGTAGGCTGTCTTTGTTTATCATATTAGTTAATCCTTTATTACTAATTTTATTAGTTATTGCAGTTAGAGTTTATTGATAGAAATTCATTGAGTGTATTATAATATGGGACGTATATCTAAAATATGTCATCAAACGATCTTAGCAATAATGTCTGTCAACTTTGAGATTATTCGCTTCCAGTTTGCATGATCACCGGTGCTCATGTTGGTAAATGTTACTGAAAGCTGTAGATGAGAGCAGAAGCAACATTCAACAACACTTCTCAACATGAAAACAAATACTTGCAGAAGATTCTATAAAATTAAAATTTTTGCGACGTAACTGTTGCAGTATGCACAGCTCATAAATAAGTTAACATGTTTCCAAATCAGAAACACATTTGGTGGAAGATGGTGCTGTCTTAGACAGCAACATCGTCCACCAAAACAGTTTAAAAATGTACACCAGTTTCTTTGCTACTGGGACCGCAAAAAGACGGAATGTTGACACCAGAATGGTAAGTGGTAAAAACCAGGTTTAAATTTTGAATTAAAACTGCATGCTTTACAAACTATATGTATACAACCCAACACTCTTTCTCTCTCTCTCTCTCTCTCTCTCTCTCTCTCTCTCTCTCTCTCTCTCCTCTCCGACAGTAATACATACTGTATTTATCTTGATGCCTCATAGAAGCATTAGGGAATACTGTGCAGAACAAATAACTAGGTAAAAAAAATATCTTCGTTACATTATCTGCTTGAATATTAACAATATAGGAATTGCTGTAACACAATGCAAAATGGACCTCTAGTCATTGATAAATGCTCAGAAATTGCTCTGATATTTGCAAATCTTAATGGTAAATAAATTTCTCCATACCATTGTAGTGATCTGGGTGTAAATAAATCGTTCAATCATGTGTAAGGGTAGCGACATGCTGAGTTGGTAAATTTGAGATAATTGTGCTTTTCTGATATATTCTGCGTTTAGAAACTAGAATGCACTCTAGGGAGATGTTCACTCATGCCTTTGCACTCAGTTTTGACAATGCACTAAGTAACTGGGACAATAACTTTTGACCGGAAAGTAAATTTTGCTCTAGCCAGCCACAATATAAATCTGTTATAGTAGTGTTGATTTTACCTTGCATTTCAGAGTTATTGATTAAAATGCGTATTTCTATATGCATTACGTGACCATTGACGTTTGAACTTTGTCCGGAAACAACTTTTTGTCCCTAACCAACCGCAATATGAATGAATATTACAGATTTTGTGGTTCTACTTTCCTGCTTTTGTCCTTTTGACCGCAAACATAAATTTTCTGGACACTCATAATATGAATGTATGTGCCAGGCTTGGTGATTCTACCTCAGGATTTCAGAGATATTCTTCTGCCGGAGATATGCTTAGGGTAAACAGACAGACGGGCGGTACTAACTAAATAAATATTCCTAAATGCCAAATTGTGGTACTAACTAAATAAATATTCCTAAATGCCAAATTGTAAAAATGTGTAGCATGCCAAGTTAGCTGCTGCTCAGTCATTCCAGCGCTAATTTGACAAACATTATTTGGACTGAAAAGCTACATTGCCTGTTAACGACTCAACCTTAATCAATAACGGTTTAGCTTGAGAAAATATAATTGTCAAAAAATATAAACAATCGGATCTTTAAGACATTCTTGACTTAAACACTAGCAAACATTGGTTTAAAAAAGAAAATCCGATTATGAGTTCTAGGGCACTACATTTGAGAAGCAAGAATTCAACATCAAAAGCCTTGATTCGTAGGTCAGTCAGATGTGATACTTTCATGTTCAGTTGGATATACGACAGAATCCTGGCTTGGTGCACATGCGATAATTCAGTGCCAGTTATGATAATGCTAAACATATTTTATTCTTAGTCACCTTTTGAGTATAACTATTTTACACAAACAAGGATTGACTAAGAATTAAGGCATGTTTATCCTTCATTAATCTGTGATATTCTCTGTATAGAGAGAAATATTCGTGTTTATTCTCAGAATTTTATTTTTTTGTTATTGTGGTGCTATGCGTTGTACTATGGTGTCGATACATCATTGTTTTAAGGTTAAATTCTAGTCCGATAAACGTCTAACGAATGTAAAATAAATTACTTTACTACCTCATTGTGTACAGTAAAAATATGGCTAATAAAAATATGGCTAATTATATAACGCACACAGACAGAGTACCAGCGATTTAAAGAAAAAATGGTTTCTAGCTCGTGTACAATGCATACATAACATGCGCAGGGAAGCTATTGAATATATTGAAACTAATTTGACTGGGAGCTGTTGCTGGCATAGTCAGCAACCGTTCCCGGTCAAATTAGTTTCAAAATATTCAACAGAATATTCCCAGCATGAATTAAGTTGTTTGTGGGCTATGCGTGTTAAGGGGTTAACCCTTAGCACAATGGTGTCAATATTCTATCTTTTACTCTGTCAATATCAAAGAATCTGGTATACATTTTTCAACAATTTCGCTGGAAGATGTTGCTGTCTAAGACAGCACCATCTCCCACCGAAGTTGTTGAAAAATGTACACCCGTTCATCTTTTAATTTAATTCGAAAATTAAAATTTTGACACGAGTAGTAAGGGTTAAGGAAGAGTAAGAAACGTGTAAGAATTAAACGCTAATGCTGTTTTCAATCAAACACTAATGCCATTTTCAATCATTTCCACATGCAGCTTGAAACATACAAATTCAAGGAATATTGATTCGGGAATACCTACATTAATATTAAATAATATTGTCGTGATCAACCACACACACCAGAGACAAGAAATTTGTAACAACGTAAGAAAACGGTCAGCGCACTAATACGGAAAATAAAGAAAGTTTTGGCATCATTGACTCCCAGTCAAGCTATATTCGGTGTTCCCTAAATTAAACTGCATTCCTGTATGGATGCTCTTTGAAATGGATACTTACGTTTTAGAAATACGGGTTAGCGCAACAAAGTTTGTCTGCCCAGCGGAGCACGCTCTCCATTCTGGTGAAGTTGGGTGACAAATAAGAATTGGCCTTATTTTATTAAGCGGTGTGTAAATTTGACATCAAGCCACAGCTATTTGTCCTATCTATTGTATCAGTAGATTATGACATAGTGCGATTGCTGTACATAGGCATAACTGTATCATTGTACATATATTACATAGATCATTGAAATAAACATTTGAATTATTGATTCTGTTGTCTCATTAATTTCAATTGTCAATATCACCAAGTTCTATAGTATCCTGACAGCCTGGATTATCAATAATACCCCCTCTTACCTTACAATCCTATATATATATATATATATATATATATATATATAAAATATATTATATATGTATGTACCTACGTACGTGCGCGCGCGCGAGTCTTAACTGTCTCCAACAACTGTCAGTCAAATGGTTTTCAAAATATTTAGCGGGTACAGAGATATAACCCTTTGAATGTCGTCTTCAAAACCTCAGCAGTCAGATCGTTAACAGTAAAGATTGTCATGAAAATGGAAATTGTTACTCAGTGATTGTGCAGACTGAAAATTTACTGTTGTGTTTTACTGGACAGATAGTACATTTAATAAGTGTTATTAACCTGCAATGGACATTCAATAATCATCTCATGGACTTGAAATGGACATTTCTCACTGCAGAAGCCGTTTGTGGCCAGCTTGAACATTAAAGGGTTAAAGTTTGGATTAAATGTTGATCTGAAGAGGTTTTTGTAACTTCAAAGGCAACCTCTCGCAAGTCTTGTAAGTTTTGTCATATTTTGAGTTGGTTACTTCTAGCATGCTAGTGCGTAAATGGGTATAACCTACCACCACATATATAAACTATTCAGACAGCATGGTTTATCTTTTTTTGTAGTTATTTATACCAAATCTTGTTAAAAGGGTCTTATAAATATCATCAATCGTCATCATGAAAATAAACTCGCATAGTATTTGTCCTTCAAATTTTATGCCCAAACAGCCCGACTGGGTGAATTTATTCCATGCCTTTTTCCTTTAAACTACTCAAGAATCACTGGAATCAAATTTGCCAGGAAGCATCCTTTGGTCAGTTCCAAGATTATTAGGGCTCAGTTCCTGTTCCGATACAGAAGCCCTCTAGTAATCACCACGTCTGTCTGTCCGTCCACAATATCTCGTAAACAGCATATCATACAGAACCGCTTCAGATATTTTAATGAAACTTGGTCTGTGCTTCTGTTATAATACGCAGATGTGCTGTTTGAAGAATTTGCTTTGATAGGTCCAATATTTTGGGTGAAAATGGGCCTTTAATATAAAAACTCTGGATTTTTGTCAATTTCCTCATAAACAGCATATAAAGAATTGCTTAAAATAATTTAATGAAACTTGTCCGGTGACTTCTTTATGATGGGTAGAGGTGCGTTTTGAATGATTCATCTTTATAGGTCCAAGATTTTGGGTGAAAATTGGCATTTTAATGCAAAAAACAAGATTTTTGTCAATTTTCTCGTAATCGCCATATCATACAGAATCGCTTAAAATAATTTAATAAAACTTGATATATGCCTCCGTTATGATACGCAGATGTGCCGTATGAAGGATGCCCATTTATAGGTCTAAAATTTTGGTTGGAAATGGGCTTTTTAATGCGCAAACTAGATTTGTGTCAATTTCCTCATAAACACCATTATACAGAATCGCTTAAAATAATTTAACGAAATAGCCTGTGGCTTCTTTATAATGGATAGATGTGCCTTTTAAAGTGTTCACCGTTATACGCCCAAGATTTTGGGTGAAATGCAAAAACAAGATTTTTTATAAATATTATTGTTCAATTTTAAATCGAGTTTGTTTGTGACCCTGATTGGTTAATTTATGTGGTGGACATATTGAATGACAGTTTTCGAAACTACAACTTGCCAGAATCAGTGAAGTCAAAGGTCATTAAGTTTGTCAAAAGGAAGGTGATTCATGAAAAAACTAGGTACAGAGTCTAGGTGTGAGATAGATGCACATTCTAATTGGTGTAGAGAAGTCACATAGTCCTCTCGGGGTGGAGCTTAAACGCCCATATACAGTGCCCATGGGCTACTCTAATGGGTGTTGGTTAACCCTTTCATAACGAAACCGGCCTCTGCAGGGGTCTTAAGAAATTTGTATTTGCAGGTCAAGAGAGGACTCTTAAAAAATTTTACCACTGGAATGACTGGCTCGATAACTGAGCCAGTCATTCCAGTGGTAAATTTTCAAAAATAGGCTTCTTGGCCTGCAAATGGACATTCAATAAGTAAATATTTTAATTTTTTGAACAAATTTAGTCATTAAAGGGTTAAAAAAAACCTCGGCCACTAGAGCAGGCTATAGTCAACAAACTGATGGTTACTTAGCGGATAAAGCATCAATTTTTGTGTAAGTTCTCATTTGGACTTATCATTTAATATTAATTAGCCTAGGAGCACACTTCAATTTTTCCAATTTTCCAAGATGGCCGCCAAGATCTAAGATTAGACTATTACATATCTGCTTCTAGAAATCCCACTAAGGCAAATGAAGTGTCAAAATAACAGTTTCAAGATCACTGAAAAAGATTCTTGTCTAGTACACATTCAGTGTCTCCAATTTTCCAAAATGGTGGCCAAAATCAAAGATGGTCCTCTCTTGACCTGCAAATACACATTTCTCAAGACCTGCAGAGGCCGGTTTCGTTATGAAAGGGTTAACCAACACCCATTAGAGTAGCCCATGTGCACTGTATCAATGACACTAGAATATTACATCTAGTTCTAGATATCACAGTAAAGCAAATGTGTCACAATAGGGGGTTTCAAGGTCACTGAAACTGATTCTGGACTAGGACACCTGAGTGTTTCCGATTTTACGGAATGTCGGACAAATTAGATGTCCACCAGTGAGAGTAGAATATTATATGTTAGAAATCACAGAAGGCCGGCATGAGAATCTTCCTCTTTTTGGTTGATTTCCTCCCTTTTAACAAAATTTTGTGAAATATTTTCCATTTCTGTCTGAAAGACCCAAAACAGATGTTTTTAGCTCACCTGGGCCAGCTTATTCCGTGGCAACCGTCCGTCAACTTTTTCTTTAAGCGACCACTGCCGATTTCAATTATATTTTGAAGGAAGCATCCTTACGGCATAGAGATTGATCAAGGCTTTTTCAAATGAAACCGTTCAGCCAATTTGGCAAGTGACCATCTTGGATTTTGACCGATTTTTAGAAACATCCAAAAATCTCCGAAACCGTGTTGGTAATCGATTCAAAAGTTTGTTCGAAGTAACATGATTGACTAAATACTTCGCTGGTCATCTTAGATGACCTAGTTTTCACGAAAACGACTTCTCTAGATCCGGACAAGATATGGGAGATTAGGGACTAAGGGCCATGAAAGTTTCTTCAAGGGAAGTTGCTTAGTAAAATACATGGCCGCCATGGACCAATCAAAATGTGACGAGTTTGGCAGACCTATTGAATTTTTTTATTTGATGGATTTTTTGCCACTTGAAACTTTTGAATAAATAGTTTGCCAGCGTTTTTGGATCATTTCACTGCCAAAAATTGCCATACTAAAGCAATAGAAAATTTTTAATGGCTTGGCGCAAATGACTGGGCTAATTTTGATTATATTTGGCAGCATCCTTAGGGCATTGAGATCCATGTTCGTTCAAACGAAGCCGATCCTCAACACGGGTGGTGTGTGGGCGGAGCTTAGTTAGAGATGGGCGGGGCAAAGATAAAACTGGAAAGATCCATTAAATGGATAAGAATAGTAGTTACCTAATTTTCAAATTAACTAATGAACTGGTCTACATTTTTGAACAAATTTGGTGGGAGATGGTGCTGTCGTAGACAGCAACATCTTCCACCAAAATTGTTTTAAAATGTACCAGTTTCTCTTATATTGACCGAGTAAAAGATAGAATATTGACGTCAGAGTGGTGGTACGGGTTAAGCCATGCAGTCCCGAACCTATAAACGAGTACACTGTTCGTCTGGCTGATCTCATTCTTATTTCCGTCGTAACCTTGTTGCAGAGTTTGACACGCTCACTGTAGAGGGGTCGTTTTCAATCTATGCCCTGCCCATTTCTAGCTCAGTTCCTCCCATGTTTTATGTGTGTAGGTAGGAATCAATTTATGCACCTTGATTCCTGATTTCACAGAATCCCAATTTCAAGGTACTTCTACACGTAACCTGTTGAATATTTTGAAACTAATTTGTCTGAGAGATGGTGCTGCCTGCTATTGCCGCCTATGGCATCAAAGGCGCCCAGTCAAATTTGTTTGAAAATAGTCAACATGTTTATTAAATAGCAAACACACCAAAGACACAATTCCTACACGTGGTGGTCTCTTCAGTGTCAGTGAAGGAGCTTAATATGTCACTATGTATTGCAACATCAGCCTACATGTGACGTAATGGATCTGCAGTTTCTGCTATGTCCCGCCCACCTCTAGCTAAGCTCCACCCACATCTCGCTCGTGTTGGGATCGATCGATCTCCGAACTCCATGACTATCAATTTCCAGGAAACTATACATGTAAGCTATTGCATGCAGCAGTTTCGTTCAGATATTTCTGCAGTGTTTGGAAGTCTGCATTGTCCTTTACTGTCAAGTAGATGACAGAATTATGGTACTTGAATTATTCTTCAGATTTTGGAACTTGGAAATGAAAGGGATAATTAATTCGTATACTTGTTAAAACAAGGAGGTATGATAGTAGATAACAGAAAGAATAAAACCTTTATTTTTAGATCTTTAATAAAATATATTGACTTTGTTTTCAGTCATTTTCTCATCAGTTTATGGCGTAACTACACGAGCTCTTTATGGAGCCTTATTCCCCGTCACTACTGTTAAGTCTCAATCGCTGTCACTTTCACCATCTTCGTCTTCTGATATAACAAAACATTGGAGCAAAATAACAAAACCTGTCACCATTGGTGCACAGATGGGCAGACAGACATCATATGCATATTAGCTGGACAGACAGGCAGATATAGACAGATGGTTAGATGTACGTATCATGATAAGTCAGTTCAGCTGAGCCAAAAATGTGTTTGTCATGCAGAAAGCTTTTTTGGTGATGTGTATGTGCGTGTGTGGAATAGCGTACTGGTCTCCTTACAAACATGTAAACAAGTTGCTTGATTTCGTAAGCGTGCCCTGACTACGTTTTTGTATGATTTGACTGCTTTCATGGAATTCACTGATGAAGATTGGCCTGTTGAGTTTGGTGGCCTTTTTGTTAGACATATCTGGATAGAGGATTAATTTTCTGTTTTGGTGGAAGACCTGCGCCTGTATGAGTAGCGTCTGCGGGTAGCCTCTGCGTAATGGCCAATTAAGTCTGTGCTGTTTGATGTAATCTGTATCCTGTGTGCATATTCTACATAATCTCGCGCATTGACCTAATGGTCCTGCGTTCTTGCATGATTTCGGATGGGAAGATGAATCGTGTAGGTAGCCACGCGTGCCTGCAGGTTTCGTGTACAAGGAGACGATATGTCCGTCATCACCTTTCATGACATGTGTCAAGGAAGGTCACCTCACTGAATGAATGTTCTGTGAATTTAATGCTCTTATGGGCTGAATTCATGTACTTGAAGAACTCTTGGAGGCCGATTTCTCCGTGTTCCAATACTATAAAGATGTTGTCGATGTATCTGCGGTATAGGGAAGGATGGTGTGGAGCATTTTCTAGTAATTTAGTTTCTAGATTGCTCATGAATATACAGGCATATGTGCAAAGTGGCTTTGCTTCCCATTGCTATCCCTCCTACCTATAGGTCATGTTTTCCACAGAACTCGAAGTTGTTTAGTTCCAGTACTATTTTCAGCAGATTGTTGTTGGGGTTTGTTGTTCCATATCGTTCTAGTTTCTTGATGAATTCTGTAGTGTCTTCGACATAAGATTTAATTTTTGTCACATGTTTTTATGTGTTCATCTAGGAAACTGCTGATTAATTTTATGGGGCATCCGTTTCCGCTTGTGATTGGTCTACCTGGGACAAGACCGTGTTTCTTAGGTTTGTGTATTTTGGGGAGGAGATAGAAGTGTGTAGTCTTGGGTGATCCAGGCATACTTTGTACTAAGTTCATATGCAACGCTGTTCGGTCTTCATTGATTTCCATATAAAAGTTAGTGTCTGCTAATTGTCTGTGTGCTTCAGTTATGTAATCGGTGGTGTTCTGTACTACCGTGGTTTGACCCTTTCCGGTCTCTTTATAACTATTTCTGCGCTTTTTAAAAGGTTATAAATGGCGTCTTTCCATTTTCGAGAAATCACCTGTTGTTTTCCGTGCGTGATATGTTTAGCGAATGCGCATTTTAATGCTCTTAAAAAGTTATCCAATTGAACATCGGCCCCAGTCTGTAGGGGTGAATGTCCCCAGATAACATGTAGACGTTGGCTCAACCGTGGCAACAGGTTGGCTAATCGCAGTTGGCATTACAACATTGGCCCAACGTTGGTTGTATCACTTGTTTGCCAACTTTGGGCCGGCATTGGAAATTTCACAGTAAATCAAACAAAAACGACATATCACCTTTTAATTTTTAAATTGTTAAATTATGCTCTCTGGTGTGCTATTTTAATATCTTCATAGATTTATGGCGGTTGTCTCAACGTTGACCCAATAACATATTGCCAATGTTGGGCCGATGAGCAAAACTACGTTGGGCCAACGTAGTGGTAAACGGTGGGCCAACGTTTGTTTGCTATCAGGGTCTTCTTGGGCAGACTTATCTTTTTGGAGAACCGGTTCATTTAGAGGCACTAATGGATGCAGTGGAAGCGGACGGTGACCCTGATTGGTGGAAGTAGGCTAGAGCGCGGGGTGTACGGGTTTGGTGTGGAATGGAGGGTGAGACGTAATCTTCAGCAAAACGTAGAGAGGATCCCTATAAACCAATATCCGGTTCGAATACCGACGGAGAGAATCCAAGGCCTTTATGAATAAGGAGTAAGTGATTCCGTTGTAACCGTTATTAATATTATTATTAATATTATTATTATTCGAAGCATTGTTGCTAGTATTTCCTGTATGAAAATTAGAATTTATTTCTGATGTAATTTGACTCAGGGTTGTTGCTGTCTAAACAGCAACCACCTTTGATTAAATTATTTTCAAAATAATCATCAGAATTTACATGGAATTAGTTGAGAAATAATCAGATTTTGGCTCTGTACCTGCTGTTATGTAAAATCTATTTCTGTTTATTGACATGTTGATGAATTGAATGGTAAATTTCTGTATAAATGTGAGCTGAAAGTTGTGTGCAAGGAGAGCGATAGACAGAAGATAGCGTGGGATTTAGCTGTGCCACACTAGACTGAATAAAAATTGAAACTGCTGTATAAGTACAACTGATGATTATTGAATGGTGATATTCTACTGAAAAACAAGTTATTTAACATTTAGTGCGAGTTGTTTGTTGTTCATATTGAAGAAGTATTCAACCAGCTGTTTGGCTGTCAATCAATCAGCCATGAAGTTAGTAATCAGACAGTCAATGGACCTTTGCAGAGTAATGAAGTTATATGACGTCATAATCAGCCAAGCGGCATGTAGGATGGCGTCATAATCATTATGTCATAAATGATTCTATATGGCCGTCTTTAACTCTTAAAGGTCTGGCACATTGTGTGAATTGCATGTCTCTACTATTTAATAAACATGTAGTTGAATATTTTGAAACTAATTAGTTCAAAAATATTCAACAGCTTACCTTTATAGTTTTCTGGAAATTGATAGTCAGGGAGTTCAGAGATCGATCGATCGATCCCAACACGAGCGAGGTGTGGGTGGAGCTTAGCTAGAGATGGGCGGGGCATAGCTAAAAATGGAAAGGTCCATTGAGATCACAGTTAATCAGTCAGTCCGCCAGTTAGTCCATCCGAGTCACTAAGATAGGCATTTTATACCAGTCCGTTGGCAGTCTTTCCATCCGCTGACCCACGGTTAGAACTGTGTCCCCATGGCTGAATAATCGTTTCAATAGTATCATCAACAGAGTCTAAATGCTTCATTAGCAAGATGAAGTCAGAGATTTGTGAAATCTATACATCACATGCGCAACAACAATTTTCCGTTATAAACAGCTACGTCACGCGTAGGCTGGTGTTATAATCAATTGCATCATGAATGACATGATTGGGCATTGTTGCTACATGTACAGTTTTCTGGAAATTGACTCCGGTAGCGCAGGGATCGATTTCTCCCAACACGGGCAAAGCGTGGGTGGATATTAGCTAGCGACGGGCTGGGGATAGCGAAAACCAGTTTCTTCCATTGAGTAACTACAAGTAAGCTGTTAAATACTTTACTTTGACATGAAGCTGCAGCTAGGCAGAAACCTCTTTCTTTTTCGTATCGGAGCTGTCATTTTATTGTGACATCAGTGCTGTATTTTGATTACCATGTCAAATACTTGACTGACAATGACACATCAGATCCCTCATTTAATACATTGCGATGAATATCATAAACACAGGCATTTAAATAGACGATATGTTAGTCCGAGTCTGCTCTGACTCAACCCACACCTAGGACAGATATTTGGACAGACTGCCGGGGCGGCCGTCAGTCTGTCCAAATATCTGTCACATAGGTGCAGAACTTGGCCTAACATACACAAATTTGTCACAAAATCATCAAACATTGTATATTAACCATTTAACCCTCGAATTTGTTCACGAAAATTTCAATTTTCTCATAGAAAATGTCCATTTGCAGATCAAAAGAACTTTAAAAAAAATTTACCACTGGAATAACTGGCTCGGTTATCGAGCCAGTCATTGCAGTGATAAATTTAAAAAAATAACCTCTTGGTCTGCAAGTGGAAATTTCTCAAGACGACTGCAGAAGCCATTTTTGGCCGACATGAGGGTTACAGGGTTAATGCATCTTAAAGTAAAGCTATATATTGTAGACAACAGGTAGGACAGCATGACCTACTTTTCAAAATTCACTCTAGCAAAGGAAATATTAGTAAAATTCAAACAAGTTCATGAAGATATTTTTATATCATATGTGGATTTAGCAAATACATTTGAAATGACATCTCAAATACGTCATGTGACGAGTGGCCTACTTTTTTCATGGTTCCATTATTAAATGTAACCAGACATAAGCAGCAATATCATTAATATTTTGAAACTAGTTTGATTGGAAGATATTGTTCCATTCAAATAAGTTGCAAAACTATTCATTTCAATGTCATTGAAGGTTTACGCCAGGTGTTAACGACGATGACAAACAGTTGGCCTGCATTGCGTTAGAATTAGACTTAAGTTAGACATCCCGAGAAAGCTCATCAACATTTTTAAGCACAAAAAAAATCCAGGATGGCTGCCAATTTCGCAAATGACAAATTTGAAATCAACATACTGAAAAAAGACAGCCACCAGTCAAATTGGCCAATCGGCTTCATTTGAACAAACTTGGATATCTATGCCCTAAGCATACTTCCTGCCAAATATAGTTAAAATCAGATCACTTGAGGTCATTTAAAGAAAAAGTCGAACGGACGGATGACGGAGGGTTCCTGCGGCATAAGCTGACTTGACCTTTCAGGCCAGGTGAGCTAAGAATATTGTGATTTTAATTGACACTGCATAAAGTATGTTGTATTTAAGTCTAATATTAAAGTAACATTGTTCGCTATTCACCTGTCATTGCTACCATCCACCACCCACCCGGCTTACACTGAGTGTTGATTCCAGTCAGAATACCCCACCCGAATAGATGACATAGTTAAATATTGTATTTACCACATCTTTAGTTATCCAATGATCATATTTGATGTGAAATCAATTTGATTGTCACAAAGGTATATTTTAATCGCTCACAGCAACATCCATCGCAATAAGATAAAAAGGGCACCATTATATATCATCACAAACTACGAAATTTATTTAGAGTATTTATTTTTATTTTATATAGAAAACATATGAATTTAAATTCATTCAACAACTCAAAAAATTTCATGTCGTCCATCTTGTATAAAACAATTGATTTACTTATTTTTTCTGTACAATTTAATTAATGCGTTTGTTTATCTACAATGAGACGGCTGATAGACCTAGTAGAGAAATATATTACACTTTATACATAATATGATCTGGAAGAAGATATGAACATAATAAGCCGTAGTAATATTTATAATGTTACTATGGTAACTAATTACTAAAAACAAAATAAAGATGAATATGATGTAATATTAAATTATTATATTTTATCTCTGGGGTTGTGTAATTCTGTTTTTAAAGCATGCTAATAGGTAACCGTTTAAACCCTAAATTTCCATTGTATTGATTACAAGGCAACTATACAGGTTAAGCTGTTGAATATTTTGAAACTAATTTGACTGGAAGCTGTTGCTGCCACCCAGTCAAATTAGTTTCAAAATATTCAATAGAATATTAATTCACATCAAAAAGATTTTTTGGGGAGTGTTACTGGTTTACAAGGTTGAAATGGTTAAAAGTTAAAAAAAACAGCAATTACTGCGATATAGGTAAAGTATAATGGATTACAATCGGTACTTTATTAAATAATATTTTATTCAAATTATCTTAAATTTTATACAAAAAGTAATTCAAATGAAATAATGAGATCGGAGCATTACATAGGGGTGGGTGGTTACAAACACATCAAAATACAAGAGGCCCAAGGGGCCTGTATCGCTCACCTGAACTTATTGGCCACTGACATATCCGAACAAAATGAGATGACCACTGGAACTAGATGATATTTCACGAGTTTTGAATCAATCCCCCAAGCGGTTTCGGAGATTTTTGAAGACATTTTAAACTAGAGCCGACCTCCAGAGGATCTTTTTAACCAAATTTGGTTGAAATCTATCAAGAAACCAAGAAGTGTTTTGACAGTTTTCGGTAAATTTTGCACAAAATCTAAGTTTTTCACACAAAAAATTAAAATATCAAAAATCTGAATACACGTATACCGCCGTATGATCGTTCTAGCTAGATTTGATTGAAATCTGCAAAGAGACTAAGGAGATGCATTTTGACACTTTCCGGTAAATTTGCAACAAAATCTAAGTTTTTTACCCCAAAATTTGAAATATCAATAACCTGAATAGATGTTCTAGAGCCTACCCATAGGATCATTCTAGCCAAATTTGGTTGAAATCCGGCAAGCCGTTAAGGAGGAGATACATTTTAAAGCAAAAGTTGATGGATGACGGACGGTCATCACGGCATAAGCTCACTTGGCCAGGTGAGCTAATAATGCTACACAGACAGGATAAACGTGTATACACACAAATATAGATAAAATATTCTAATAATATATTTAAAAATATATTTGAAATTATACAGTGTTTGTCGAAATGAAATTATGTGCAAGAATGATGAATGATACATATATAGGCAATGAGTCCAAATCTGCAAGGGTGTTTACAGGTGGGAGGGAGGGGCCTATAACAATACACTCATCAATACTTGAGTTTTCCGCGGCGATGATGGTGGTCTCTTCGCATGATGTCTGTATATATAGAACTAACCGCAGAGATTTCTTATCTAGTGGGTAGGTGTGTGTAGGGTATCATTTTAACACTAATGGTCATACCGAGGCAGTCATTCGTGATAAATTTTCAAAAATTGTATTCTCTTGGCCTGTAAATGGACATTCAATAAGAAAATAATTACATTTTCTTAACCAAATTTGACCAGTTAAAGGGTTGAGCAATAAGTAACCAATGCGGAATGTTTAGAAACTTGAATAATACAAGATGAATTATGACATTTGCTGACTGCTTGAATAACTGATCCAGTCATTCCAGTGTTAAAAATTTTCAAAAATAGTCTTCTTGTGGCCGACAAATGGACATTTACTAAGCAGAAATTGCAACATTCTTGATAAATCTTGACCATTAACTGGTTACTACATATGCTAAGAATCTAAATGGAGACTTACATGTACAGTACAGCTCATAAATAAGTTAAAACATTTCCCAACAATTTTGAATATATAAGAAATGTCATGTTGAATATTTTGAACATAATGGACATATCCATATTTGTCCATCCATCAAATGATGTCATAATCAACTATGTGATCTATAAGATGATGTCATAATCATGACATCATGAATGACTCGATATTGTCCGTCTTTAACGCTTAATAGTCCGACATGTTGTACGAATTGTATGTATTTAAGATGTAATAAATATTTGGTTGAATATTTTGAAACTAATTAATTTCAAAATATTTACCAGCTTATCTGTAGTTTTCGGGATCCCAACGTGGACAAGGTGTGGGTGGAGCTTAGATAGACATGGGCGGGGCATTGCTACAACTGGAAAGGTCCATTGGATTGGACGCCATTGCTTCCAATCAAATTATGTTCCAAATATTCAACAGTACATTATATTTTGTTTTTGAAACATGTAGTTATTTCTAAGCAGTACTGTAGAGACACGTAAGATTGTGAAAATCAGAACATTGTTACCTGGACCTTTGAAAATTATTACGCGAAAAGATGGTCAAAATAATCACATGATGGTGGCACACGCAAAAACACAATTGCAGATTTGAACTTAGTGGCCACACACATGTACGGGATCTCTGGAATAGAGTAAGCACTTCACCAATGAATTCCCTATATCTCATTTTCAAAACTGTTGAATATTTTGAAATTAATTTGACTGGAAGCTGTTGCTGCAACCGCTTCCAGTAAAATTAATTTCAAAATATTCAACAGAATGTTTTATATCATAAAGAATATACTCTTTCTAGGATTTGTCGGTGAAAAGGTTAAGTCAATGTACTGACTCTATTTAGTTAATAATCATTAGTTAATTACGTCATAATAATAATAATTTATTTTACATTTAATAGATCTAGAACACACTTAATAGAAATAGAATCATGGATAACTATATAGTGATGAGCATAATTATATAATTACTTGTAAAATTGGTCCATCAATCGCGGAATGGAAAAAGGAATTAATTTTTTTTTTAACGGAGAAAATAATATCATATTACATCATCAGTTAACCAATAATAACGCCTCTAGGCATTTCTCAGTAAGATAACAAAGGCACTCACAGAGTGCACATAATGTGAAACATTGCTCGGGTATAATCCTAAGCAAAATATTACGGCCTGTTGTGTGACTCATGAAAACTAGATCGCTAACGCAACGAAAATGTACTGACATTAATACTCACAATAGATTATTATTCGCAAGGATATTTTACTAAAGAGTTCAAGTGAAATCGATCCCGGGGAATTTAAATTTCAAAGAATTTAAATCAGATGTTTACCGTTGCCAGAAAATTCATATTTATATCTTGTTGAATATTTTGAAACTAATTTGACTGGGAGCTGTTGCGGACTATGGCCACAGGTTCCTGACAAATTAGTTTCGAAATATGCAATTCAGCTTTGCTGTGTAGCTGTCTTGGATATTAAGATACTGGACTTTCATAGATAAAATATCCAACAACAACAAATTCATTAATTTCTAGATTTTGGGATAAGAATTCCAAAGATCCCTAGTACGGAAACCCAAAATGTAAAAATAAACCAAATAACACAAATTGTCATTTGATATTTAACCTACATATACACCGGAAAAAATATGCAAATTTGAAAATTGAAACAAGAAATGAAACAGAAATTAAATTCTGCGATAACTGAATATTAAACATTTATCCATTGTCAAGAAAATCTGATTATTTGATTCCACTTGTAGGTTTTGAAAATTGACTACTGGCTCGGTAACTGAGCCAGTCGTTGTTGTGGTAAATTTTCAAATGTTTTCGCTTTGCCTACAAAGGGACATTCCTCAAGCCCACTGATGAAGCCATTGCCAACTATGTGATGTTGTAGGATGACGTCATAATAAATTAGCTAAGCTCATCACAAACGCTTAATTGATGATAGACTAAGCATTGTTGTACGAATTGTAGGTCTCTACTATTAAATAAACATGCTGTTGAATATTTGGAAGCTAATTTAATTGGGTGCTGTTGCTGCCATAGGCAGCAACAGCACCCAGTCAAATTAACTTGAAAATATTCAACCGCTTACCTGTATAGTTTTCTCGAAATTGATGGTCAGGGAGTTAAGGAATTGATCGATCCCAAAATGGGGCAGTGTGGATGGAGTTTAGCTGGAGATGGGCAGGGAATAGCTAAAACTGGATTCCTCCATAAGGTGTCCATTCTCAGGCATGTGTCAGGGCATCTGCGCTGAAATACAACATCTACAAGATGCCACGGCTACCTAAAAGCGTAGCGCACTTTGGGAAAAAGCTATTGCACGTTCAAAGTTAAGTTGCATACATGTGAAAATGAGGTTCCATTTCACATGTTAAAACTTACATGACTTATACAAAGCCTGAAATATTTGCATTTAAATAAGTTTTATATCAATATCGTCACTATATATCAAGATAGCAGCATTTGCTTAATATATAATTATTAAGGCTTTGTGATTTAACAGGCGTGTAGTACATGTACATTTATCATACAAAGTTTGCATAGACAGAAGCGTTATTAGGCGATCTCGATCACATTATTGATTATTTATATCGATGTTTAGGACAGGTTTTAACTACTCAAACCAGATTGTCCAACTAGACATCCCAGATACAACAAATTAATAATCACATGGAAAATGTTATCTTGAATATTTTGAAACTAATTTAATTCGAATCTGTTGTTCTCTAAGACATCTTAGTCAGTCAATTTAGTCTCAAAATAAATTTAGTTTCAAAATATTCTAGTTTCCACTTTCCAGTTCACCTGTCCGGTTGCTCTGAAATTAAAGTTCAGAGGTCAGGCACATCATATATTGTTAATACCAGGCATGACACTCTATCGTTGAGACATCTAGGTCTTTGTCAGACATGTCAGAACGTTGAACATAATTTGGTAGACAGACAAACCCAACTTACAAGACATCTCATAAATAAGTTAAAATGTTACCAAAACAAGAACCGAAACATGTTAGTATAATTTTGAACACGATTTAATAAATGTCCTATTGAATATTTTGAATATAATTAGATTGCATGACATTGCTCTACCAATCCAAATATGTTCAAAATATTCAACAACAACACGTTTTATTTTGTATTGGAAACATTTTACCTTATTTCTGAGAGGTACTTTACAAATACTGCTTGTGGGTCCCAACTAACAATGTCACCTATCAACACTTTAACCCTCGAATTTGTTTTAAAAATTTCATTTTTTAAAATAGAAAATGTCCATTTTCACACCAAGAGAAGACTATTTTTGAAAATTTACCACTGGAATGACTGGCTCGGTTATCGAGCCAGTCATTCCAGTGGTAAATTTTCAAAAATAGTCTTCCCTTGGTCTGCAAATGGACATTTTGCAAGACCACTGCAGAAGCCGTTTTTGGCTGATATGAGTGTTAACAGGTCAATTATGATTCTCAATGTATTTATATCCAGTCATTGTCCAACAACAGGCGATGACTGGATACTGAACATCCTAATTAAATTAAATTTCTTTAAATTTAAAATTTGAAAACAAATTTAACCATTTAAAACATGAAATTCCAGCGTCTAAATTTGTAAATTTCAAGACAACTATTTAATAGGAAAGCTGTTGAATATTTTGAAACTAATTTGACTGGGAACTGTTACTGCCATAGGCAGCAACAGGTCCCAGTTAAATTAGTTTTAAAATATTCAACAGTATATTGTCACTTCAAGTCTGTGGGGGTGAAGATTTAAAAATGGAATGTTGCCTGGACTATGATTCTAGATTTTACATCTAGTTTCGCTTATAATATTGTTAAACAGTTTCTCGACCTATTCTAGGTTGGTGTGCAAGCCAGAGGTACTTGTGGGGAGAAACTTAAGAAAGAATGATAAAATTCCTGTTATGCGTACAAAGCATGTAAAGAGCTATACACCAGATTATACCTGAATATAAGAATACCAGTAAGCGGCTATAACAATGTTTCTCAGTATGAGTGGATAGCTTTGTCCATACCCCAGAATGTAGGCTTGTACAATTATGTCATAAGATGATGTTGATCATTACAGAGATTATGTTGGATTTAAAAGCGGCACGAATGACGATGATAATATTTATTAATTGTAATATCGAGAGAAATATTCGTGACTTTGACCCATCAATTAACCTTTTAACCCTTCAATTGGTTCCAGAAAATTATCGAAAATGTCCATTTCCAGACCAAGAGGATATTTTACGAAAATTTAGGAATGACTGACTCAGTATCTTCTTTACGTCTGCAGATCGACACTTCCTATTGAGAAAAAGGCTAATTTTATCTAGATTTTGTCCATTAACATCTTCAATGATGAAACCTACTTTATCTCACTTTCAGCGGCAGCGCCTTGATGCAGTTAAGTTGTTGAATATTTTGAAATTAATTTGCTTGGAAGAGTGGAAGTCATTGCTGCCTTCAATTCCGATCCACAGCACCCAGAAAAGTATCTCTGATGAGAGGGAAATTCTATTTTAATAATTTGCACAAAGAATACGGCTCTGACATGTCTTGGTAAATCATTGTACCGTGAGGTGCGAAAGGTGTAATTAATTTTGAAAAGAATACGTCCTAGACATACAGAATAACCAGGCAAAATTGCCATTATTTTTTGGGGTGTGTAGAGGGAAACTAGTCACGATTTTTACAGGTGAATAATTGCGCAAGCCTACATCGCCATGATGGATGGACTATATTGTAGATGCATGTGTATGTTGTAGATAGCAATAATGTTTAGACTGTAAGTAAGATTGGGTATTAAGTTAACTGGCTGACTGCTCCACTCTGGACAGGCTGAATATTTTGAAACCAATTTGACTGAAAGTTGTTGGTGGCTTAGCCATCAACAACTTTCACTCAAATTGTTTTGAAAATATTCAGCATATCCAGAACTAAACCACATGGAAAATGTAGTCTGCAGAAATTCAGCAGGCAGAAAATTACATGTAATAATCCATACATTCGCTCCAACATGACTAGTCCAAGCAGCTAGACCTGGCCACAATCTATGGAAGTAATGACATGGTCCAATCTGATAGAGAATATCAAAACATTTGCTTAGTCAATGTCAATTTTCAGGCCAAGATAAGACTATTTTTGAAAATTTATCACTGAAATTACTGACTCAGTTACCGAGCCAGGAATTCCAGTGGTAAATTATTTTAAAATATGCTTCTCTTCGCCTGCAAATGGACAATATTCAAGTCCACTGCAAAGGCCAGATCGAGCCGGTTTGACAATTAAACAATTAAATCCATTTAGTACCCAACTGTACCACACATTGTTGATAAGCAAAAATGAATGATGTCCGAGTTACGGATCTACCCACCTAAAATTTATGAGAAATTTAAATCAACAAATCACGAGGTAAGTCTAAACTCTTTCATTACACAAATCTATCTCAGCAGATCAAATTCAAAGCAACCGTACAGGTGCAACGCTGAATATTACATATCTGATGCTAATTTAACTTTGAAAGTTGTTACTTCCAAATACAGCCCTTCAGTTAAATTAGTTTCAAAATATTCAGCAGATTATTTTACATCTGTCGTTCCATGTTTGTATGATTCAATGGCTTAATAATGATAACAAGGTAGGATTATATTAACCCTTTAACACTCATATCAGCCAAAAATGGCTTCTGCAGTGGTCTTGAGAAATGTATATTGACAGACCATACAAAACTATTTTTGAAAACGTACAACTGGAATGACTGGCTCGGTTAAAAATTGGTAAAATTTTCAAAAATAGTCTTCTCTTGGTCTGCAAATAGACATTTTCTATGAGAAATTTTCGTTAACAAATTCAAGGGATAAAGGGTTACTGAACTAATAATATATATCTTGTAAATAATACCGATGATTTTAAGGCCTTTAATTTTCTCGACGAATCCGTGAATCCTCAGCAGAGGAATAGACATCTAATCCGTAATCCAAGCGCCCGTCATGCACACCATAATATGTAATCACTTAAACACTGTGTCTTTCACCTCTTGAATCAGTAGTTAGGATACAGGACTCAGTTTAGTGTTTACGAGTTGACAACACAATAAATTTCACTGGTTATTAAAACATTGGCTTAAATGATAGCATTACTCATCAACTAAATACCCTACATACATGTATATTATAGTTTTTGTTAAATATTTTATTTTATTATTATTTTCATGTCATTTGCGTGCTCATTGAACACAAAAATGCACACAAATGCTTTACTGGTCCAAAGATTTACTACTGGAATCACTGGCTTGATAAGAGAATCAGTTATTCCAATGGTAACTTTTCAAAAATAGTTTTCACTTGGCCTGTAAATAGACATTCGCTAAGCAGAAATGTGGATTTGTTGACCAAGTGACCATTAAAGGGGTTTAAATTATTATAATTATTACTTGTCCATTGTTTTAGTAAACACTTGTTTGTGATGAAAGAGTGTGCTTCTTTAAGAAAGGTGGTCTTATAAACACCTGTCTTAAAGAACCAATATCTTTAGGCCCTAGAAGCTAGCTAGATATTCTTAACATTTTTACTCTTATAGACCTGAAAAGACAAATTATTTACGATGTAAGGAATTATTTTGTTCATATTTTGAAACTAATTCGACTGGGAAATGTTGCTGCCTAAGGCAGCAACAACTCCCAGTCAAATTAGTTTCAAAATATTCAACAGCTTTCCTGTATAGCCATCTTAAGATTGAGGAATTGGAATCTTACTGGTCAACAGGTTAATTACAGCTATCAGCATATTTTATCTATCTGTCCATATTATAAACTGAGCCCTGTATTTACATTCCGATCACGGGGAATAAACAGCCACACATAGTAATCCATTCTCCGCATTCATCGACGATGGACGGAAATCACAGCGTGATTACGGTATGATGTAGCGCAATGCGCTTAGTATGCACATGTGCAACATGAAAACGATGATGTCACTGAACAGCGTGACGCATATATGGAAGCATTCGATTATTCATCGCACAAGATGCGATCCCGTCTTCATTGGTTTAACACTATAGTTCATACTCGTCTTCGTCAGTATGTTTTTTAACTCGTACACACAGACAAAATGCGATTATTGTTCCCACCAGCTGAAATCAAGAAAATACAAAAGTTATAATTTTAATATGATAAATACAGTGATGCATTCCAGTTTATCCATCAATCATGACATCATAATCAACTGCGTGATGTGGAGGATGACATCATAATCAATGACATGATGAATGACGTAGTTAAGTTCATCACAAATGTTTAACTGATGATGGACTAAGCATTGTTGTACGAATTGTATGTCTTTACTATTTAATTAACATGCTGTTGAAATATTTTGAAACTAATTTGACTGGGCGCTGTTGCTGCCACAGGCAGCAACAGCGCCCAGTCAAATTAGTTTCAAAATATTCCAACAGCTTATTTGCATACTTAACCCATTAACAACCTAGCCTGGCAAAAGTGGTTTCCGCAGTAGTCCCGAGAAATGGCCATCTGCACACACCGTTTTTGAAAATTTACCACTGGAATGGCTGGCTTGATAATTAATAAAATTTCAAACAATAGTCTGGTCACCGTGGTTCAAAGGGTTGAATGCGAAACCAAGAACATTTGGCAATTTTCCCTAGGCTACTGTCACTGTAACTGTCAGCTTGTTGCTATTACGATGACTACAGTGTAATTACTTAATTGAGGTAAGAAGTTCATCAAATGAAAATAAGTGACGTTTATATAATTAGTATATTGTTAAATGATTTGATGGTCAGACAAAAAATCTCAGAAACAGAAATAATTTTTCAAAAATTGCATGCCCACTATTAAAAACATACTAAAGTGACTCACGTTATTTATATTTAACATGTTGTAGAGACACGATGTATTGCATAAGATTCAGAGAACCATTGCATAAGATTCAGAGAACCATCAACCAGCCATGTATTACGTAATCCCATACATTGAATTAATACTCATTTTTTGTGACGAATAGGAAAAAACAGCTCTCAGTAACCATTGCAACTCAGTACAAAACAACTCTTTATGACATATGAATATTTTGACAATAATTTGACTGGAACCTCAGCTGATAACAGCATGGTTTCTTTGAAATTGAGATATTACGAGACATGATTGTCATGGTTAATTTAGGGCATGTTAACAATTAATTTCGTCTACATATACTCGATACTCACAAGAAATACTGGAATAGCTGATGCGACGATGCCTATAACAGTGGCATGTTCTTTTAAATTTTCGACCATCATCTCGTAACAGCCCTGGAACGAAGGAGAGATGGAAACAATGTGAATTTTCGATGGTCGATGGTGGCACAAATAAGCCGATTCTCGACAAGCAATGACAGTAAAAGAGACATTTACATAATTACTACAACACGTTAGGATTGCCTCTTCATTACCTGGTCGTCAGCGATCAAAAGTTGTGGTAGCCGACTTAGGCTGGATATAATCTTTGCATCATTCAAGATGAGTTTTAAATCAAACTTTTTTAACACTTTAATGGTTATGATGGGTAAAGAAAATTTTTGGCACAGTAAATGTGTATTTGGAGGACAGGTCTATTTTTGAAAATGTACCACTGGAATGACTGGCTCGATAATCGAGCCAGTCCTTCCAGTGGTACATTTTCAAAAATACTCTTCTCTTGGCCTGCAAATGGACATATCTCAAGACTACTGAAGACCATTAAAGAGTTTAGCCTATCTTTATAGCCGAAGACATGGGAAAAAAAAATCACATTTACATCTTGTTACATGTACATCAACATTGTCAATGTATGATTACTGTGTTCTGTATTATTACTGTATTCTGCGTCTGTAGTAGTAGAAACATCCTACAGCTGCACTCAGTCCTTCTTCGCTTTTGACCACTGTGTCTTGTCCTCAGCCGAAATCCTTAGCTTCCTCAGGTCGATTCTTGATTTGACTGTACGGAGGCCTCCTTTCTTGAGGTCACATCGCAGCACGCGTAACAGATTTTTGCAATGATGTCCTCTCCTGGCTTTGTATATGCTGGCTTCCAGTAGGACAAATCCCAAGGTATGTCCCCTGGCATCCTTACAATGTAGCACACGGCCAAACATGCACCATCTTTGCTGGGTGACTTTTACGGACAGCAGCCATGTATTACGCATCTTGTATAGTGCATTGTTTGAAATTATGCTGTCTGGCCATCGGTGTCCAGTGACGGTGCGTAGGTGTTTGCGGTGCTGCTACAGCTATACAGCATCAAGGATACACAGGTTGCGTTCTATAAACGTAGTCTTTTTGTTGAGGGCATCTTTGATCTACGAATCCATAGCGTCAAGAAGGACTGAAAAGCATTGTCCATGTCTTCTATAGTAATTCCTCCTTATTAATCTTAAAATGAATTTTTTTGAAGGAGTCTGCTACTTTAGGCAGCAATGAATATCCGCAAATTTATTTTCAAAACAGCAGGCATCATTAGCTCCGTTGAAAAACACAAATTTTATATTCTCGAATTCATTTTAAGCGTTTAATAACTAAGCCAGTTAAAATATGTAAAAGCACCTGCAGTGGTCTTTCACAATGTCCATTTGCAGGTAAAGAGAAGGCTAGCTTTGAAAATGTACAACTGGAATGATTGGCTCGATAATCGAGCCAGCCATTCTAGTTTTATATTTTCAAAAATAGCCTTCTGGCCTACGACACAAACTATGTAAAAGAAAATATTTTCTTGACAGATCTTAATCATTAACATGATTAAAGGATTAATCCCGCACCATAACTACCAGTGTTTGCTTGGGAAACTGTTGTTGTCTATGACAAACAGTTTACAGCAAAATCATTTTCAAAATGTTCACCAGCGTTTCGTTTAATGACCCTGTTTGACATCAGCATGATAAGGATTAAATGCGAAGAGAGGATGCGAGGGAAGAGAATTCGTTAATTTTATTTAAATTGCTAGAAATGATGATTAACTGTCTGACTGCTGCAAACCACCAGACAATAATTTCAATGGGCAATAACTCTGGACCTGCTGAATATTTTGAAAACAATTTAACTGAAAGTTGTTGGTGGCTTAGCCACCAACAACGTTCAGTAAAATTGTTTTCAAAATATTCAGCATATCCAGAGTTAAACCTCACGGAAAATGTAGTCGGCGGGCAGACAATTTAGTGAATAAATGACAATTTATTAGTTAAGCGGAACGTTTTCAGGTATATTAAATGATGGTCCTGTCGAAAAACAAAACCCTGAAATATTTATCTCATTTAGTATGGGAAGCAGGAAATTTAAGCAAACAAAACAAGTACAGGACGTAGAATTAAATAGCAAGAGCTTTAGAATTAGCAGACGTATAAGAAAAATCGAGAGAGAATGCGAAAACTTAGGGAACTAAAATTTAATCCGTTAACCACATTAGTAATAAGTTAAATCAAATTAAATTACATGTAGGAATATTTTATACTTGCATAGAAAAGCACATTAATTAAACTGTAAACAAATAATATTTATAAATATTGAGAAAATAAGCGGACAAAGACACAAACATATCTGACAGCTATTTTTATATAACAAAAACCTTTCGATGAAAAAAGGGTGGGTGGGTGGGTCATTACCACGTTAATGGTCAAGGTCTGAGATTTCCGTTTAGTAAATGTGTATCTATTTACACGCCAAGAAAAGACTATTTTTGAAAATGTATGACTGGAATGACTGGCTTGGTTACAGAACCAGTCATTAGTGGTAAATTTTAAAAGACAGTCTTTTCTTGGCCTGTAATGGACATTCCTCAAGACCACTGCCGAGACCAGTTTTAGCCAGCTTGACCAGTAAAGGGTTACTTAACCCTTTCAGTGACAAATCCTGGGAAAAGTATATTCTTTACAATATAAGACTTATTCGGTTGAATATTTTGAAACTAATTTAACTGGAAGCTGTTGGTGCATAAGGCAGCAACAGCTTCCAGTTAAATTAATTTCAAAATATTCAACAGATTTCCTGTATGGTTGTCTAAAAAAAATGAAATAGCGGGAATTCATCGATGAAAGGGTTATGACCAGTGAGACATAGCTGTAAACATTGCAGTATACCCAGTGACTGATCCAGACGTTTGAACTAGAAGGGCTCGGTGACGGTGCATAACACTATATCTAACTACAAAGTTGTTTTATTTTAAAATATTCTATTTTGCAAAATTGTCAATTCAGTTTCCTTTCGCTTTCAATCTTCCATGTTTACAACTGTTTTGCGGGGAAAATGCTAACTTTACATCGATTTCTGTTTTGAATATCACGAATTCGAATTCACAAATTAAATGTGAATTCCATCTATTTTCCATTGTCGCTGAATATCATTGTCTCTATCTAACAGCCTTACGAATATATTAGTACACAATTAAAAATGAATTTTAGAGCATACTGTAATATTTTGTAGCCTTGCTGTTATCAAATAATTCAGTATTGGCCGACTATTTCAAACGTCTGGCTCCGTCAGTGGATATTTTATCTCGCAAAGATACAATCTGTTCATGTGACGCTTATGCCACAATACATGTATATCCAGTATTTAAAATACAATGAAACAACGACGACTAAACACAGTTGGTGTATCACTTGCGCAAATCCCCCGATTCTAAGTCACATGTAATCTAAACATCATCCGGCCAAAGTACAGAATCAATACACATGGGGAAACTTCAAAACAGGTATGGGTGGTGCGAACAAATGATGAAATGATTGAAATAAAATGAATCATGTCAAAAACAATAAAATGCAGGTGTACCGTACAACATAGAAATAACTATTTCCAAAATAAAAAGCTCCATAATGGTGAATATTTTGAACATAATTGGATTGGGAGACATTGCTGCCTACCAATCCCAATACAATTATGTTCAAAATATTCAACAGAACATTTCTTACATTGTGTTCAAAATTCTACTAACAATCTAACATGTTTTGGTTTTTGCTATGATGGAAACATTTAAAGTAATTTCTGAGCTGTACTATAATAAAGATATTAACCCTATCAACACTGAAATCTCAATGTCTTAATTCCGAGGTAGCTAATGAACATGTAAGATGTTGAATAATTATTTGAAGCGAATTTAATTAGATGTTGGTGCTGGAGGCAGCGACAGCTTTCGTACAAGTTATTTTCAAAATATTCAACTGAACATTTCCTGAATCACGAAGAATTGTGTTATCAAATTTGATGTTTAACACTTTAACACCCAAATTTGTTCAAGAAAATTTAAATTTTCTCACAGAGAAAATGTCGATTTGTATACCAAAGAGATGACCATTTTTGAAAATTTATGACTGAAATAACTGGATCGATAACCGAGCCAGTCATTCTAGTGATAAATTTAAAAAAAAGAACATTTTCTGTGAAAAAATTAAATTTTCTTGAACAAATTTTAGGGTCAAATGGTTAAAGAATCTTCATTTTGTGCCACCAAAAATATTCGAAGGACATCGTAGACTGGTTTGAAGATGACGTAAAATTTGTAAGACAGACAGTGTAATCAAATACATGTAAGCACAAGTGTGGGAAAAACAGAAAAATAAAAGCAAAATTATCACAGCGAAAGAGCTGATGAAACAGTTATTTTGAAGCATGGGAGCGACACACAGACAGACAGACAGATAGATAAATACACTGCACAGTGCAACATGTACATATATTCAGTCCGGTGAAGGGGTGGGGTATGACTGCTTACGTTCGAATACAGATGAGGATTAGGCCTGTCACCAACATTATAAGGCACCCCGGGCCCTGAAGCAGGCGGGCCAGGAAAGGATTTGACGCCAGTGCATACAAGGACATCCTCTCCATCACAGCAGCTTTCAGGAACATAAGGTGTCCCTGAAGAGAAATTGAAAGATGATTTTACACAAACAGTTCTGAGGATATATTTTTATGACGCTTACATTAGTAAACAGGTGAGGGTTAGCCTTGTCGCCAGGAAGATAAGGCACTGCGGGCCCGGATGAGGGCGGCCCGGCAAAATCCTTAGCCCCCGTACACAACGGGACCTCCTCTCCGGTGCAGCAGCTTTCAGGCACATACGGAACTCCTAGAGAACACATTTATACATGTAAGAGAATGAAGTGTCAATTATTAAGTATTCAGGGCTCGAAAATTAGAAAAACATTGTGTTGCCCCCAGGGGCAAGTATGCCATTTAAATTAGGTTGTCCAACTAATGCCACTAATTCCACGTTGCCCCATTTCTGTAAATTCTGTTGAAAATATGTATTGTTGTAAGCTATACAGATTACAGAATCCTTGCAAATATCAACTCAACCATTATATTAACCATTTATGCCTCATATCAGCCAAAAACGGCTTCTGCAGTGGTGCTGAGAAATGTCCATTTGCAGACCAAGAAGAATATTTTTGAAAATTTACCACTGAAATGACTGGCCAGGTTTTACCACTGGAATGATTGACTTGATAACCGAGCCAGTCATTCTAGTGGTAAATTTTTAAAAAACAATCTTCTCTTGGTCACCAAATGACAATATTTGAGAGTCAAAGCATTAAGACTAAACAAAATAATTAGTCACCAAACTAGATATACAGGCTCTGAAAATAACAAATTATCTAGGTTGTCCCCCAGGTCAACCAGTGTGTTAAAATTTGATTGCCCTACAGTAAAAAGTGGTTGCCCCAGACCACAGGCACATGTAAATTTCATGGCCTGGTATTATGTCTGGAAGTCTATAAATGCAAGTTCTCAAGGGTTCTGTATGTTGAGATACCCCCAGCAGTCAATATCAGTCTCGGCAGGCATTGGCAATGACAGCTCAACTCCATTTTGAACAAGATGAGCCACGCATGATGATAGATGTGCACACTGGGTTATTTAGTCAATTTTTTGTTAAAAATATTTTTCAAAAAAATTTCAACTGGCTACATTATCTTTAAAACCACTGGTCATACTGACCAAAATTGGCCTCTGCTATGGTCTTGTGGAATGTTCGTTTATAAGCTGAGAATACAATTTTTGAAAATTTACCACTGAAATGACTGGCTCGATAACCGAGCCAGTCATTCCAGTGGTAAATTTCCAAAAATAGTCTTCTTTTGGTCTGCAAATGGACATTTTCTATGAGAGGGTGAAAGGATTACGCATGTTGGAATCAATTTGAAACTTTAAAATTCAAAACCTGAATTCACAGAATCTAAATTTCAAGGCAAAAGAATATTTATTACATCGTAAATTCAACAAATACAGAAAGGTACCATCGGACCTTGACAGACCTCCAGCATTTGATAGTGACAAGAGCTAACACGCATGAGAAGTGATGTATCTTAGTTATGACATTAGGTACTTGAGCAACAGGTCAGTTCCCTCAATTTCACAACATTAGTGTTGTAATTCCCCACACACAATAGATCAAGATACTTACGGACATTACGACTTTGATACCATTTACTGTTTTTATATACAGCCCACGAATGCGTGCTATTGATATCACCATAGGCGCCACAACAATGATACTGTAACACAAAGAAATTACATAAAAATTAAAAACATAGTCTTTTGAAAATAATTTAATTAGAAGTCATTTAAACTATTCAAATTTGTTTTAGCCGTTCACCAATCAAGATGCCAAAGAAACGGCTTCTGCACCGGGTCTTGAGAAATGTCCATTCACAAACCAAGAGAACACTATTTAAAAAATTTAAATTTTCACGAACCAGTTCAAAAGAATTTAAATTTTCTCATAAAATTGTTCATTTGCAGACTGAGAGAAGACTATTTTTGAAAGCTTAGCACTGGAACAACCAGCTTGATTATCGAGCTAGTCATTACAGTGGTAAATTAAAAACTATAAGGACTACATCCAACACGTTGAGCCATTTTGCTTTGCCACAAATCAGACACTACATGCGACACTGCGACAGTGTCGCTAAATAAAGATTTCTATGGTATACTATGGTAACGGTCACGGTATGGCATGGCATGGTAACACACATGGTTGGGCATTTTATTGAGATCGGATAATCCCATGATCCTTTAAAATATATCCATTGAAAAATATATTAAGTCCAAACCATGTAAGTGTGGAAAAAATTTGAGAATCATTTATCTTATGATGGAGATTGGATGCAATGATGCTTTAGAACAAATCTGTAAAGTTTTCTTGCCCTTGAAAAAGTAAATGTCAATTTAAAGACTAACATTTACATAATATTTGTTGCACACCGGATGGCACACACCATTTGGATTGCTATGTCAAGATGCCAAGCCAATGCCATACTCATACGCTTAGTTTGCAAATTGCAAATGGACATTTTACAAAACCACCGCAGAAGCCGCTTTTCACCAGTTGTCAATGAATGGGTTCAAGAGAATTACAGGGTGGCCCACAAACCAAACTCAAAAAATCATAGTTAAAAATACAGTACAGCTAAAAATAATGTAACATGTTTCAAAAACAAAATAAAAGATACTGTTGAATATTTTGGACTCAATTTGATTGGAAGTGATTGCTGCCTAAGGCAGCAATCACTTCCAATCAAATTAAGTCCAAAATATTCAATAGAAAATTTCTTACATTGTGTTCAAAATTATACTAACATGTTTCTGCCTTAGAAACATTTCCTGTTATTTCTGAATTGTACTGTAGATAAAGGTCAACTGTTTAAGTGACAGATCCATATGCAATCTTTGTGCAATAATCTCTTAGTACAATACAACATGCGAGGCGAGCTGAGGAGCCCTTTAAATTTTAAAGTTTAAGGACACAAAACGTATTCATACCTCTCTTTGCATAGAATCCCATGCATCTGTAACTAGCCGATTATAGGGCTTAGCTCGAACATCAACACCATAGACTGTAAGAACTGTTTTTGTTAAGTGTCCTTTCATGGCGTCTCCTAACTGAAAGTGTAATTTTATTAAAAAAATTATTATATTATAGAAATATATATATATTTAACAGAATTCACATGTAAGGAAGAGAGGGATGGGATCAGGAAGGGGGGGGGGCAGGAGAAAAGGGGAGCGAGAGAGAGTGAGAGAGAGAGAGGGGGAGGGAGAGGCAGAGACAGATACAGGAAGATGGCTGTGACACAGAAGAGGGGTGGGCGGGGTGAAACACCCAAGTGAGTGTGGGTATTTCCGATGACCTATTGAGTGTGGGTTCTAGGTAATTTTATATCCCTATCATGCAGGGTGATGATGAGAATTAAATCGCTACTAGAGACAGTACCACCCTGGTCAATACAGAAGTTGTTGTACCCGTAAAAGATTTCTACTCCATGTGATCTCTTCGGGTTAGCACGCTATCATTAATTTCACGCTCTGGTCGCATAGCAAATAGAATGAACTGGGTTGTTAATTACTTACTTCATTTTTGAATATAAATGCTAAAGCACAACCGGCGGTCAAGGCGAACAAGATCAGTAGTAACGTAATCGCGTACTGAAACACAGAAAATGAGAATACTAGGCTTGCCTCACAATAACAGTTCAAACATAAATATCCTTGCACAAAACATGTGTCAATACAAGAGATTTCTTGGGCAGTACAGCTCATAAACAATTTATCCCTTCTTCTTCTTCTTCTTGAACATCAGCTGTTATTTTCAACACTACGACCATATGACCATAATGGAAGTCTACAAAAATATCAATCTTCCAATCCAATTATTTTCAAAATATTCAAATAAAACATTTCTTGCACCATGTTCAAATTTGTAATAATTAACTAACAAGTTTCTGTTGTTGTTTTGGATACACGTGAACTTATTTAAATGACCTGTACTGTGTGATTACACAAAGGAGGGAAGATGTACATTTGTATTGGCATATTTTTCAGTAACATTTGAACTATTTAAGCATGTTCAAGTATTTATGCACCAGTTATATTTTAGGTGCTCAGTAGTTATCTCCCTTGTAACTTGATCACGTTCGTGTAAACTATGAATCACATAAACGGATGTGATATTTGATAGGAAATACATGATGAAGTACAAATAGCATATCCCCTATAACAAGAGGGTATTGCATCACACGAATAGATTACATCTAGTTTGCTTTAAAACCCTTTCACCGACAAATTCCTGAAAAAGTAATTTCTTTACGACATCAAATTTATTCTGTTGAATATTTTGGAAATTAATTTGACTCGAAGACGAATTGATCCGTGAAAGGGTTAAGCCTACAAATGTAATCACACTGGCCAAAGCAACTTCTGCAGTGTTCTCGAGAAATGCCCATTTGTAAACCAACAGAAGACAATTTTTGAAAATTTAACACTGGAATGACTGGCTCGATAACCGAGCCAGTCATTCCAGTGATAAATTTCCATAAATAATCTTCTGTTGGTCTGCAAAATGGGCATTTTCTTTGAGAAAATTGTAACTTTCTCGAACAAATTTGACGATCAGATAGATCGATAAGAGGATATACGTCAATCGCAATGCCTCCGGTAATACTCATGGCCACGCCAGTATACATGAAGATACATATCTGATATATTATGTAACATTATGAATCATCCTGGGATAGGGACTAACATATTTGGAAATATAATTATGTATTTTCATCTACATGTATTGAAACACATTTCGCCGAATGAAAATTTTCCATGACCCTCTTTGACCAGTCGTTGAAATTCAGACAATTTCGACACGGCACAAAAATTCTGTAGCAGAACTGGTTCACTAACACATTTAAAAAAAATCATTAATTATAATCTTTGTTCTACTTTTGGTGAATTGTAGCGGCTTGCGTTATTAAAACATCATGATTGAGTTGCTACCTTGTATCTATGACTATATATGGACCTAATAAAATCACATATTTAGCCCTTAAATACACGCTTAAAATTTTAATTTTCTCATAGAAATTGTAGAATTGCAGACCAAGAGAACATTATTTTTGAAAATTTATCACTGGACTTACTGGCTCGATTATCGAGCCAGTCATTTCAGTGTTAAATTTTCAAAAATACTCTTATCTTGGTCTGCAAATGGACATTTCTCAAGACCTCTGCGGAAGCTAGTGTTGTTCTAATTAATCGATTTGATCGATGATTAATTGGTTTGCATGTCCAACCAACAGATCGATCATGATTTAAGAAATTGATTTTGACCGTTTTTAAATTTACGATATTTTTATGAGGTTTTTTTTGGCAATACCATTTTAATTTCATTTTTACAACTATATAACATAGTATTACTCGATACGAGTCCATAGGCAGCAACAGCTTCCAATCAAATTAGTTTCAAAATATTCAACATATTATTTCTTAAATTATTACGGTTAAATATCCATGAACATGCAATAATTATTGCATTCAAAATTTCAGAATGGGTAAAAATGAGAAAATGTTATGATCGATCATTAACTGATCATCGGTTAGTCTGTAAAACCAATCATCGATCACAAAAATAGTACCAATTCCCAACACTAGCAGAAGCTGTTTTTGTCCACCTTGAGTGCTAAATGTTTTTTAAGTACCGAGGTCTGCAGTTTTCCTGTGGCAAATAAAGTTTACAACAGCCTTTATAGCAATGTTAACCCCTTAACCCTTTCACCCACAAATTCTTCATATCTCAATCTCAGGGCAAACAAAATTTTTTTAATTTTGTAACTGGAATGACTGGCTCTTGGACATTTACTAAGCAAAATGTAAATCTTTTGGGACAAGTTGTGAGGTTAATTTTTTTTGTGCTCAATTGCGGTACATGTGTACTTACAAAACCAAGAACACATCGATCTTCTCTCATTGTCCCACAGCACCCGCAAAATGCCAGCAATGCGACCACGCCTCCACCAGCTATCAACAAATAGGCACCCACTTCGTACAACTGGACACCGACTAAAGCCGTCACCTCGCGGGCATTGAATTCTTTAAGTAGCAGCCACAATCCGACACCAAGGCCTCCGAGGCCAACGAGCTGATTTAAAAAAACAGAACATTCTATGCTACTCACATGCGTGCCATAACACAAGCAATATTTGGGATACCTAAAAATAGATTACATGATTTTGACGCCTAGGTAACCTATCATTGAACTTACCCTTTCACCAATTACACAGAACTATTACATGTAACTTCAGGCCAAGCCTACATTCCTGAAAGCTGTTGAATAATTTGAAACCAATTTGACTAGCTCTATTGCTGCCTAAGGCAGCAAGCATGAGGGCAGCAATGGCTTCCAGTCAAATTATTTTCAAAATATTCTGAAACAGCTATAGTTTAATGCAATGGATATTCGATAGATCTAAAAAATACTTTATATATTAGCTAGATGCCCGTCCATCTCTAGCTAAGGTCCACCACCCACATTTCACCGTGTTAGGATCGATCGATCCCTGAACTACCTGACTATCAATTTCCAGAAAACTATACAAGGTAATCTGTTGAATATTTTGCAACTAATTTGACAGCAACAGCGTAATATTTAAGTCACCAACAACAGTCAGTCAAATTGTTTTCAAAATATTTCAGCAGGTCCAGTTATTGCCCATTGAAAATATTGTTGGGTGGCTTCCAGCAAATCAGCCCGTTAACCCTTTAACACTCATATCAGTGACAAATGACGTCCGCAGCGGTCTTGAGAAATGTCCATTTGGAGACCAAGAGAAGACTATTTTTGAAAATTTGCCAGTGGAATGAGTGGCATTCCTCTGGTAAATTTTCAATAGTCTTCTCTTGGTCTGCAAAAACATTTTCTATGAGAAAACTGAAATTTTTGTGAACAAAATTTGAGGGTTAAAGGGTTACCTAGACCACCTGTCTATAGTGACTTATTGTTTGCAGTCCATAACGTGACATAAGACATGACTGCAAGGATTCATCGATATGTCGCGACACTTTTCCCGCATCGCGATACACTTTTACAAGAATCGCGACACATGTAAAAAGAATGTCACAATTTGATTTGTGTTTAAAACATTGTAAAATAGTAGCGATGCATGATTTTAATGTGTAAATTTCCTATTACTGTGAGAACCAATTCTAACAAATCCATTACTATGTGCTGTAAATGGCATAATACCAGTTGTGAAATATAACATCAAAATGGGTTTATTTGTTGTACAGATGCTACATGTATTAGTGAGAAAATATAACATCAAAATGGGTTTATTTGTTGTACAGATGCTACATGTATTAGTGAGAAAATATAACATCAAAATGGGTTTATTTGTGTACAGATGCTACATGTATTAGTGAGAAAATATAACATCAAAATGGGTTTATTTATTTAAGACGCATACATCATTCATCTACAATACATCAATATAGTTAAATGTATTGCGATACTTATTTATTTAAAATGCATAAATCATTCATGTACATGTATATAGCAGGGCTTCCACTAGGGAAAGTCTGGGAGTTCTATACCCCCAAAGTTCATGTTTGGACTCCCAAAAATCATACTAAAGAAGTTCTGGACTTCCTATTTTTTGGCCGACATCTCTAAAAACAATGATTTAAACCAAATTACATGTATTTGAACCATTTTAGACTTCTTGCTCGGACTCCCAATAGCATTACCCAGGCAGTGCCAGACTTCCAGTGTTTAGAAATTAGTGGAAGCCCTGGTTTATAGTTATGTATTGCGATACATATCGCACCGTGAAACAACTATCACGATCAGGGCTACAACTAATTTCTAATGCAATTGGGAGTGAGTCCAAGCAAGAAACATGGTCTAAAATGGTTCAAATACATATAATTTGGTTAAAAACATTGTTTTTAGAGATGTCAGGGACAAAAAAGTCCAGTAAGTCTTTGGGGAGTCCAAACATGAACTTTGGGAGCATAGAACTCCTGGACTTTCACTAGTGGAAGCCCTGATCACGATGTATATTGCATCATAGCCTAGTGCATCATCGTTGCAGCTCTAGACATGACGGTTAAACCTTTAAGACTTATATCAGCCAAAAAACCCTTTCGCAGCGGTCTGGAGACTTGCCATTTGCGGACCAAGATAAGACTATTTTCGAAGGTTTACCACTGGAATGACAGGCTAGATAATCGAGCCTGTCATTCCAGTGGTAAATTTTCGAGAATAGTCATCACTTGGTCTGCAAAAGACATTTTCTAGGCAAAAATTTAAATTTTGGTGAACACATTTGAGGGTTAAAGAGTTAAATACAATATGATTTGTTACTCACCAGAACAAGGACATTGTAACAGGACATGATCCCTCGCAGGCATGTCGTACATCGACTCGGCTCTCTGACCGACTGCTGACGCATATGACGCGCATCTTCGCCGGTGTCAGTTGGTTTTCGATGGCTACGAAACGGCTGTAAAATAAACAGAGATGCGAAGATTTAATATTATTATTATTATTACGAGATTAGACTAGTAGCGTAGTCAAAATAAACACAATATATACAAGTATTCTGCCTTTTAATGAACGGTTAAGCCAGCCAAAAACAGAGTCTGCAGTCGTCTTGAAAAAATGTCCATTTGCAGACCAAGAGAAAACTATTTTGGAAAATTTCCACTGGAATGACTGAGCTCGTCATTCCTGCAGTAAATGTTCAGAAATAGCCTTCTCTTGGTCTGTAATGGCCATGTTCTAAGAGAAAGTCTAAATTTTCCTGGCCAGATTTGCCTCTTATATGGGTTAATGGGTCAGGGCCGGAGAAGGAAATCTTAATTTAGACTTAGTGAATAACCATTTCAGGCCAAGAGAAGGCTATTTTTTGAAAATTTACGACCGGAATGACACTGAATCAGTTATTGAGCCACCAGCCATTCCAGTTGGAAATATTAAAAAATAGCCCTCTATAGGCCCACAGATGGACATTTAAAAAAGGAAAACTGCAGAAGCAATTTTCGCCTGGCAAATTGTCCAGAATTGTTCACAACCAGCCTTTAGTCTTCAGAAATATCTATATGCAGGCCAAGAAGATAATTTTGAAAATTTTACAACTGCAATAACTGGTGGCTAGATAACCCTGATAAACAAGTCAGTTATTCAAGTGGTAAATTTTCAGAAAGTCTTATCTTGGCCTGCCAAGTGTCATTCATTAAGCAAAACTTTCAAACAAATGTGGACAGTTAAGCTCTAAGGACCTGTAGGAAAGAGCAGCCATCTTGCGGGCCCAAAAGACATGTCCACAAAAGGCCAGTCATCTCAGTCTCTATATAACCACCCAGAGAATTTGTACTATACATTTATAGCAACATAACATAGCATTTTCCTCATTATTCTCCTCCTGTCATTTGATAAATGGGTCAGTGAGCATTTATTTCCACAGCCAGTTGTTCTACAATTTATTGTTGACCTGTGAGAGCAAATGAGACAGCGGAATGCTTACTGTAATTCTGGTCAATTATTTCATCATAAGCTTCAGTACCGTAAATAGTTGGAATTTAGGCACACTCATAAATATTCGAATAAATCTAGGCACAATTTCAGACACACGATGGTGCGATAAATTCACCAGGTTTAACTGTATTTCTGCTAAATTTCTGCAAACTACACTCCTTGGGATTAACTCTGGATATGCTGGCACTGAATATTTTGAAATTAATTTGACTGAAAGTTGTTGGTGACACTATTTAGCAGGTCCAGAATTATTGTCCATTGAAATCATTGTCTGGTGGCTTGTAACAGTAAGATAGTTCATTAGTTTCAAAATAATCAACAGCATGTTTATTAAATAGCAAAGACATACAATTCGTATGAGTCAGACCATTAAGCGTCAGCATATATGTCACTTAGTTAATTATGACATGACGTCAAATGATCGATGGATGAACTGGAAAGGTCTAAATTGCTTTCGGAAGCAATTCTGTCTAAAACACAAAACAGTTTTCAACCAAATATTTTCCAAAATGTAGTTTGTCCTCTACTAGTCATCGTCGTAAAGGTATGATAATCTGAAATCTGGGTGATATTAATTAACTTTTTCAGTGTGAGACTGGTTACTACAAATTCATTGCAATGCGAGGAATGTTCTGTTGAATATTTTGAACATAATTTGCCTGGAAGTAATTTCTGTCCAAAATATTGTCCAACACTTCTGAAAAGTTGACCGAAAAATGATGTTTAGACAGTTAATGGAGGACATACTCGATAAAAAGCAATTGAGACTTGCTTAAGTGGCTTTTTGGACAAAGTCAGATGGAGTAGACAGGTCCATTTCTAGCTAACTAAGCTCTAACTAAGCGCCGCCAAATTTTTAAGTGCATTGAAATTGATTTATGTATATACTCTGAATTCTGAATTACCAGAATCCCAATTTCAAGGCAACTATACATATAAGCTGTTGAATATTTTGAAATTAATTTAACTGGGTGCTGTTGCTGCCAGAAACTAATTTCATTGGGTGCTGATGCTGAAGCTCTCAGTCAAGTTAGTTTCAAAATATTCAACAGAATGCTTTTTATATAAATTGTAAACCTGTCAAAGACACTACACATGACAGACTTTTCAATGTTCATGAGGGAGCTAGATACCATATAATGATTGTAACATCAGCCTACATGTAAACGCAATTGATTAATGTAAATGACATTAGATATCATACTTGAGTGACAGATCAGATCACTCCATTGGAATACCAATCATAGTTAATTTACACACCCTTTTGTCAATGTCTGTTTGGCAGGCAAGATGTTACTTTTTGAAAACTTACAACTGGAATGCATGGCTCAATTATCGACCCAGTCATTCCAATTGCAAAATTTTCAAAAATAGTCTTCTTTTAATCGCCATTGCAGAGGTATATAGGGTTAAAATCTAGATAATTTTATTATCATTGACCTACTATTTCTGAAATTTTAATCTCAATGCACTAAATTACTCAAGTGTTGTCAATTACTGTACACAACCTAAAATTATGATAGAAAATAACACAAAATAAAATGCTCTAGGCTGATCTCATCGTCTTAATGAATTAATTAGCTGTCCTGATCTAAGGAAATATTTGAAGTCACAGAGACATATAACACTGATGATACTGTATAGCGTAAGTTCTCATGAAAAAGTAGTATAGATTTGGATTGGAAACCTTAAAGACACGTGCATATTCATAGCAAAGCGACTCAAAACTAAAATTTCTTAATCCTTACAAAAATTTTAAATTTGCAAATTAAAGTAAAGGATGAACTGGTGTTTATTTTTCAACAAATTTGTTTGAAAATGTACACTAGTTTCTTTGGTATTGACACCGTAAAAGATAGGATATTGACATCAGTGTGCTAAGGGTTAAATTGTATACACTTAGATTGAGGCTTAAATCGTTGGTCTAGATGTAATGAAATGAAATAAATCTTAACGTATGATGATTTCATTACGTATAAATCAATAATTTTTCAACTTGCGAACTTAAATTAGGGCCGTTATTGACTTACAAAAAATTATATTAATTTATATCAATGTTGTGAAATCATCATGTTAAGATTAATTTCGCTTCATTACATCTAAACCGACGATTTAAGCCTAAGTGTATACAATTTAAGAAATTTTACTTTCAGTCACTCACACAATTTAAGCCTCTAAAACTTTAAGTGTACAATTTTACAACTTTGCTTCAAGCATTCTGGTGTAAATATGCACCTTTAAACTAGTCATTTCAACTTGGATACTACAAAATATTGTTTACCATAAACATGATAATATAATGAGTGCGGACCAGGGCTCATGTTCCTGAAGCTCTTGTTATGTTATGTTAGCGATATCGTTACACCATACTAAAGCAATGGGTGTAATGATATCGCTAGCTAACGATAGCTTACGGGAACATGAGCCCAGGGACATCCACACTAGGGTTAGCTTATCTCCACCTAAATCCATGGGTGGGGTGGAATGAGATAGGGGAAATCACTCAACCAGTCACCCCCCCCCCCCCCCCCCCCATCTGAGCTGTATTACATTATAATTTATTTACTAAAATTATATATTGTAACAAACATGGAAACTGGTATAGCTGCTGATTGCTTGGCAAATGAAATGTAATTTATCTAGGCCCTATATATATATATATTATATGGAAATTTCCCAAAATTTAAAAGTCAACCTCCCTGGGAAATGGGCTAAAACTATTATTAAAAGCGACCATATAAAGGTCAATTACACAACACAAAAAGTTGTATACAACATGTTGTAAGTGTGTACACACGATCAAACAAGTTGTATACAACTTTTTCATCCAACGTTTTATGCGACCAATCAATGGACCTTTCTAGTTTTAACTATGCCCCACCCATCTCTAGGTAAGCTCCACTCACATTTCGACCGTGTACAACCTATTCTAAGCATCTATACTTAATTACGAGTGTTTATTTAATGTGAAAATACTGGACTACTTCAATCGCTATAAACAAGTTGACATATAACATTTGACTAATTCTGACATTTGACATCAGACATGTAATGCTGATTTTGGATTTTGCACAAATGTTGTATGCAACTTGTTGGATCGTGTGTACAGTCCGAACCATGCAACTTGTTGTATACATGTTGTACTGTATGCAACATGTTGTATCGACCTTTAAAATTTCTGCCCAAAAATGTTTTTAAAATCGTTTTGGGTCCCATGTGTGTGATTGAGATAAGTCAATAATTGGTATTACTCAACAATGAGAATTACAACACTGATCACAGGCCTTTGAATTTTCGTCCATCCATCCCTCTACCACATATTCCCCCTACTATATATATAAATATACACAAGGTGTGAAACCTTCATCTGTGGGCACCATTGATGATTGTCAGGAAGCTGATTGGTTGGTTTGTTGTCAAAATCCGCTGACATCGCGTTTCTGACTACAAACCACTACAAACATACCAATCAGCTTCCTGACAATGGTGCCCGCAGATGAAGGTTTCACACCTTGTGTATATTATATATAGTAGGAGGGATATGTGGTAGAGGGATGGATGGACGAAAATTCAAAGGCCTGTGCACTGATACCGCCCCACCCCATCCCCAGCAGCCACCACACCCGCAAGCATCCACCCACCCAAAATTAAAACTACGATCTGTATTGTTAGTATAAGCCGAGATCTCTACTGAACATATATCTTGCCAGCTCTACCAAAAACAAGCTGAGAGTGGGAGGAAAACGCACACGCATACATGATACATCATACCGCCGTCTTTAATGGTTTGTAAATGCGTAAACTATTTCCCCACACAAATAAAATATTGCCAAATGGTTATTGGCAAAACGCGAGATGTCCTAACTTGCATTCAAAAGTCGCATGAATTCTCTCCGTGAGGAATTTAATAAGCTTACAACAAGGGCGTGTGCTAGCCACACACACACACACACACACACACTCTCTCTCTCTCTTCTCTCGTTCGTGTTCAATGGCGGGTACGTGACAATTTAACACACTCGCATTTTTCCGCAATTGAAAATAATCCTACTTACATCAACTTTTATGTCCTCTTTAATACAGTCACCATCTTTTACGGCCATATGAATTGGTAAATTTGTAATTGTCACTGCTTCTAGATAACAATTAATGAAGATGAATCAGTAAGAAAGCTTTCTAAATACGACAGTCCCTTGTACAGTCAGTTACACATTAGCACCACTCACAAAGACTCACAAGCGCTATTATCGTTGCAAAAATCGCGGGGTTGGGGTACAATTCCGTTCTGCTTGTTTCCCAGCGCCAGATTAAGAGACACGCTGCGGGGTTAGTCATTTAATAGTATGATTAACTTCAAGGTGTATGTTTACGTGTAATACGTTTGGAAAGCGGCGTCGCTGAAAGTTTTTACTGAGCACCACAGCAACAGCTTTCAGAAAGAGCTTTCTCAGAACGGACATCAACGGTGTCGCAGCCAATTACTGTTGTGTATTTTGTAGTCATAAGAGTTATGGCGTAGCGTTACAAAGTATGAACATGTGTGGGAATGGTGGCTGGACTTTTTAAGACGGAGTTTGAAGGGGTTAACGAGCACGTTGTAAATGTATGATGCGACAGCTCATTTTAAATAACGTCATTTCATCCTGTCAGTACACTACGTCAGAGGCTTAGAGGGAATTTGAGGGACTATACGCCTTAGAAATCTACACATATTAATAATACTGACTATTTTGAAAGGGATTTCGGTGAAATGTATACATCTACTTGACCGATATGCCTGAAAATCGGGGATTATTTAAACCATGCTCCTTTCTCTATATGTTCCAAATTTTATTAAAAAATCTTAAGAAGTTTTGACGCAACAGGGGTTTGTTCGAATACATAGAGGCGCCAGCTCGTGTTTACACGTATTAGCGGCGCCGCTCTGTAGACAATATAGTTAATAGTGGGGGTATCGGGCTCAGCCCGTAATGCATCATAAAAGATGGCAGCGCCGTAGGTATTCTTCAGACCATAGGCATTTTTCAACCTATTCCAATTGTTCCTGGTTCTCTGCTCTATACATTAGCTTGAATTTACCGTCCGCCACACGGTGCTCTCATCCGACCTGACAGCTATAATGATAAACAGTAATAAAACTATGTTTACTAATCAGGCTGCAAAGGCTATATCTGCTGCATCAATGACGAGATGGCATCAAATTTAATAAGTAAATACATACAGGTTACTTTAAAACCACTTTGTCTGCAAGTATATGTGTCTTAATATTGATTAAATGACAGAAAGTTGTTGCAACGATAAAACAGTTATAAACAGATCACTGATGTATCAAGAGCGGTGTCATGCTCATAATACTGTTGGTAACAAAAACTGCCACATATAGAAACAGTTGCGCCACATTAAACATTTGCTATCTAGCCGATAAAGCCACTGCGCCAATAAAGCTGTGGCTAAGCAACCTGAAATATTCTGCATCCACAACGTTGTTGCGTTCAAAGCTGTTGTGAAAATAAAGCTGTTGAACTTAAAGATGTTACAAACAGAGCACTGTTACAGACAGAGTGACGTTGCATTAAAAAGATGTTGCAAATTTTCTGTGAGCAGGGACAGCAATAATAGCAACACCAGTGGTAGCAAAATCAGTGACAGTAATAGTAAAAACTGCAACAGCATTCAGTTGAATGATGCTGAATATGTAAATGTCATGGACAGTAACACAAATATCCCTCATGTAACCTAATGTCGGCAATAAATCAGCGCTCTCAATCCTTTCTGGGAGTCATATCTATAAACTTGTCAACGCTGTAGTGATAATTCCAAGGCAAATTTCGTTCTAAAATTCAAGCAAAGGCGGCTCCAAAAAGAACACAAGACTACATGTTGTTTTAAAAATATTTTGATTGAATGTTGCTGTTGTTGTGATTAGCAACAACTTCCAGTCAAATTGTTTTAAAAGTTATCATCATTATTCTTACTATGCCATGGCGAATTACCACAATAATCCTGCGAGGATCAGTATTGGTCTAATTACATGACAGGCGTTGCTGATGTTATTGTCATCGCCGCCATCAACATTGACGTTGTCATTAAAATTGCCATCGTCATCGCATTTGCCGTTGTCATCATTAGTAGATAATACAATTATTATTATTATTATTATTATTATTATTATTATTATTATTATTATTATTATTATTGGTTGTATTCAGGCGCAGGTGGGTGGGTGTTTCTCCGTCCGCATCCCACTCCATGCAGGCCGAGTATGACGCCCACTGAACTAAATATACTCCGACGCTGAAATAAAATGTACTGAAAAATGAAGTGGACCATAACAGCTGTTGCTATCCAGAAAGTTGTTGTATTCATAACCCTATTGATAATTAAAGCTGCTGCAACGAGAATGCGATTGCGTCATGCTTTTGCATCAAAAAATCTGTTACAAATATATAAAGCTGTTATTTATTAACCCTTTCACCAACTAATTCTCCATCTCTCATTTTCAAGCCAACAATACAAGAAAACTGTTGAAAATTTGAAATTAATTTTACCGGAAGGCAGCAACGGCTTCCAGTCAAACCAAGAAGACTTTTTGAAAATTTACCAATACAATGACTGGCAGGCTTATCGTGCCAGTCATTCCAGTGCAACATTTTCAAAAAGTCCTCTCTTTGCTCTGCAAATGAACATTTCTCAAGACCACTGCAGAAGCCGTTTTGGTTGATATGAGTGCTGAAGGATTAAATAGCATCTAATACAGATTATCTACCAGACTTAATCATTAATCCTAAACAATTATTATTTTAATGAGACAACACAGCTACTGGAGCCATAAAGATATGTCAATTTGTCAGGGGAAATGAAACAGACATTTCATTCTAAATTCCGTGGAAACCTATTTTCAAGAGAGCTAAATATATGAAATATCATATTTATTTTGAAAAACATTTTGACTGAAACTCTTCCTACACAATGCAGTTATTTAATTAGTTGGAAAGAAAGATTTCACAAATCTATTCGATACCCTGATAACGCGATACCCTGATAACGCGGCTTACTGGGCCGATGCTGGGCCGATACCGGGCCGATACTGAAAGTATCGGCCCGGTATCCGCCCAGCATCGGCCCAGTAAGCCGCGTTATCTGGGTATATAGGTCTATCATCCATATAACTTGAGAAAGCTGTCATGCTAACTGTGTCCGCATAACTGGATTTAGTTGAAAATGGTCAAATTTATATTTCTAGGGTTAGGTATGTATGGAAAACGCTGACCCTTTTGATGACGATTATTTATGACATATGGACATCCAAATGTTTGACGGAATTCGGTTAGAGCCGACTTGAAATGATTAAATGGTAAAAAAAAAAGTAGCTGAAAAGGTCAACAGTGCCTCTGTTGACTGCTTTGCCGTAAAAAGAGTGCCACTGTTGTCAAATTCGACACGTTGTATTTCATCAAAATATACCTAGGCCTATAGCCTTTATATGTCAAACCAGCGCACAGGCCTGTAGACAATATATTATTGTCAACTTACTTCCAAGTTAAATTTATTTCAAAATACTCAACAGTTTCCCTGTATGGTTGGTTGCCTTGCAAAAATGAGAAATAAGATTTCAGGAATTCGTCGGTGAAAGGGATAAGAAACTAATTTAACTGGACACGTTGTATTTCATCAAAATATACCTAGGCCTATAGCCTTTATATGTCAAACCAGCGCACAGGCCTGTAGACAATATATTATTGTCAACTTACTTCCAAGTTAAATTTATTTCAAAATACTCAACAGTTTCCCTGTATGGTTGCCTTGAAAAATGAGAAATAAGATTTCAGGAATTCGTCGGTGAAAGGGATAAGAAACTAATTTAACTGGATTTATGGGAAAACAACCATAATTCTAGATCTGTAGCCTAAGTATACGATACGGCGTGTCGTACGTACTATTGATGTATTCAATGGATCCAAAATAATCGGCCGCTGAATTTCTGCGGACTACATTTTCCATGGGTGTTTAACTCTGGATATGCGGACCATTTTGAAAACAATTTGACTGAAAGTTGTTGGTCGCTGAGCGACCAACAACGTTCAGTCAAATTGTTTTCAAAATATTCAGCAGCTTTAGAGTTATTGCCCATTGGAATTACTGTCCAGTGACTTGCAGCGGTCAGACAGATCGTCATAATACTACGATTTTGTGGTGCATTATATCGAATTTTTCTAATGCGCGCTGTCTACGTGTTTCCTAACGCCCCCCCCCCCCCCCGTTTATAGTAATTTATAATTGTCTACATATAAATAAAATACAATATAGTATATAGAATTATGCGCAAAATACATTAATTAGTTCCCAGTGTGCCATATTGACATTAAAAAATCATAATTGGAATGGGACTATCGGTCGTGTATTGACACGCACCGCTTCGCAAGTGAAAGGGGCGTGGAGGGGTGGGGCGTGGAGCGGGGTTGGGCGAGGGGGGGGGGGTGCCCATCCATAGTATTTATGTATATAGACATATGTAATTGTTTCCATACTTCCTATTAATCACTTTTCATGCAGTTATTGACGCGCTACGATGGATGATGATTCTGTTTCCGTTTCCGTGTAATGATGTCGTTGATGGCGCGCTAGCCTATATACAGCACAGCTCAGAAATAACTTAAAACCTTTTTAAAAACAAAGTAAAATGTCCTGTTGAATATTTTTAACATAATTGGATTTGAAGGCATTGCTGCCTAAGGAAGGCAGCAATGTCTTCAAATCCAATTATGTTCAAAATATTCAACAGGACATTTCTTATATTGTGTTCAAAATTTTACTAACTAATATATGTTTCTGTTTTTGTTGAGGTGTACTGTAGGCCTAGCCTTATGACTATATCATCTGTTCTACATAGACAGCGCCTACACGTATTTGTTTACCTATCCCTATATTTACACTGGCGCATATGCCTAGGCTAGATAATTAATTTGCCAGTCGATTTAAGCTAACCCTTTCAACTTTATCACATTATCCGAATAACAGTGCAACGACTAGCTGTAGAATATCCTGACTGGTTTGTTTTTAAATCAATTTCCTGGACATTTTCAGAAATCTAGGATAACCACCGAAAAAATAGATCAATCAAATTTCCTAAATCGTAACCAGATAACGCAGATTAATTCTACTGGCCCCAGTACCTTGCGCTATCATGATACGCGCACCCCCATAGAGCACTCCCAGCCAAGATTGTTTGAAATCAGCCTAATAGTTACTGAGGAGTAGGTCGTTAACCTATTTTCTGAATGCTTACGGAAATCCAAGATACACGTAGCTGCCGAAATTATCGACAAACTGAATTTCAGTATAAGTTTGTTTAAGCGTCTCGCAGTGACACTACTTAAGGTCCTTCCAGTAAAGTTTGGTTGAAATCAGCCCAGTGGTTAACGAGGAGTAGGCCAATAGGCATATAGTTGTCATATAATAGTAACCTATTTCCTGAACATTTTAGGAAATTATAAGGCCGCTGACAAGATAACTAATCAAATTTCTGTAGGCCTTTACATTTTCTGTCCTAATGTTCTCCCAGTCAAGTCGGGTTGAAATCTATCCAACGGTTACTGAGTAGTCGTTAACCGATTTCTCGGACGTTTTCGGAAATCCAAGGTGGTCACTCAAAAAATTATCCAATAAAATTTCTGACAAGCCGTAGAAGCGAAATTTCTTCAAACCAAGTTTGTTTGAAGACATTTTCAAAAGCCCAAGATGGTCGCCAAAACAATTGACCAATTAGATTTCTGTATAAATTTCTAGAATTCTACCATCTTGGGGCCATTACAGCCCCATATGGTTTGAATTGGGTTTTCAATTCTGTGAAGCAGAATGTGCGTTTTGAAAGCACTTTGAACATTTTTTTGGCAATACAAGATGACCGCCATAGAAATTGACTAATCAAATGGCTGCACGAATTCTATGAAGCCACAGGGACCTTCAGCCAAGTTTGATTAAAATAGGCCGTGCCGTGAAACGCGTGTGGATAATTTACCACTACAACACAGGACAGAAACAGAAATCACGATCTTATCACTATCACTATATTGCTACCTCGATGTCTTCGAATCCAATTATTTTAAAAATATTGAAAAACCCATTTCTTACGTGTTGATCGATTCAATGTTGTACTAACTAACATGTTTCAACGGAACATGAGCTGTACTGTACTTGTCTACAACTGCAATAAATAGAGAAATGGGCATTTTCGGTTCATCCATCAATCATATGACGTCATTAATGGGGTAGATAAGTTCCTCACGAACGCTTATTTTGATGACGGACTAAGCGTTGTTGTACAAATTGTATGGCTTTACTATTTAATAAACATGCTGTTGAATATTTTGAAACTAATTTGACTGGGCACTGTTGCTGCCAGGGCACGGTTACTGCCATAGGCAGCAACAGCATCCAGTGATATTAGTTTGATAATAATCAGCAGCTTAATTACCGTATAGTTTTCTGGGAATTGATGGTCAAGGAGTTCAGAACTGGATCCCAACACAGGCGAAGTGTGGGTGGAGCTTAGCTAGAGATGGGCGGGGGATAACAAAATCTGGAAAGGCACTTTTTGATAGACAGAGAGACAGACTGACCTAAACATCACAAATTCAATCAATAAATTGATTCACTTAGTCGTTTACTATCTCTATAGGCTTACATGATTATTTATCTATGAAGAAACATGACATGTACCTGTATGTGTAGATATGTTTTATGTCAGAGGGTCGATAGCGCAGACAGAATCAATATAATACCTGGGTGTATCATAACCACGTATAGACAGTCTCATAGAAATAGTGATCTTACTGGAAATTATCGTATTGTCATATTCGTTTATGCCTACCGTATATACGCCTACGCCTATACTATAGGCCCTAGACAAGTATTCAATGAGCAATATAATAAGCCTACTGTCCTTTTATTCGGTTGTAAAAGCTTACACGCGTGGCCCCTATACAACCAAGAATTACAATACAGCTAAAAAATAACTTTAATGTTTCCAAAACAAAAACGGGAACATGTTAGTAAGAAATGTTCTGTTGAATACGTTGACCGTGATTGAATCGGAAGACAGCGCTATCTCTCTTAGGCGGCATTGTCTTCCAATCCAATTATGTTCAAAATATTCAGCACCATAAAAGTTTATTTTCTATATCAAGTTTTGAATCGAGTTTTGGTTATGCCCCGCCCATCTCTAGCTAAGCTCCACCCACGCTTTGACCGAGTTAGGATCGTTCTGTCCCTGCACTCTCTGAATCTCAATTTCCACAAAATTATACAGGTAAGCTGTTGAATATTTTGAAACTAATTTGACTGCGTGCTGTTGCCGCCTCTGGCAGCAACAGCACCCACTCAAATTAGTTTCAAAATAATTCAACAGCATGTTTATTAAATAGTAAAGCCATACGATTCGTACAACAACGCTTAGTCCGTCCTCAAATAAGCGTTCGTGACGAACTTTATCTACGTCATTCAGGACATCATTGAATATTACGTCATCATACACGCGACGTAGTTGATTATGACGTCATGTGATTAATGGATAAACTGGAACGGTCCATAGTATCATTTATACATTTTAGTCAACAAGCTCTATCCAAATAGCCTAAATATTCACCCGCCCATTAAGTGTGGGTAGCTTATTATATTCGCTTCCGCGACTGTGCGCGTCTCCCGGAGCTGTATGCATATCTACAAAACGACTGCCCCGATTCGGCTCAAACTTTATCACTACAACGGCATAACCAAAATGATTTGAAACCAGACTTTGACCGTGATGCTGATTGAAGATAGGATTTATGGATATCTATGAAACTACTGGCCCGATTCGGCTAACATTGTAACACAGTAAAGGTTACGACCGTACATTGGGATTTAACATTTTATCACACATCTCTGTCAAGCCAGATTCGATATGGAAAGCGAACTCGATCCTGATAATGCAGGTTATTGGCTCACTATTGGTCCGGTACCAGCCCATTAACACGCGCTATCAGGGGAGTCAGGGGAGTTAAACAACCGACAACTCTCAAGTTCAAATTCACAGAGTATTTTGATAATGTAGCCCCAAATACCTAGGTGTCCCTTTGTCTGCTAAGGAAATCGACCCGCGGTTCATTGATGGATCTGCGGCTGGCGCGGTGGTCCAGATGTATATGAACCAAATTAGCCTGCGAACATTACTGATTTAATAACATATAAAATATGAGAATGAATATGTTGTTGCAATTGTAATGCACTTAGTTGATTTGTCCGCCATATCACATTATGTGTAACCATTTGCACTCAAGGGTCAAATGGCCTATTGTGTGAATAAATCTATCTATGTATATATAATGCTACTTACCGTCAAAAGACCTCGAGGGCTGTGACCTGGAGAATCAACAAGACCCCCCCCCCCCCATGCATGCACATAGCGAGCCCCCGACAGTACCGTAGGGACCAGTTTGTTGTAAGCGATGTTGACTGTCTATCTGTTATGACGTAGACACAAGAGGCGCTAGGGTCCATTCGTGCGTATATTAAAGCAGTCAAACAACAGCTGACATGGCATGGGTTATTACCCACAGGCAGGTTACATGTGTAGGTCCGGTCACGCTGGAGTGAGCAAGATTAAAACATAAATCCGTGTTCAGAATGCGTTTGCAGCTTTATAATATGAATATGAAATAAAACCATAAAATCCTGTATTTTATATAGGGGCATATTTATATTTTATAGACAACTCTCATTTTCAAATTTTCCCATAGCGGGCAGGGTTGAAGTTTAGCAGCAATATATCTGAATTTAGGAGCGCTGACATTAAGCCTAGTATGTTTTCTATTGCAATGAATGGAGTAAACGTTTCTCAAAATAAAGTTGTTTTCGTAGGTTGCTGTTGTTGTTCTAGACAGCAACAGATTTCACGAACACCTATGTTCCTCCCAATGCATGTTACCGGGCCGCCACTGTCACAGCATCAGCCCAGTAACGTGCGTTATAATGGGCTATTCTCCTATTGTGAATTGAAAGATGGGGGGGGGGGGGGGGGGTAGTTTAGTGGTTTAAATTTGTAAAACCTGAAGGCAAATTCATAACATAGCCAAATGCATGGAGTGTTCCAAAATAAATTATATTACCGGTTTACAGTATGGATATTAAACTGTACGTCTGCTGAATTTCTGCACACTATATTCCATGCCGGTTAGCTCTGGATATGCTGAATATTTCGAAAACAAATTGCCTGAAAGTTGTTGGCTTAGCCACCAACAACTTTCAGTCAAATAATAATAATAATAATATTCATCATCATCATCATCATCAGGCATCATCATCATCCATCACCATCATCATCCTCATCACCACCACCACCACCACCACCACCACCACCACCACCACCACCACCACCACCATCATGCATCATTATCATCAATCATCATCCATCACCAATCATCATCACCAGCACCACCACCACCACCACCATCATCACCATCATCATCCACCACTACCACCACCACCATCTTCATCATCATCACCACCATCACTACCATCTTCATCATTATCATCATATGATGTATATGTCTACTGCCCAGATGTAGCAACATGGCACCCAATAACCTATCTTTTCTAAAGTATAGGGACATAAAAAAATATGAGAGCAATGTAACGACATGAACGATACATAAAATATGAATAGTTAAGTGATTTTATCATGCTTATCATATACAAATAATCCATTGGCATCGTCATTAAATACAAAATTGATATAGGCCTGGGGGATGTCGTAACCAATGTTAACTCGTGACGCAATTATTATTACCATTCATGAACAATATGAATCAAATTAAATTAAAAATAAGAAAAATTGATAAACCTGAAAACAACCTATTTAAATTTCCTTTGTTATTGTCTCCTCGTGGCAATAGCTCTGTACCTCGTATCCGGTACATAAATGTACAATTCTACATCAATCAGAATTGTTTTTGAAAACGAAAGCATAGTTTTACAGTAACGTTAGCCAGCCAATAACCCATTTATTTACAATAAGAATGTGAGGCCGTGTTTGAAGTGTTTCTCGAATCCGGATTAAAAGATCTGTGGAATCGTACGATGAAACGATTCTAGACCTTTCACCGTGATTTACCGTGCCAGAATCAATCAATCGATGAGGGGAAAGTGTAACACTCGTGTATTTTCTAGGTCTACAGCTGTTTTATAATCGAACAGTGGAAATACACAGTAGTATGTAGGAACGATTTATCACAAAAAGGTTGAATTTCTTAAATTGATTTACAAATTAATAAGTATCATGTTGATTATTTTGAGACTAATTTGACTGGAAGCTGTTGCTACAGCTTCCAGGCAAATTAGTTTCAAAATATCCACCAGTTTACCTGTATAGATAATTCTGAAATTAAGATTCCGGGAATTCAGGATTTAAGACGCGCTTTGAGTTATATGGCACAATTGATATTTTTTTCTACGTTCCAATGGAAAGAGTTCGAAACAAAGGCATTGGATCAGGGTGACAAAATATGTCACATAAAACATAGTTGTTTTGTCTTTCAGGGAGCACTTGTAAGTGTCATCTGTCATTCTACTAATGTAAAGAAAGTGCATATTCATGAACCACGAAAACACCAACAACAACATAGGCATATATATATATAATGATTTCATTTCGTATAACTATAACTAAAAAATTATGTTAATTTATACGGGATGAAATCAGCAGAATTATGTTAAGATTTATTTTGCCTCGTCGCACTGTGGTCCACGATTTAAGCCTCTAAAGGCTATGGGCCTACACTATTGACAATTTTATTTTCAAGGTTTCTTGCGTGACGGTTGGCATTGAACGTGTTTAATGTCAAGCTAATGATAGCCATCACACCACGTGTTGCCTGTTGGAGTATTTGGAGAAAAGGATACTCGCGAACTAGTCCCAGCAAACATTGTTTCGTTGTCCCAACGTAGGGCCTATGTTTTATTCGTTGGGCCAACGTAGTTCTGCTCGTTACCCTTACGTTGGTCCAACATTGGCATTACGTTGGATGGTTGATAGCAAATTAACAACGTTTGCTCAAAGTTGTAGGCCTATTTGTGTTGGTTGGTTGGCTGGCAGCCGTACGTTAGTTGCATCGGTACAGCGTTGTATGTATAGCAAACGACGAGATATGTTGGGCCAACGTAAACCCAGTGAGTAAAACTACATTGGCTCAACGAATAACCATGAAATGACATGAATAACCATACGTTGGCCTATCATGAGCCAAAAGTAGCATTGTTTGCCGGTGTGTTTGCAGAGAGTAACATATTTCCCACGATATGGACATATAACCTACATCATCCAACCATTGAGTTAATCCCAGCACGGCCTGAGAATGAAGGAAATTTCAATTTCCCTTTCTCCGAGATCTAACAATATTTACCATTCTATTACTTCTGATACAAGCTATCTTGGATAGCTGGCCCTAGGACTATAGCCGTAGTAAGCTTTACCGGCTCCTGGAACCGGGTACTCGGTTCCAGGAGCCGGTAAAGCTTACTAAGTCTAGAGTCCTATGGCCAGCTATCCACGATAGCTTGTATCAGAAGTAATAGAATGGTAAGTATTGATCGAAGGAGAAGTTGGTACGCGTTGAGAAAGCGTATAACAACTTTTCAGGCCGTGTTCGGACTAACCATCAGCTGCCATTAGGCATACAGATATGCATGACTCAACTATAGGCCCTACCAATCTAGGCCCTATATTGGTAATAGCTTTAAATTACCATACATATACATACGGCTCATACGTGCATATTATAGCCATTATTTTATTTTATGGAATCAAGCCAGCAATATGATATCATAATTGCTATAATATTATTCAAGTTTAATTTAGACCAGTGTGGCTCCCCGCCCCCCCCCCCCCCCCCATATCTCCCCCTCCTCTATCCAGCCTTCTCCTTCACTCCCTCCCTCCTCCCCGTCTTCTTGTTCTTCTTCTTAACAGTTTTAGACCTCAAAAGAAGTGGCCTCAATAAACCCAGTGGTGGTCCTTAGATCCTCAAGACAGCCATACAGTTAACAGTTTATCTGTACCTGTCAACCTGGCCCAAAACTAATTTCGTGTTTTCGTGTACAGCTTGCAATAGTGAAGGTCACGTTCTACTGAATATCGAGCCTGCTCACATTGACATGTTTCAGTCGACCCTTATTTGTGCATGTGGTGACGCCCCTTGTCGTTCGTAGAGGAGCCTGAAGAGCCGTGTTTGACTTTTTCATGGGAGCTGTTGAGGGATGTTGTCAACTTGTTTAACGCTGAGGTTTTCAAAATTCTCTATAGCTGCTGTTTGTAGGAGAGATTTGGCATCCGTAAGGAAGACATCCATCTATTATTGGGGGTGTTTAGCGTCCAACATTCCGCGTGTCTTACTCTTTAGCTCATCATGTGATAATATGTACCTTTTATTTTACTCCATTAATGGGGGGGGGGGGGGGGAGGGGAGTTCTCTTCTATAACCCAACGATGTTGGACAGTCCTTTGGTGGGCTTCAATTCCATAATGGACCTTTCCATTTTTTGCTATGCCCAGCCCATCACTAACTAAGCTCCACCCACACCTCGCCGTGTTGGGATTGATCGATTCCCAAATGCCCTAGCTATCAATTTCCTGAAAACTATAGAGGAAAGCTAAATAGTAAAAGCAAACAATTTGTACAACAACGCATAGAACGTCTTCAAATATGCGTTCGTGACGTACTTATCGACGCCATTCATGACGTCATTCATTATGATATCATTGTACACATCACGCAGTTCATTATGACCTCATATGATGGGTGGTACTCTGGACAGGTGAATTGGTGTTGGTTTCAGGCCGCCAGTTCTATGCTTTTGGTTTTGTACATTCGAAACATTGCCCCAAGGATGCCATTCTATATTACTTATTACTGTGGTTTGCTTCCAGTTTATATCAGCGAGCTTACGCACAGGGTGAGCTGCCCTTCTGTAGCTCCTGCTTACTTAGCTGTAGGCCTAGCACTATACGGATTGTTTTTTTTGCGCGATGCTGATGCATATGGCTCATGTGTATAACACGCCACTTATTTTATGGAAACAAGCCAGAAATATAATATCAAAATTACGAGAATATTATTCAACATTAATTTAGACGACACTATGGCCTACTGTTTAACGAATAGGCGCACTCATAGATATTGCTCCACACGTATCCCATATGCCAAAATGTATACAATTCAAAGCGACCAGACTGAACACAAAAATCCGGGGTTGTCAATAACGACAGGTTCTTGATATCGAATGAAGAGGAACGCATGCCGAGATTAAAGCTTAACTTTAAAAAAAAACATGCTTTATTCGAAACAGATACTAAAGGATTTTCAATCAAACCTGACACACCACATTTGAGGAATTCTTTAACCTGTTAACTTCTAAAATCTCTGCGTCCGGGACAATTTCAAGACAACTATTCAGGACAACTGTAGAATACCTTGAATTTGAACCTACGTTGACTGGAAACTGCCGCTTCCTGCAGCAACAGCTCCCAGCCAAATTAGGTTCAAAATATGCAACATAATATACGCTACATAATAAAATCTGTTATTTCTCACCTCTACGGGTTAACGGGCTAAGAAATTGTATGCTGACTATCTATGAATAAACATCACGTTATAATAAATACGTGGGCATGTCGACGATAAGATTATAGGGTTTGCCTGTATACCGGGAGACTTTAGTCAAACGGTTACCGGTATCTATAACTAGGCTATGCAGACAAACACTCGATAACTATGGGTATCACAGGCTTGGGAGGGAGTGGTGGGGTGGGGGTGGGGCGTTCTGATTAATTATAATGCAATAAAAATGCCTGTTGATGGATTTTCGTGTATGCAGCTCAATAGACGGATTCATTTCTAGATATGCTCCGCCCATTTCTAGCTAAGCTCCGCCCACTTTTGCAGCGTTTTCGGAATCAATTTATATGATTTGAACCCTGAATTAACAAAATCTCGATTTAAAAAAAATGCAGAAACAGCACCTAGTCAACTTAGTTTTAAAATATTCAACAGACTGTTTATTAACTAGTAAAGTCATACAATTCGTAGAACTGACGGACATGTCAATGTTCATGACGGAACTAGATACGTCACTGGGTATTGCGATGCCAGCCTACATAAGACTTAATTGAGAATGAGTGTGACATCGTATGCTTGAGTGACAGATCGGATCCCTCCAATTTTCACCTTTTCTATTGACGACATTTTATTGCTGCGGTTTGTTGTGTGAAAAAACGTGGGTGAAAAAAATGAAAAGGTCTGGTGAAAGTAGACTGTCTGTGGTCAACTTGTTATGGTCAGACATTGCCCTAAGAGCTTGTGTATTTGGTATAATGGAGACAGATTTGATAATCAGCGCGTAGCTCATTCGAGAGCAAGGTTCGACTAGTTTAATCAGGTTAAACGCTCGAGGATGAATTTATACGCGAATAATTACCATACATTAGCTAGTGATAGACACCTTGTTCAGATTTAAACTGATATCCATTCTTGATGTTACAGTTATGCTGTGACGGATGTAGAGGGGGATGTGATTGAGTCCATCGCGTCCATCCCATATGACTCGTGCGTATACTTTTTTACTACCACATTCTTTCTTTTCTTTCGTTTTACAACTAATAACGTAGTCCAAATCTGCTCTGACCCTTAACCGGACTTATTGCGGATAAAGGACGAATCAATTAAGTTGGAGGAATATTCCTATGGCAGCAACAGCGGCCAGTCAAATTCGTTTCAAAATATTCAACAGTTTACTTGTATATATTTCAGGAAATTGATAGTCAATAAGTTCAGGGATCGATTGATCCCAACATGGGCGTAGCGTGGGTGGAGATTAACCATGGATGGACGGGGCATAGCTAAAACTTAATTGATTCCTCCTTTATCTGCAATATGGCCGGTTAAATGTCAGAGCAGATTTGGACTACGTTATTAGTTGTAGAACGAAAGAAAAGAAAGAAACCCTGATAACAGTTGTACATTTTGTTCTGTATTTGGACTCGGATATTCCTCCAATTTATGTAACACCATCATCAAATGTGCATGTTTATTACATAGTAAACACATACGATTCGTACAACAACGCTTAGTCCGTCATCAATTAAGCGTTCGTGACGAACCTAGCTACGTCATTCATGGCGTCATTGATTATGCCGTCATCATATACGTCCCGTAGTTAATTATGGCGTCATATGATGGATGGATAAAATGGAAAAGTCCATTGGGTAGCCATGGTGGACTTAGTAGACTCGTCAAGTCTATCCAATGATCTGCTATAGGGCCGGTTGAATGTCTGAACTACAGACTCGTGGAATCGGACACATTATATAACGTTGTTGTTTATCATATAGGCCTAAGATGAACGACATGGCTTCTCAGCGCATCACAATTTCAATTTCTCCGGATGACGGGGACCCCATCCACGGGTTGTGGGAGAGAGACCCCCCCCCCACTCCTTGAGGACCATCTCCAAACCGCGCCTAAGTAAAAGCACACCCACTCCAACTGATAGCGAGGTAATTCAGATTACCATGAGCTAAAGAAACTTGCTAAAGTCAGTTACAATCTGTATTTCAATCTAAATGTTAAAAACACTTGAGTAAGTGTTGAATGGTTTCCCATCGCTTCCATCCAAAGTTGTTTTAAAAAAGTCACCATACTATTATATCTGATAGAATTACAGTGAAGCCTAACACAGCTTTTATGCTGGTATGCCTGCTTGAAAGGGTTAATTTAGAAGTAAATATACCGTGATAACGCAGGTTGCAGGGCAGGTACTGGCTCGGTACTGTCAGTCTGACCCAGTAACCTGTATTAGCAGTGTCTAGCTGATGTAAACGATCAGAATTCACTGCTTAGGCTACATTTCAAGGATATGTGACTCTCTTATTTGTAAAGACGTCTGCATTATTTGACACGTTTACACGGACGGATTTAAAGCCGGACGTATCGCATTCTTATTTCACATAATATTTTTAAATACCTCAAATCTGACACATGCACGACGACATCATCCCAAAAAGCTTACGATATGTCGGGTAGCCACATATCAAGCAGAATTGTCATTTGGGATTGCCTAAATACTAATATATCCGCCTACGATTTTTAACAAGAACTCTAATTAAAAATTAAATTGGACTGAAAATGAATGGATGATGATGCGAGCATCATGAGCTACTTTAGGTTCTCTCTCTTCTTTAGTCGTCCTAGATTACGTCCTTTGAGGATTTAACGCAAGTTGATATCGTGGCGTCCCGTACGTGCCCGAAACCTGTTGGCACCCATCGCTGCAAATTCGAGTGCTTTCTGAAGAAGTGTATTTTCTGGCATTCGAAGAACATGTTGTATCTCCATTGCGTTATCATCACAGATAGTTGCTCTGTATTACACAATGTAACACCATACAGTTGCATCTTGATTTTCATGGGGAATTCAGAGCCACCAATCCACAACTTCCAAAATGACTGGAAGGCGACATTTCCCGTTACACAGCGAGCCCCAATGTCGGTAGGGCTGCAGATGAGGGAACCTAACCGTCAGCTCTTCCTCCACTTCGCAGGGTCCCGATGGGGGTGGGGTTGGGGTGGGTGGGGATAATTGTTGTATCGACTGTTACCGGTATAAGTCATAAGTCTGTCAATCTGTTGGTCGATTTGTCTGTCATTTTTTTTGGCTAAGCCAACAGAATTGCAGAAGTAATTATGACTGTCATGAATCCACTGCCATTCATTTTGTAGCTTCTATGGCAATCACATTTTCAGGAAATCAATAATTGTTAAAGCTTGGTTTTCAATTATGGGATGATGTTTTTTATGAGTATACAGTGCGAGCGCCCTAGAGTTGCCACGTAGGCGGGTTGAAATGGAATAGGACAAATTATACTCCGATGTCTTTTATTAAGACACCACCATCCCCTCCCCTAAACACACGCAATTCTACATCTGTTGACGTCATTGCGTCTAAAATTCACAAGATAGCATACATATCAACTAATGTTAGTTGTTATCCACAGATGTATATCGTGTGCCTTTAACCATTGAAACCTTTCTGATCAGAAAAACTGACACACTCTAATGTTCCAGTTGAGTATTTTGAAACAGCTCCGAGTCAAATTAGTTTCAAAATATTCAAACAAATTCCTGCAGATCTGGTTTGGAATTGAGACAATGAGTGACAATGGCGACTAACCTGAATTGCACCAGGTGGTATTTGAAGGGTTAAGGCGTGTGTGTGGGGTGGGTGGGGTGGAGGATGGAGCTTAACGGTAACAACGAACTAAAAATTATGGGTGTTATGTATCCGGGCGATAACGCTATCCGTATTCACAAGCCTATCGCTCGATATAGAAATAGGCCTACATAGGCTAGGCTATCTACCTGTCCACGACGACAAGGTATACGATACGAAATGGGGGGTTTCTAGCGAAGTTTCACAAACTTTTAACTCACCCTTGATGTCAAAAACGGTTTACTAGCGTCAACGGCTTCTTCCTTCGAGTTCTTCGCCATATACCTAACTTATAATAACAGGTAAATCGGTATTAAAGCATATTCAATCAGGTTTCAACGTGTTTATTACGTGATATATATCCGTGTATTGGTATATTCGATCGTGTTTAATGCTTCAATAGAGTTCAAATAAAAAAATTTACCAGGCCTGAGTGACAATGGCGAATAACCTGAATTGCACCAGGTGTTGCTCATTGGGATTGGTTTAGATTGTCGAAGGCCGACGCCGATTGGTCGGCGATTAGCGAAAGGTAAACGCAGGCTTGCGATCATAGCTTTAAAGTTGTGGATTGCTAGTTAGCAGAACAGTTATGACGTTCAATGCCCTACCTGTATATAGCGAATGTTATTATGATGATTATAGGAAGGAGAGGGGAATTTACAATAGTGTAGAAACAGACAGGTTTTAGATTTGACAATTCCTTTTATCCTTTGTGGCAACTCATTCATTTCACTGCGAACATGTTCATTTGCTTCTTAATTTACATATAAATGATGGAAATTAGCGAAAATTTGAGAAAAAAATCCCACTCGTGCTGTGGGAACAGTATGCTGTATGTGGCAGCAGCCTTCAGCAACATCGCTTCCATTGTAGAGGATCCACTTTTAACTATGCCCCGCCCATCTCTATATAATCTCCACCTACACCTCGCCCGTATTGGGATCGATCGATCCCGAAACTCCCTGATTATCAATTTCAAGAAAACTATGCAGGTAACCTGTTAATTATTTTGAAACTAATTTGACTGGGTGCTTTTGCTGCCCAGTCAAATTAGTTTCAAAATATTCAACAGCATGTTTATTAAATAGTAGAGCCATCCATATGCCTACATATTACAATCCCGCTTAGCCAACCATCAATTAAGCCTTCGTGAAGAACTTATCTACGTCATTCATGATGTCATTGATTATGACGTCATATGATGGATGAAGAAACTGGAAAGGTTCATTGACATTTAAGCCATAAACCCTGCATTAATATGTTATTGCGAGTTGTTGATATTGAGTTGCATACACATCCGTACATATAGCCTATGTAGCTGAAAGTTGTTGTTATCGTAGACGGCAATTTTAAATTGACGTTTTTGACATCAGCAACTTTCAGGAATATGTTTCGAAGAAAATATGCCAATCGATAGTCTCGTAAACTATCTCACATTCGAATACACCACTATAAGGGTTAAAACTCAGCCTCATATCGTATCCTAATCGCTCACGTATAGGTCATTATTTACTCTTAGAAATGAAATAAGCAGGGTTAGTTTGACTTGAAAACAAGTCTGACGTCATCAGATGATATTTAGAGCTCAGCCATTTTGTCAGTCTTACGAGATACGTAACCGACTATTAGTCAGCGGAAGGTTTTTTGATATTTTATCTTTGTTTATTTAACAGTTAAATCTTTAAAATAACCGATGACAGCCTATATTGATAAAGAAAACGCGTTAAACTGTAGCGGCGTAGAAAACACGGCCCGTGTGTAAATTCCCTTTGGACGCAATTGGAAATATATATTATCATTGCTGTAACTGTCTCGCGGCTGCAAGCCACCAAACAATAAGTCCATTGAGCAAAAACTGTTGCCTTATGGAATATATTGGAAACAATTTGATTGAAAGTTGTTGCTGGCTTAGCCACCAACAATTTTCAGTCAAATTGTTTTCAAAATATTTAGCAGGTCTAGAGAGATATTACCTCTGGAATATGTCTCCTGCAAAAAATCAACAGTCAGACGATTAAAGGGCAACTCGCAATGACATCATCTAATAAATATATTTTCTATTATCCATTCAGGAAATACAATATACCAATATACAATACGTATCATGATGCTCATAGCATTGTTAGGTTTTTTAACACCCGTTAAAGATAGATATCCAGGATTTAATATTTAAATGTTTTAGATTTCTCAAGTTTATGAAGGCTTCCAGTATTTACTTTTCAATAATGCGGGAATTCCACTAGAAGCGATTTTGTTCGCAATCGTTTTGGTGTTACGAATCACAATGGTTTGAGAAAACCAACGCCTGTAGCGAATACTTTTAGGTATGTGGGATAAATTTAACGTTTTAAATAGTCTGTATCGCGACCGTTGGTTCTAAACAGTCGAAGGGAAATAACTCTGACCGATATTTAGGCCTACAGTACAGACTACCTAATTCTCTGCTTATGGTAACGACCCACCGTGTAGAAAATGTTCTACTTCTGCGCCTAGTTGTCAACAGTATTGAATAAGTTACAAGTAGGCCACAGACCTAGTTTGAAAATATCTGGTTACAGCTATGCCTGCATGGGACATCGCCTGGATAGTTTGTTGGGTTATAAGAAAGTAATATGGCACCGGTAACATTCCGAAAAAATGTCTCTTGGGCGTCTGCCTCTAATTGCGTTCTCATCCAAAAGAATTATATACGTATTTGTGGATGAATATAGGTTGGTAATTGTCTCGCTGCTGCAAGCCACCAGATAATAATTTCAATCAGCAAACACTTGACTTGCTGAATGTTTTTAAAACAATTTTACTGAAAGTTGTTAGTGGCATAACCACCAACAACTTTCAGCCAAATTGTTTTCAAAATATTTAGCAGGTCCAGAGATATAACCCCTAGAATATGTCGTCTGCAAAAACTCAACAGTTAGACGGTTAAGATGACGCTCCATGACACGCCAATCAATTACTGGTCCTTTGTAGATACCAGCGCTATAATGTAAATTATCGAACATATTGACCAGCTAAAGGAGAATCTACGTAACTCGTCTTTATATAATCACGTATACCTGATATTGTATGAACTGGGCAATGTCTATAGATGACGTATTACTTGTCTTATGTTAACGATGACGTGTTTGTCGATCGTAGAGAATGCGTCTAATCCCAGAGGACGCGTTTTGATTCCCCTTCGTGAATACGCAATGATTTGTTGTTGATTTACGTGGCAGCCTGTAGGCCCAGCATTGGCCCAATATGTATAAATGGTTTATATGTACATTGACCATAAGGTGTTGGGCATACGTTTGCCTAATATTTATTAAGTTCGACACAACAATAATTTTGCCACTGTTTTGCCTATTTGGGCTCAACGCTCTATCAGCAATGGTGAGTCGCCCACCCAATGGATGAATCCAATCTGCCACTCACGTATATGGAATTACGTCACATGTAGGTATCGAAATGCGCAATGAATGACGTAGTTAACTCCGTCACGAACTTTGAGAGACGAATATATCATAGGACCGACTAGTTCGCTCGAGACTAAACAAGTTACCAGAATGTTTAAGGGGAAGTAACTCTGTATGGATTTAGGCCTACAAGTTATATCCAAAGCTATATAACAGGGAGATAACTTTATGACTTATTCAATTCGATTGTTATAGTCCACGGACCAAGATAAGCAAATTGAATTGCTGCTATATTTGGTAAACACATTGAGTTAATAATAATACTAATACTAATAATAATAATAATAATAATAATATTAGATATTAGATATTAGATATTTAGATACAATGTGTGCTAGGCCTACATCAACATTAAATCGTCTATAAATCGTCTATTACACAAATCTGAGATGAAACTAACTTGATTTAAACATATTTTATTGTAACAATTGCACAATGGGATTGGGCACAAGTTCTTACAACTTAGATTTGCCCTCTCCGTACAGAATTATTATAAGCAGCCAATGATTGAGAACACTAAACCGAGGTGAGAGAGAGAGAGAGAGAGAGAGAGAGAGAGATAGGCCCTATATATATATATATATATATATATATATATATATATATATATATATATATATATATATATATATATATATATATATATATATATATATATATATATATATATATATATATATATATATATATATATGTAGGGGAGAAAAACGATGTAAACAGATTTAAAAAGAACAGCTCCTTCAAACACTGTCATTGTCGGATAGCAGTTAGCCATTAATATAATTGATTAAACAATACGAATAATTGAATTAACAGACCATATTCATGGTTATTCCAGACCGTCGTCATTTACCCCCGTTTACCCACCCCAACCCTTCTCAACTCCCACCATGCTTTCACCAGGTCTTCTCTTCTCGTTTCTTACACGAAAAACGAAACAGAAACGAGAAGTGAGACCCAGTCACCTCCAACCCCGCCCACCCCACACATTCAAAATGGCTCCACTCCTGTGTATTTATGTAAATCTGAACTTTGAACCTCCTCATAACTTGGAACGAAATGTTTGAGGAGATTAACGGTTTAGCGAGCCTTTATTGCATCCCCATCATCCCCTCTCCTGTCGTCATCGTCGTCTGCGGCATCGCATTATCGTGGATGGCCCGAAAAGCAATAGGAGAGTAATACATTAATTGTGAGTACGGGAAGAACTATATACACAGTACTAACGACAGCGGAAATAAAGCATTACAGTATATAGCACATCTATGCAGTCATTTCTATCATAAACAGTTAACAGTACCGACAGCGGAGGCAAAAATTTAAAGTATGTAGTATATCTATACAGTCATTTGTATCCTAACCATGTAACCATGAAAATAAAAATACGGGCTATTCCTACATCATATCAAACGTTTGGAATATATATGAGGTTAAAATCTGCCAGTAGCTTGAATATAATTATGAACTTGTTTGAAGATGTATTCATTTTCCTGGACGGATAGAGATGTATTTCCTTTGCATAGCAAGTAACTCGTCAAAGGAATATACAGCTGTAGTTGTTGTAATAAGTGCTGTCTTTGTATCGTGTAGTAAGGGCATTTTAAAAGAAAGTGATTTGCATCTTCTACTCCTGTCTTACAAAAGCAATTAGGTGTGGGAAATAATCCTATTCTATATAAGTCACAATTTAAGTTGGAGCAGTTGTTACGTAGTCTGGTATGAAGGATATAATGTTTTCGAATTCCGTAGTTATAGAAACTCGGAGGGATATAGTTTCTAAATTTTATTAGCTTCTTAAATTTTGAAATTTCTGATTCTGATTGTACATTGTTTTCAAGTATGTTCCAGATTTGAATGGTGCTTGGGAAAAACGATTTTTTATATATTTCCAATCGTGATAGGGGCACATTGACATTGTATGGCTTGCGTAAGTCGTAGCGCTCTAAACTAACGTTTTTGTTCTTTATGATAGAACTAACTAATCCATATATAATTTTATGCCTAAACATGTTTCTTTGCATAAATAAACATGTTCGGATCTGCAGTCACTAACTCGCGCAAACATCCAAATTTGAAATGAAGAAAGCCCATTTATTCTCCCACCCCACCCAACACACCCAAACAGCCACCCACCCACGCACGCACGCACGCACGCATGCGCGCGCGCGCGCACTCAAGTCTACACATTGGATTACCAGTAAGCCTGATAATGATAATGCAGCTTACTGGTCCGATACTGGGCCAATGACCTGCTTTATCTGGGAGGATATGACCTACGCAGAGCAACGTGAAGAAGCGATTTGCTCGTTATTGTCAAGGAAACTACTAAATATTGAATGGCAGCACAAATCTGCACGTGTTTTGTCGAGGTTCGATTTTAAATAAAAGACATTGACGAGCAAGAGGAACCTGGGGGAGCTAAGGACTCTCGCTATGGACATGCAAAGACGAAGGACTGATTGCAGCTGCGGGATGTTTTCAAACTACTGCAGCTGCGGAACACGGTAAACATACATATCCCCTACATAGCACGTATACTACGAGAGATGGGACCAACTGCTTTATTATTCCCCATCCAATTTTTTAACCGACCTCAGTTGTTACATCTGGGCGTGGAGGGTTTGTTTCTGGGAAGTTTGTTGCAATTGACCTTTCCCCTTTCCATTTTTAGCTATGCCCCGCCCATCTCTAGCTAAGCTCCACCCACACCTCAGTCGTGTTGGGATCGATCGATCTTTGAACTTCCTGACTATCAATTTCCAGAAAACTGTACAGGTAAGCTGTTGAATATTTTGAAACTAATTTGACTGGGTGCTGTTGACGTCATGCAGCATATCTGAATGATAACGGACAAGGCTTACACCCCATCCCCAGTCTATCGTAGCATAGCCTATTAATATTAACCCTTTACTGGTCAATTTTCGTTAAGAAAAAAATAAATATTTGCCGATCGAATGTCCACATGCAGGCCAAAAGAAGACTATTTTTTGAAAATTTACCACTGAAATGACTGGCTGTTATCGAGCCGGTCATTTCAGTGGTGACGCTTCAAAAATGGTCTTCGCATGCCCTGAAAATGGATATTCATCCATTGCACAACTGCAGAGGCATGTTTTAGCCGGCTTGACCATTAAATGGTTAATATTATATTGTCATCGGTTTGTAGAATCGAAAATATCTCTTTATCCAGATAAGCCCTATATGCTTATATGCCTACTGGGGTTGATTCATAATAAGTAGAAAACCTAAACAAACACACAGCGACTAAAAATCTGAAGGTATATAGACTATATATACTTAAATAGTTTTGCTGTCGCATTGTAGCCCGGTCCTCCCTTTCCTAGGGACTCGGTCACCGAAAACAGATAACGTGGCCACTACAATTGTCAGAAATTATCCGTTAGAACGTTGACCCTCGACCAGCATGCATTATCGATGGTGTGCGGCGAGACCGGAGCGTACAAATGAGTCGGTAATTTAATTAAGGTAATTAGCCTAGTAATTATTGATTAAGTCATCATTTTAAAATATAGTCTCTAGCGAAGATAATAACGTAGGCTATACGCCGTTAATGGTGCCAGTTAGGCCTTTCTAATACGCGTTAATTACCAAATCATGCTCGATATTTTGGCAACAATTGGTTAGAAAGTTGTTGTTGACTTGGGCAGCAACAGCTTTCCGTCAAATTGGCGATTTTAAAATTTTATCTTCCGTGAGACCATGCCTATTGGTATTGAGAAATGCGAGTGTTAATAACACGCGGTTCTATCTACGGACTAGACCACACAATATAGCCGTTGCGTTACAGCACGTAATGGCCCAACGACATTGACAGGGCAAATTGCTGATATCAGGCGAAAGTTCAAGTGTAGATCACAAGCCTATGTTGGCGATATATATTGCGTTATGCGGCTGCAGTAGTTTTGAGACACATTGTAGCTGCAATCGATCCTTCTTCTTTGGTCACTGGTTCGTATCCCAGTTCAGAGTTCTTAGCTCTCACAGGTTCTTCTAATGATTTGCAGTGACCCGTCCTTCATCTTTCAGATCGGTAGGTAACACACGTGTAGCAGGTTTGTGCAGGGGCGTCCTCCGCTGCGTGCGTGCGTGCGTGCGTGCGTGCGTGCGTGCGTGCGTGCGTGCGTGCGTGCGTGCGTGCGTGCGTGCGTGCGTGCGTGCGTGTGACCTTTACAGATTTAGCTATGCCCCGCCCATCTTTAGCTAATCTCCACCCACACTTCGCCTGTGCTGGGATTGATCGATCCCTGAACTCCTTGACTATCAATTTCCAGAAAACTCTACATGTAAGCTGTTAAACGTTTTGAAGTTTCATATACAGAACATGGCCAAACATAGACCACCATTGCTGGGCAACTTTTACTGGCAGCGGCTTCGTATTGCACACGGTGTATAATGGCATATGCCTTCGGGATATTACGCTGTTTACGATGTTGGGTGGTAGTGCGAATGCGTTTGTGGTTGCAGGCCTCAAGTCTATCTTGAACGAGAGAGAAAGGAGGGACGGATAAATGGAGAGGACGAGGTGGTATGGTGAGGTGAGGTATGGTGAGATGAGGTTTAGGGTGAGGTAAAGTGGGCAGAGACGGAGGGAGGGAGGAAAGAGAGGTAGGAGGCAGGTACGTTCGTGTGAGAGAGCGAGCGAGCGAGAGAGAGAGAGAGAGAGATAGAGAGAGAGAGAGAGAGAGAGGTGGGTGAGGAGGGAGGGAGGGAGAGAGAGGTGGGAGGCATGCGCGTCCGTATGTGTTTCCGTGCGCGCGCGTGTGTATGAGATTGAGTTGTTGCATGCCATGATTTAGTCATATGTTGTCTTACAATGCTAGGCAAATCCTGACTTCTGCAGGAGTCAAGCACTTTTCCGTCCCTTTAATTGTCAACCATGTCACATCCTCAGCGATCTCGCTTGGTAGAGTGATTGTTCGTTTGAAGTCTCTATATATCCGTCTGACGCGCAGACAAAAGCGGGCATACATATCTTTGTATAGGCTCATTACCTCCAATTAGCGTCTTAACCATTCGAAACATACAGAACAGGTAAGTCAAAGTAGTAGTAGCAATAGGCCTATATATGCTACTTTGTCACACTTCATCAGGGCATGAAGTTGAGTATTTTGAAACTAACTTTACTGGAAGCTGTTGCTGCCCAAGGTTATCCCTGTAGTTTTCCTGTTTTCTGACGATGATGAGATTTAAGGGTTGAACAGGCGAACGAAGACAAAACCATTCTCGATGAAGCATTTGTACAATTTGCTTTCATCTCTGACCACAATCTCAGAATTGTCAATGAAGCACCTATGTTGATAAGTTCGCGCTTACATGTAGGCGATGATATAATTTCCGGGATGCTATTGCGGTTATTGCCCTCTCCGTATTCGTTATATTTCCAAATGTAAATCTGTTTCAGAAATAGCATCGCAACTGAATCCAATCGTGGTACCCGTTCATTCGTACATTATACAGCCCTTTGGAAAAATAATTCTAAAGGCAGACTAGACTCATACTCGTACTGCTTCGGTGCGTGTATACGTACGTATGTGTAGCCCTACGTACGTGTGTATGCATGCGTGCGTGCGTGCGTACGCCCCCCCCCCCCCTCTCTCTCTCTCTCTCTCTCTCTCTCTCTCTCTCTCTCTCTCTAAGTAGCAACGAGTGCTGACCGCTACACAACGTGGACTCTTTAATATATTGGAACGCAAATCGATATCTAAGTACATAGATCGCAATAGTGGATGCTATATTGAAAGACAGGTTTAACCAGACACAGCAGACAATGGAATCTCTCTCTCTCTCTCTCTCTCTCTCTCTCTCTCTCTCTCTCTCTCTCTCTCTCTCTCTCTCTCTCTCTCTCTCTCTCTCGCTCGCAAGCTCGCTCACTCACTCACTCACTTTCAGGTATGATTTCAGTAGCCATCTGGATTATTTGGCGATCCTTCATTCCAAATATGGTTTGATAATGTAATGTGGGCGAATCGGTAGATAAAGGAACGAGAAAATGTGAGCATATTCCAATATATAAAATGTGAATATATTCCAATCGACACGAACATCATCTTGTTAGGCAGACATCGCTGACGTGCTTGTTTAATTAATTTTCACTGATATAACCAGAACATACGATTCTGATAAACCTTTGGCATTTTGAAAACTTATCAGATCTATAAAGCTCGAGGTAGACAATCCTCTAGCGACATATAATATATAAAGCTCTTAGTTATTATATTAATCTTCAAGACCTATAGAATGCCATTGGCAGGCTGATAGCCCGCCGGATATTGCGATGAAAAAGATCGGACCTGTCCCTAACGTATAGGTCGATCCGATATTAAAATACGTCACTTCTTAGCTGACGCCACAATCAAATGGCGTATGCCCGACACGAAAGGACGAGGTCATACAGTAACCATCTAAATGATATATGGTGAATTTACAATCTAATAAGAATATTTTGAGTGATTTTACTGGGAGCTGTTACTGCATGTTTGGTGAAATTGAAATCAGTTCAGGTAGTATACAGAGTTCAACATGTTAAAATCGATTCAAATGGAGCGCGCAAAGTGGGCGGAGCTTAGCCAGAAATGGTTTTAACCTTTTATCCCCTGAAATTTATCTATCTTAGTTTCAAGATACATATGCATAGAAGGTGATGAATGTTTTGAAATTAATTTGACTGTAAGGCAGCAACAGCTCCCAGTCAAATTAGTTTCAAAATATTAAAGAGTATATTCAGTTTATTGTAATTGTTATTTTTCGTTTGTTAGTTTTAAAGGGCTAAATGGGCATATTCACACCAGAATGCCTGAAAATAAAATTGTTAAAATTGATCACAACTAAAAAAATATACTAATTTATATGGACTAATCTATATGTTCAGATTTATTTACATCTATAGGCACACAATTTAAACCTCTAAAAGTATACAATTTTAACAATTTTATTTTCAGGCATTCTGGTGTGAATATGCACCATTAAGAAGCGTCTTGTTTAATTTCATAATTGAGGAATCCAGTTTCTCAGTCAATCATATGAGTGATATGACGTCATAATCAACTACGTCACATATAGGCTGACGTCATAATCAATCACGTCATGAGTGACGCGATTTAGTCCGCCATAAATGCATAATAGTCTATGGAAGCATCAGCAACTAGTCAAATTAGTTTCAAAATACTCAACAACTTACCTGTATAGTTTTCTGGAAATTGAGATTGAGAGAATGAAGGGATCGATTGCTCCTAACACTCGCAAAGTATGGATGGAGCTTAGCTAGAGATCGGTGGGGTATATCTAAAACTGGATTCCCCCCATTGGAATTATGTTAAGAGAGAAACAGCTAGGGATGGATCCACTTCTAGCTACACTCAGTCAACGTCTAGCTAAGCTCCGCCCACTTTATTACGCGTGTTGGTATCGATTTGAAACCTGAAATCCCAGAATCTAAATTCCAAGGTAACTATGCAGGGGAGCTGTTGAATATTTAAAAACTAATTTGACTCTCCAGATGTTGCTGCAACAGATACCAGTCAAATTAGTTTCAACCATAGTCAACAGAATCTAGTGTCGGCGTTCGTTACAGACTTAACTCAGTATTGATTGTGACACCAGTTAACGTAATGGCGTATCTCATCATGACGTCAGATACTTGAGTGACAGATCAGATCACCGTACTGACTTATAAGTCACCTCTGTCGATCAAGCTTTTGACTGAACACCTTTTACGTAATTTCTGGAACATTGGCCACACATTTGTATCATCGTCCTGTGGCACGTGTACTTTAAGTTGTTACCTAGGCCTACTATTGTTCATTGACAATAATTTATCACAAAGTCCTTACACTTCTCAAGCGACGTCACAATAAATTTGTCTGCAAAACTCTAAACACCACACATTATCTTTGAAAGCGTGTCTTTTGGAGCGGAAAATGGAAGAAATGTGGATGTCTGCTTTCCGGCTATTTCCTGTGGCTCAGATGCCAGACGTAGACCTATAATCTTGGTTATATTTTTGGCCAGAGTTTGCGTGTATAACGAATATCACGCAGAGTCGTCTGCAAAGAAATGATTGTGTTATATCATGCCATAAAACCAATGTCCACTCTTGTTATACTGAACAGAATATTAAGAAAGCTTCTGAATAATTTTGAAAAGAACCTCGTAGGCTGCGAAGACTCTAGTGATCTTCAAGAAAATCAGCCGAAAAGGATATATCGTTTGCGGTAGGCTATACGTAATGAATTATTGTCCTGTTTCTATCCCTATATAATTTCAGCATTGGCGTCTGAGTAAGACATCATAGGTGCCAAGTCTCAGCTTGTTGACATCGTATAGAAAGTTAGCATACTAGAATCAATTTCGAGAAGCAGGCGACATTTTCCAGTCCCCGTAGCATATTCCTAACTATAGATTCATATTGCTTTTATGTGGCCGTGTATGCTCAATGTCTGGATACTGTGTGCTGAAGCGATACGAGAAAAAATAACTTTAGACGAGTGAGTTTGTTCGAGGAATCGCATGATAGGTAAGCAAATGTTGCGTTACTTTGTATTTGATCTCAAAAAGCAATTAATATTATTATGTAAAAAGTTGCTACCT